>JABACO010000023.1:288596-513527 GCA_013339895.1 Ephydatia muelleri
GAGGAGGGATGGGAAGGGGAAGAGGATAACAGATATTATTCATGGATGAAATACTAATCTTATATCACAGAAGCAAAGGTGCCATATATGGCAGTACTGGTAACAGCAGCGCCTCCACAAAGCCTGATGGTGGGCACAATACCACTTCTGTCAACTTCTCCAAGAAAGTGGGCAAGCCAGACAGAACTGCACAGACAGATATGTGAGGCTGACATTATCAGCCTGCAACTGGGCCTGCAATTTGTCTGTATGTGGTCTCTAGTAGTATGCAATATAACTGCATGTGGTTGCATCAGTGTATCATGTTGTTTGAAGCCAGACTTACATTTCTTAGTGATTTAATAAAAGCTCCCATGTCCCCTTCACACACATGTCCCCTTCACACACATACGGGAACCAGATTAGTTTGTCTGGGGAGTTTTGGTATCCCGTGGTGACTTTGGTGGAAGGCAGTGTGGCAGGTCTGATAGGAGTATTTCTGCCCTCCGCACATGGAACCTCAGGTCCAACTCATGGTGAGTTATGTCTCTCAACAAGCCTCCTCTGACTCTCTGGATGTGGGCCTTGGCTAGCTCATTGATGGCTTCTTCTAGTTGTGCTTCAGAGAGTTTCGCATCTGTGTTGCACTCGTGCTGGTCCACATGTAGCTCTTGCTCCTCTGTCCTAATGAGGTCTTCTTTCATCTTGGCATGTGATACTTCCAACTCTTTGAGCTTCTCCCTCCTCAGCCTCTCCCCTCAGTGATTCCTGTTTGGAGTGGGAGGGGCAGAGCAGGTGTTTGAATGTCCAATCTTAAAATGGTCATGTCTGTCATTTGCTGCTCACAGAGCATGTACTGGTAAAGGTGGAAGTGATGGAGCATAGTTGTTGAAAGGTACTCTACAGCTTTTAGTAGGCTGCCTTCAGAGAACATGGCACGTTGGGTGTCTAGGAGTGCTTTGAAATCAAGTACCAATTCTGACAGTGTGGGTGAACCTTATAAGATGCATGGAGAGGATTGAGGGACAGGGTTAAGATGCATGGAGAGGATTGAGGGACAGGGTTAAGATGCATGGAGAGGATTGAGGGACAGGGTTAAGATGCATGGAGAGGATTGAGGGACAGGGTTAAGATGCATGGAGAGGATTGAGGAACAGGGTTAAGATGCATGGAGAGGATTGAGGTACAGGGTTAAGATGCATGGAGAGGATTGAGGGACAGGGTTAAGATGCATGGAGAGGATTGAGGGACAGGGTTAAGATGCATGGAGAGGATTGAGGGACAGGGTTAAGATGCATGGAGAGGATTGAGGGACATGCATGGAGAGGATTGAGGGACAGGGTTAAGATGCATGGAGAGGATTGAGGGACAGGGTTAAGATGCATGGAGAGGATTGAGGGACAGGGTTAAGATGGATGGAGAGGATTGAGGGACAGGGTTAAGATGGATGGAGAGGATTGGGGACAGGGTTAAGATGCATGGAGAGGATTGAGGTACAGGGTTAAGATGCATGGAGAGGATTGAGGGACAGGGTTAAGATGCATGGAGAGGATTGAGGGACAGGGTTAAGATGCATGGAGAGGATTGAGGTACAGGGTTAAGATGCATGGAGAGGATTGAGGGACATGCATGGAGAGGATTGAGGGACAGGGTTAAGATGGATGGAGAGGATTGAGGGACAGGGTTAAGATGGATGGAGAGGATTGGGGACAGGGTTAAGATGCATGGAGAGGATTGACAGGGTTAAGATGGATGGAGAGGATTGAGGGACAGGGTTAAGATGGATGGAGAGGATTGGGGACAGGGTTAAGATGCATGGAGAGGATTGAGGGACAGGGTTAAGATGCATGGAGAGGATTGAGGGACAGGGTTAAGATGCATGGAGAGGATTGAGGGACAGGGTTAAGATGCATGGAGAGGATTGAGGTACAGGGTTAAGATGCATGGAGAGGATTGAGGGACAGGGTTAAGATGCATGGAGAGGATTGAGGTACAGGGTTAAGATGCATGGAGAGGATTGAGGGACAGGGTTAAGATGCATGGAGAGGATTGAGGGACATGCATGGAGAGGATTGAGGTACAGGGTTAAGATGGATGGAGAGGATTGAGGTACAGGGTTAAGATGCATGGAGAGGATTGAGGTACAGGGTTAAGATGCATGGAGAGGATTGAGGTACAGGGTTAAGATGCATGGAGAGGATTGAGGGACATGCATGGAGAGGATTGAGGGACAGGGTTAGGATGCATGGAGAGGATTGAGGGACAGGGTTAAGATGCATGGAGAGGATTGAGGGACAGGGTTAAGATGCATGAAGAGGATTGAGGGACAGGGTTAAGATGCATGGAGAGGATTGAGGGACAGGGTTAAGATGCATGGAGAGGATTGAGGGACAGGGTTAAGATGCATGGAGAGGATTGAGGGACACGCAATTAAACAGTACAATGCTGATGAATGATACATGTGGCACTACCTGATGGTTTTGCAATGAACAATGTCAGCACATCCAGACACAGATATATAAAGTGGTACAGTTCCATGTGGGAGAGCCCGTTTACTAGTCCAAATTGAAGCGCACTATTGACCACGCCCACCAAGAGCTTGTCTCTGTTATAATCGCCTGGGATAGGGTCTGCAGTTGGTGTGCAAAGTTCGAAGAGTTCTCTTGTGAGAAGCTCGTTACTGCATCCTTTATGCTTCTGCAAGAGGGATGAGAAATTGCTTGCCGACAGCCTCTTCAGTTGCGCTTTCATGCCGTTGATTACATCCATTTTATTGCCATGGTAATTTAAGTGCAAATGAATTATGACGTAATGCAAAGGGACTAATGTGATGGAAGAAAAAGGCCGGGGCGTCGAGGACTACGGACAACAAATACGGGCCATATTAGCCTTTGCTGTGTTTGGAGGTGTAAGTTGTGCAATGAAACCATTGCCTTTAACGATCGTGTTCGCGTGGACCATGCTGTTATGATTTTCCACAGCTTGTGGCTCTTGGCACAGTTGCGACCGGGCTGTGGTTCGTCCTATATGTGAGAAACTTTGTGGTGATAGTTGAAGATTACGTAAGTGGGATGTGCATTTGCATTACAGCGGGCCATCTATGCCTTAATCTCTGCAGATGAGAAATGTGTTCTGGGGTTACGCAGCCTTAGGAGTGTACTTGCTCTTGTCCGGTAGGCTCGTTACGTTTCCAAATAATTCGTGTCGAGCAAAACGGCACTTTGCAGTGATCGTCGTTATATACGGAGCCCATCGTAACGACAGGAGGATACTCCTCGCAGTAAGTTCGTCAAATATGAAAAGCCTCCCTCCCTGCCTATAAGCCTCGACGCCTCCAGTGCCTCGTGTTACTGCTGGGTCTGCTGGTGTGCGAAGCGGATTTATGGGTGTTCATTTATCTGCAAAAAGAAAACGTAAGCCTACAACCAATCCCATGCATATAGGTTAACAGGCGTATATTTGTACCCAAGATTTCGGCGGCCATACGCAGCAACCTGCGACTATATGCGTGCACCGAGTGTGCAGTGGCGCTTTACGTTGATCAAACGGTACGTGATGCAGCGTTGTGCGGCCCAGCCATACGTAAGCCATACGTAAGCCCTCTGGCCTATCCCTACAGTTCACGTGCTCGATAGCTACCGCCACACTCCAAGACGGCGACCTCGCATATGTAAGTGCATGAGCAAACGATCTGAACTTTTAAAATGTGTCGCTCTCGTCGCTCTCTTCTTCCACACCACACACACACAACTGAACAATCGTGCAGGTTAATTGTAGCAGCCGGATTGAACACTGGTTCTCCGTTGTGGTATGGGCGGTCCTAGGGTTCGGCGTAGGAAGGATAGCGTTGGAGGTAAAATACATGACGCTTTTGCGCAGAGCGATAGTTTGTACTTGTGATGTTATCACGTATACGAATTAATTAACCAATATTGAACTAATCACTGCAGCCTTCACTTAAATTGCTGTATTTAATTAGTAGCTACTACTGTGTATCAACGATACACATCTATGGTGCATCTATGGTGCATCTATGGTGCACCCATTTGCAGCGAAAAAGCAACTAGCTATAGCACTATTGTGTACATGAAAGTTTGTCTAACCACCACACAATGGACTTGATACCTAACCTGGTCCTGTACTTCCCTCTTCTTTAGGGATTGCTGCTCATCCTCGTCCTAATGTTGAGATACGTTCTTCTACAGACCCCCAAGGAAAACCAGGTGGCTCCAGAATCTTCACATACGGAGATCGCTAGCAGAAAACAATATTGCTCAGCTGCTAATGTTGTAGAAGAGGGTGTGGCTGGTCAATATGTTACCATGGTGAGGCATAAATCAGACATCTCATAAGACGTCAATCATTGATGAAAGTGTGTATCATCAATCACAGTGTATGTTGTTCAGTGGCTGTTGTACAAAGTTTACCCCACTTCACTTGGAAAGGGCACAGTTATTTGCCATGCGTTATAAACTAAACGATGAGAGGCGATGAACAATTAATGTCAACAACAAACAATTAAATAACAATCAGGGGTGTACGAATCTGTTTTAAAGTGTGTGGGAGGGCGGGGGCAACTTGATCACAGTTGTCAAAGGTAGTTGTACTTACATCCTGTACCTTTTGTCGTTTTGCGATTTCTATGCAGACCATTGCGTCGATGAAACCAATGACTACGATACATGATCAGATCAGCTGGAAGGCTGATTACAACGATAGAACGATAGCTAATTAACGGCGTCACGAGCGAGCACTGCGCATGCGCATCTCAAAGCCAGTTAGCCGCGCCCACATCCCCTCCTCCTTTGCAGGGATGGACTTCTTGGCTGAGAACAACTTGTGTGGGCAGAGCATCTTGAAGCTTGTTAGCCGCGGGAATGCAATCGTTGCGGAGCTGCTGCGCTTGTCCGACTTTATTCCATCTATCTTCAAGCTGGAATCGAAGGAAGAGAAGGAAAAGTATTCGTTTATCCTTCCCGACTTTGCGTACTTTCAGGGTCCGGACTACTATGAAAAAAACATTGACCAGAACCAGGTGCATAATGCATGAATTATAGTGAACGCTGGACGCATGCCTTTGCTGAGTAAGAACTTCAGTAAACCCCCGTGGTCACGTGCATATGTTGGTGTATACACTAGTGAACGATAACTAAGCACACCGTGACCACCGTCGGTAGCTGACATTTAACTACACACACTCCCTCCATGACCCTCCCCTTATCTCCTCCCCTGCCCTCCGTCCCTTAGGAGCTGCAGGATCGCGATGAAGAGTTCAGAGAAAACCACATTGAGATTGTCACTAGGTTCTACAAGGTCTTCGAGAGCATTCACAAATATGTTATGGACCTGAAGAGGTGGGCAATAGGCCTAGTGTAATCCTGCTAGAGGCAGCAGTGTGGGCAATAAATAGAGCTAGTCTAACCTTGCCAGAGGCATCAATGTGGGCTCCACGCGTTGGCGATGGGAGGTGACTTGGACTTGCCATACCTTCTAGGTTCCTGGAAGACCTGGAAGAAGGAGTGTTCATACAGCAGACAGTGGAGAACGTCCTTCTGAATGAAGATGGCAAGCAGCTTCTGGTATGCCATCACTATCTCCTGGTCACAATGGACTAACACTTCTCCCATGCTCACACACCATCGCGTGTGTCTGTGAACAGAGTGAGAGCCTTTATCTGTACGGTGTGAATGCTGCTGGTGGTGGACCTGAAGATAGAGGGTGTGGTCAGGGAGAGGATGTTGGTGGCCTTCCATCGCTACAGTGCACACACCTCTGTTGATTCCAACATCGATGATGTGTGCAAGCTGCTTAGGAGTACTGGGTACCAACGCTCACCTGTGGTCAGAAGGCCTCCCAAGTACCCTGAGGAATACTTCAGGTGAGGGTAATGATGGGTAGAGAGGAGGGGTCAGGGGAGGAGAGGGGAGGGGTTAAGGGAGGAGAGGTGAAGAGGAGGGGTCAAGGGAAGGTAGGAGGAGAAAGGGTCAAGGGAGAATGGGAAGGTAGGAGGAGAAAGGGTCAAGGGAGAATGGGAAGGTAGGAGGAGAAAGGAGTCAGGGAGGAAGGGGAAGGTATAGGGAGCAGTGGCTGGAGAGGTTAGATGATATGGAATCAGTTTGGATAGAAAGGATTATGAATGTTAGTGAACCCTTGTCCCCTTGTCCTCATTTTGTCCCCTTGTCCTCATTTTGTCCCCTTGTCCTCATCTTGTCCCCTTGTCCTCATCTTGTCCCTCTCTCTTGTCCTCATCTTGTCCCCTTGTCCTCATTTGTCCCCTTGTCCTCATCTTGTCCCCTTGTCCTCATCTTGTTCTCCCACCTCATACATACACAAAATTCAGTCGGATCCCGATCTCAGAAACATTTGTTGACATGGTGATTGGACGACTGCGTTCAGATGATATACAATCAGGTACCACCCACACCATCCTCACATCCACCCACACCATCCGCACATCCACACACCATCACACCACCTACACCATCCACACCACCCCATCCTCACATCCACCCACACCACCTCACATCCACCCACACATCCTCACATCCACACATCACTACATCACCCACACCATTCTCACACTACCCACACCATTCTGCACATCCACCCACACCATCCACATCCACCCACACCATCCTCACATACCCACACCATCTCACATCCACCCCACAACCATCCTCACATCCACCCACACCATTCTCACCCACCCACACCATCCTCACATCACCCACACCATCTCACATGCGCACAGCAACCCACACCAGCGCACAGCGATTCTCATACACCAGCCGCACAGCACCCACACTCAGCCTCACTCCACCACACCATTCTCAATCCCACCCAACACTATCCTCACATCCACTCACATCATCCCTCAACATCCACCCACACCATTCTCACATCCAATTACACCATCCTCACATCCATACATCATCCTCCATCCACCCACACCATCCTCACATCCAACCCACATGCATGAATGTGGTTACCACTTCTCGTTCATATCCTTACCCCTGTAGAATTCAGCTTTCCCCAGTCCAGAGCATCGCAGTACAGCTCTGGCCACCCAAGCCGGCATGCTGTATGTGATTTCTCTTCTTCTCCCCACACATCCTTCACAACCAGCAGGCTAGATGAGGGAGATCGTTGATAAGCACTTCCCCGAGAACTGGGTGAGTTCTTATTGTGAGATGTTTCCAACCAGAGCTGTGTATTAAGTTTATGTAACCGTGAATGTATGTAATAAAGCTTAATTCACCAAAAGCCTGAGTTGGAACATACTAATTAGTGTTGGTGTAAGCAAGAGCAGCACTACTGTGGATTTGGGGACAATAGGACAGGTGTAACTTCATTTCAGTTTATTAATAACACTGCAGAAGGGAAGGGGAAGAGGAAAGGGGGAGGAGAAGAGGAAAGGGGGAAAGGGGAAGAGGAAGAGGAAAGGGGAGGGGAAGAGGAAGGAGAAGGGGAAGAGGAAAGGGGAAGGGAAGAGGAAAAGGGGAGGGGAAGAGTAAGGGGAGGGAAGAGGAAAGGGGAAGAGGAAAAGGGGAGGGGAAGGGGAAGAGGAAAAGGGGAGGGAGAAGAGTAAGGGGAGGGGAAGAGGAAAGGGGGAGGGGAAGAGGATTTAAGGAGAAGATGGAGGGGATATGAAAGGGGGAGGACAAAGGGTTTGGTGAAACCACTGTATGTGAATCATTGAACATGGTATTGTGTCACACAGGTGATTTCAATGTACATGGGTATTACAGTAACCTATGTGAAGCCTGGGAACCCTACAAGGCTGCCAAAACTGCCCTCAATAACACACTTCTCCCAGGCAACATTCAGCAACTGGTTAGTATTATTAGTTAAATTACTACTGATAAGTAACCATTGACTTTGTGCAGTCGAGCAGAGGCTTCGGCAGAGTGCCTCTTGTCTCCAAACAGGTGAGGTCAAAGGTTATAGGATGGGGCCACATACTTCATGGAAACCATCCTCTTTAGGTGGAGGACTACCTGGTTGAAGGCACACTGACTGAAGAATTTGTGCTTGACAACATTGCCAAACTAATGAACTGTCTGCGGGACTCCAATGCCACCATCAGGTGGATTATACTCCATACGGCTCCAGGTTGGTCACCTCCTCCCCAACCCTATCATCTCCTCCCCAGCCTCAAGGTCACCAGCTCTTTTGATCCTCTTCAGTTGCTGATTTTCACAAGCGCTGTAAACAGATTCGCGATGAGCTGTGTATGAACCACAATCCTCAGAAGCTTTTCTTGTTGCTTCTCAACACAGCACAGTTTGAGTTCCTGCTGAAGGAGGTAAGGTGTGGGTGTGGTCACAGGGGTGTGGTCTATTGTGGTCACACCCCCCCCCCAGATGTTCAAGAAGCTTCTGGCAGATAAGCAGCTGAAATGGGAGGCATACAAGAAGGAGGGTGCAGAGAGGATGGCTGAGCTGGGAGAGGTGTTCTCGGGTACCAAGCCCCTCACTCGAGTTGAGAAGAATGGTACGGGGTTTGATAGTCACATGGAATCATGTGATAGTCACATGGGATCATGTGATAGTCACTCATCTAGTTTTATATTCGCTATCACCTAATGGACATACCTTGGGGGGAGGGAAAGGATCATCAATTGCTTTCATATTCAACAAGGGAGCACATGACATGATGGGCATGTATAAATATTTGTAGCACAGCTTTGTGTGCCTCAGCTTTCGAGTATGGTGTTATGTCATTCTACCCCAATTAGAGCACCTCCAGGCATGGTTTACAGAGATGTCATCCCAGATCACGTCCCTGAGCTATGATGACTCCACTTCTGCTGGGAGAAAGATCAGTCAACTGATCCAGGCACTTGATGAGGTGGGTGTGAGGAGGTGATAGTTGGGAAGGATGCATGATGTGTATTGTGTGGGTGGGTGTGTGATGGATTATGTTACTACATTGGTTAGGTGCAAGAGTTCCATCAATTGGAGACCAATCTGCAAGTGAAGCAGTTTCTGGAAGACACTAAACGATTCTTGATCCAAATGCTGAGAACCATCAACATCAAAGAGGAGGTGGGTGTGGCCTGTGGAGGGCATTATTTAGAATACTTTATGTTGACCAGGTGCTCACAACATTGGAGATTGTGGCTGATCTTTCTTATGCTTGGGTGCTGATTGATAGGTTAGTCATCACACCTCCTGTTACCTCCCTCCTCACCCTCACACTGTCTCCATCCCCTCCTCCCCCTCTCACCATAGCTACACTGGGTACATGCAAGAAAACATCAAGCAAAGACCAGCATTGGTCATAAAGTTGAGAGCAACCTTCTTGAAGGTGACACGTGTGTGTGTGTGTGTGGGGGGGGGGGGGGGGGAGGTAAAAGTGGTGGGGGGTGAAGTATGTGGAATAGGTTAGTCCTACTATCATTACATGACATCAGTGCATTTAATTCCTCAACAGATGTCCACAGCACTTCAGTTGCCATGCCAACGCATTGACCAGGCCACAAGTCCAGACCTTGCTAGTGTCTCAGCGTACTATTCCAGAGAGCTTGTTGGCTATGTCAGAAAGGTTGGTACGAAACTGGGCACCACTGGGTGGACGGGTATTGGGAGGGGTGCAGGGGTTAACAGTTTTATCAGCAGGGTACCAGTTGAGGACTAAGTAGTATACAGATGATGTCACCATCTCCTTCCCCCTCCCCCTCCACCCCCATCCACAGGTGATGCAGATCATCCCACAGTCCATGTTCATTGTGCTGCATCAGATCATCGATATCCTCACTAACAGAATGCAGGAGGTATTCACTCTGGACCCTCCCCTCTGCTCATTCTAACTAAACCGATGGTGATGATGATCAAACATTCTGTTTTGCTGTCATTCTATTAGGTGCCCACCAGACTGGACAAAGACAAAATGAAGGAAGCTGCTCAACTTGATGCCAGATATGAGGTACATGTCACCTGCTAGATCTATGATTGGACGCTTATGGCTGCATGATGTGCATCCCACCTCCCATATTGAGCCCCCAAGAGGCGGGGCCAGGACATGACCCCACCCCCTTTTCCTCAGGTGGCAAAGTTGACTCATGACATCTCTGTGTACACGGAGGGTGTTCTCATGATGAAGACTACACTGGTGGGCATTATCAAGATTGACCCCAAGCAGCTGCTCGAAGATGGTATCAGGAAGGAGCTTGTTCAGCAGGTTGCCTTGGCACTGCACAATGGTCTCATATTTAACCCCAAAGCAAAGGTATATTACAAGCCATAGCAACCATGTTGTGCGTCTAATTACTGGATACCTTGCAGACCAGCGAGCTGGAACCGAAACTGAAAGCACTCACAGAAAGGCTGAGTGGATTCAGGCGGTCCTTTGAATATGTCCAGGACTATGTCAACATATACGGACTGAAGATATGGCAGGAGGAGGTGGGTGTGGCCATCATGAGTGGGTGTGGATGTTGAAATCTGTCGTTGAGAACTACTTTCATTTCAGGTTTCTCGTATCATCAATTTCAATGTTGAACAAGAGTGCAACAGCTTCTTTCGTCAGAAGGTATGACCCGTGTATGGTGGACTAAAGTATCCAGTGTATGGTGGACTAAAGTATCCAGTGTATGGACTAAACCACACACACGTATGTGATCTTTGGCTTCAGGTTTATGAGTGGCAGTCCATATACCAGTCCCAGTCCATTCCCATTCCGAGGTTCCCTCCAGTGGACTCCTCGGTGAATTTCATTGGACGTCTGGCACAGGAGATTCTGAGAGTGACAGACTACAGGTACAATATTTGAGCCCGTGGGTGGATGGGACATAGGGAAGCACCCTGTAAGGGGTCTTGTGGGTCACCTGGGTGGGAGGGAGGAGCCCTGGGGGTGCTGTGGTCCCAATGGGAAGAGAGAGCACATATCAGTGTCACACACATACATACACACACACACATATACACACATACACACACACACACATACACACACATACACACACACACACACATACACACACATACACACACACACATACACACACACACATACACACACACATACACACACACATACACACACATACACACACATACACACACACATACACACACACACACATACACACACACACACATGCACACACAGAACTACCACGTACATCGACCAGATGAATGCATGGTACGACAAGAAGACGACTCAGGAGCTGGTGAACTTGAAGCTGTGGGAGCAGCTGAAAGACGCAGTGGATGTGTTTGGACTGAGTGCTGTGGACAGACTGTTCTCGTTCATGATCGTACAGGAACTGCAGACATTTCTCAAGTACCTCACACGCTTCCTGCTCAGACCCGGGGGCCCATTCCTGAAGCTTATGGCAACCTTTGGGGCAGGAACTGTCCAATCCGGAGAGGCTGATTGGTGAGAAGGGTGTGGCAAGTGATGTAAGCTAGTGAGGTGAGGTGGCAGTGTTGAGGTGAGGGTGATGAGGTGAGGTGGCAGTGTTGAGGTGAGGTGGCAGTGTTGGTGGAGATGAGAGTTGAGGTGCAGTGTTGAGGTGGAGATGAGAGGGGAGGTGGCAGTGATGAGGTGAGGGTGATGAGGTGAGGTGGCAGTGTTGAGGTGGAGATGAGAGGGGGAGGTGGAGATGAGAGGTGAGGTGGCAGTGTTGAGGTGGAGATGAAGGTAGGTGGCAGTGATGAGGTGAGGGTGATGAGGTGAGGTGGCAGTGTTGAGGTGGAGATGAGAGGGGAGGTGGAGATGAGAGTTGAGGTGGCAGTGTTGAGGTGGAGATGAGAGGGGAGGTGGCAGTGATGAGGTGAGGGTAATGAGGTGAGGTGGCAGTGTTGAGGTGGAGATGAGAGGGGAGGTGGCAGTGATGAGGTGAGGGTAATGAGGTGAGGTGGCAGTGTTGAGGTGGAGATGAGAGGGGAGGTGGTATGAGGTGATGGTGAGAGGGGATGAGGTGAGGTGGCAGGTTGAGGTGGAGAGAGAGGGGAGGTGCAGTGATGAGGTGGAGATGAGAGGGGAGGTGGCAGTGATGAGGTGGAGATGAGAGGGAGGTGGCAGTGATGAGGTGGAGATGAGGGAGGGTGGCAGTGTGATGAGGTGGAGATGAGGGGAGGTGGCAGTGATGAGGTGGAGATGAGAGGGAGGGTGCAGTGATGAGGTGGAGATGAGAGGGGAGGTGGCAGTGATGAGGTGGAGATGAGAGGGGAGGTGGCAGTGATGAGGTGGAGATGAGAGGGGAGGTGGCAGTGATGAGGTGGAGATGAGAGGGAGGTGGCAGTGATGAGGTGGAGTGAGGGAGGTGGCAGTGATGAGGTGGAGATGAGAGGGGAGGTGGCAGTGATGAGGTGGAGATGAGAGGGGGGTGGCAGTGATGAGGTGGAGGGGAGGTGGCAGTGATGAGGTGGAGATGAGAGGGGAGGTGGCAGTGATGAGGTGGATGAGAGGGGAGTGGCAGTGATGAGGTGGATGAGAGGGGAGGTGGCAGTGATGAGGTGGAGATGAGAGGGGAGGTGGCAGTGATGAGGTGGAGATGAGAGGGGAGGTGGCAGTGATGAGGTGGAGATGTGATGAGGGGAGGTGTTGAGGTGACCCATATCCATCTTTGCATCGTGTTTAATGAGTATTCCTTCAACCTTTCTCTAACAGCTGATGCACCAAAGGTTTACGCCCAAATGATGACCAGTTGTGCAAAGATCTGGGACCCTATCTCGATTGTGTGATGAAGGTGTGCATATATGTGTGTGTGCATATATGTGTATGGGTGGGTGGGTCATTGCTTCACTTATAGTTTCATACAATGCATGCTCTCCACAACTAAGGAGCACATATCTGATTGGTTGTGTATGAATGTATCCACTTCAACATGGGTTGTGTTCATCCTATTTTCCATCACTTCACACCTCCACATACTTTCACACACACACCTCCACACACCACATGCACCTCCACACACCACACGCACCTCCACACACTACACACACCTCCACACACACCACACGCACCTCCACACACACCACATGCACCTCCACACACACCACATACCTCAACCCACACCACACACACCTCACTCACACCTCACACACCTCCATACACCTTACACACACTCACACACCTCCACACATCTCCACACACCTCACACACACCAGGTAGGACAGCTTCAACTGATAAAGAAGCAGATTTCTCTGGAGCTCAACAGATCTTGCAAAGTGGAGTCCAAACTATTGTGCAACTCTTTAATGACACTCAACCAGTAAGGAGGGGCACTTATCATGTGTGGGAGGTGTGGCCTACTCTAATTAAGGGTGGAGCTACTGATTGATGTTGGTAAGGGATTGATGCACACACTGCCTTTCCTTATAAGGTCAGTCCTCACTGCAATCGAGGCTCATTATCGTGATCCATCAAACCCTTACCCTGGAGAAGACAATGCTATTCTTTACGAGCTGACTCCTTACCTAGAGACAGCTGGGATCAATGATCCTGTCTCCAAGGTGTGTGTATGTGTGTGTGTGTGTGTGTGTGTGTGTGTGTGTACGTATATGTGTGTGTGTGTACGTATATGTGTGTGTGTGTGTGTGTGTACATGTGTGTGTATGTGTGTGTGTGTATGTGTGTGTGTGTGTGTTTGTGTGTACCTGCGTTGAGGGACAAGCATTGTAAGTAGCATGTGGCTTTATGGTACAATTAAAGGTACAGGAGTATTTTTCGGCATAACATTATTGTCTGTCAGTGTTTAACCCCTTGCTGTCCTTGCACCAGATATTTGTCACCACGTCAGCTGTCAAGAGCTTTGGACTTGCAAGCTTCATGTTTATCATCTCGCAGCTGACCAAGCTAGAGTACACCAAGTCTTTGGGTAGGTTTGTTTGTGTGTGTGTGTGTGTGTGTGTGTGTGTGTGTGTGTGTGTGTGTGTGTGTGTGTGTGTGTGTGTGTGTGTGTGTGTGTGTGTGTGTGTGTGTGTGTGTGTGTGTGTGTGTGTGTGTGTGTGTGTGTGTGTGTGTGTGTGTGTGTGAGTGACAAGTAGCGTTCACTCACTGTGTTACTCAATCCCTATCCCTCCCACCCCCAAAGGGAGCATGAAGAGTCGCAGGCCCATAGACCCCATTGATGGTCCTCCATTTGTGGCCGGCTGCATCAGCCTCCTGCACCAGTTCCACCCAGACCACACCCACCAGTGCTTGGAGTGTTTGGGGCAGTACGTCAGGTCCACAGTGGAGGCACAGGCCACCGGAAAGTGAGTCACACGAATGTCACATGACGTGTATGATATGGTGGGCATTGTTTAGGGATAAGAATCCAGACCTGACGTCTGACACGGTGAGTGCTCTCAGCTTCCTCGAGTCCTTTGCTGCCTACGGTCACCTACCAAGGAGAGCAGTGGAGCGCTATGTTCCCACCTACATCTTTGATGAGTTCAAACATGCTGTTAGTGTGTGAGGAGCAGTGTAGTTGGCCTAGGGCAGAAGTCTGATTTTATGGTGCAGTGTGCGTTATGTCCTTGTGTTATGTTGAAAAAATTAATAGACTTTGTACGTCCCATGTAAGTTGCAGCTATGGAATGTGTGTGAGTATTGGGGTGTGCTGGGCACTACCTAAATTACCATGGAAGTCAGTTCAGTCATAAAAAGAAAAGAAGAAAATAAAAACTACAAAACAATGCTTGCCATTGTTCACTCAACATGCTAAATTGCCCCATAGTTGAGGTGTGACTTATGAGGTAGGTTGAAGTATGACTTGAAATGAAGAGGCACTAGGTTCAAATAACTTGTTTGGGGCTTACCTAACTTCAGTGTATAAGAGCTGTGCACTGTGGCTTAGTGGTACAATACAAGCTCAAGGTATTGGGTTCAATTCCAGGTTGAGGTCCACCCAATTTCCTCCCCTAGTTGATATCACTATTCTATGACCAAAAAGTGAAAGAGCTGCTGATTATGGGAAGGCACAATATCTGCTTGATCTGGCTTCTGTTGACTTGGTGGTATCGCACAATGGGAATTCTTCCATGGAATAGAGAGTTGGGTGTTAGGGTGACATTTTCTTCATCATTTGGCCTTTTTTCTTTTTCGTTCTTTTTGCTCTTGCTAACACATTTTTTTGTGTTCATCAACTCATTTTCTATCTTATGTTTAATCTCCTTCAGCTAAATCTTTGCAGTATACCTCTTCAATGTTTCAGCTCGGTAAGGCATACACATTATTAAAGTGGTTAATTTATCGATACAAAGAGGACCGATCAACCGATAATATAAGATCTAGCATTGCCACTGCATGTGGGGTTAAATATTGCCCCAGTGGTAGTCAGGTCTGACATCACCACTGTCAGAGCGAGACAGATGCAAATGGTTGCCTGTTTGGACACTCAATGATCAAACTGCTGCTTCGAAGAGTCTACATGTGAACATGCTCTGCACTGAAGTAGGTGTGGCAATGAAAGTGAAAGCCCTGCATCGCACATACTGCATAAAAAGCACTCTACATTCAACCCATACACACACATAGCAATGCATACATGTGCTTCATGTGTTTGGGACAGTTACTGTGTCACTATGTTTAACGTATCTATGGTGATGTCTTTCTATGGGATCCCTCCATGCTGAGGTTTTGTTCTCTCATCTTGATGCACTCCTGATCCAATGCAAGGGAATGGGCTTTGATGGCATGGTCTTGCTGGATACGAGCCAGTGTTCGCTGGAGAGTGCCCAAGGTTTGGCTGCAGGGAAACCAAGTGTGGTGAAGTCATTACAAATGTACTAGCCCACATGTAGTTGGGGTTATATCTACATGTACATGGTCACAGATGAGTGATTGCACTTACACTGCCACTTCCAGCTTGTCCTGAAGAAGCCTCTGTGTTTTGCTTATCTCCATCACTTCATCCACAAGGCCGTATTGAGCCTTGTCTCTGCACAACTCCACGTTGGGCCTGTATGTTCTGCTCTCCAGCCTGGTGTGAGCCACCATCATTGGAGCTGTCTTGTCAGCTAGGGACTGCTCCAGTCTCTGCACCTCCTCCTCCACCTCACCAACTTCAGTTTCTGTCTGTTGAAAGAGGTCAGGTCAGTAACAGGTCCCAGTCCCATAGCTACTCACATTCTTTTGCTGCCATTCCAGCTCCTGTTTGATCTGCTCAACCTGGTGCAACCTCTTGCGCAGTGCATAGTTTGTAGCAGTCCACTGGGCCATGAGGTCACTAGTGGTCTACAGGGAAATAGCATGCTTATGGGGTGTGGCCATAGGATGATGCTTATGGGTGTGGCCATAGGGTGTTGCTTATGGGGTGTGGCCATAGGATGAGGCTTGATGATGCTTATGGGGTGTGGCCATAGGGTGTTGCTTATGGGGTGTGGCCATAGGATGATGCTTATGGGTGTGGCCATAGGGTGTTGCTTATGGGGTGTGGCCATAGGATGAGGCTTGATGATGCTTATGGGGTGTGGCCATAGGGTGTTGCTTATGGGGTGTGGCCATAGGATGATGCTTATGGGGTGTGGCCATACCTGCTTGATTGTTTGACAGATGGCTTCCCTCAGGCTGGATGAGTTTTGGATCTCTCCCTTGGCACTTGCTGTGTTGTGCGCAGAGAAGGAACACCATTGCTCCGGATTCACAATGCTGCATAGCAATGAAGAACATGATGTCCTTGACTATCTGTCAAATGAAAGTAGAGCTACTTACCCTTTCTTGATGCGTGTTGGGTCGGGGTGCAAGCTTACTGTACCAGACAAGTTGTTCATCTGGATGCACTCTGTGTCGATGCTGAGGGCTGAGTACTTGTCTTTCAGATCAGAATGAAGCTGTTGGTGGCAACTCTGAAGTGCACTAAACAACACCACAAAGATGGTTGGTAAAATACATCATGGTAGTTTGCTTCCAAGCCACCCCCATTTAAACTAACCAGGTTTGTTTGAAGGCCTCCGCGATCCTCTGACTCAAGATGTTCTGTATTCCTTCTATCACGTTCACCTCCTGCGGTGAAAGTTAACGTGCTGCAAATGGAGGCAGCTCTCTGACCTTATGCAGCTCCGCCTCCACCTCGTCTCTGACCATGTCGATGCCCAATCTTTGCTCGCGAAGGGAGAGACACTGTAGGGCTACATCAATGGGAACAACCTTTGCACGCAGGGCCTGTTCAGCTTTATCTTTACATTCAGCCAACTACGCGATGGAACACTTTAGGTATAAGGCATGAATAGCAGGACCTTACCAGGCCTATTTCTTTTTCAACGTCCGTTAATGCTTTTTCGAGAGACTTTACCCAGTTTTCGATTTCCCCAACCCTATTCTTCACTGATGTGTTCGAATCGTGCTGCGTCCACCCGGTCCTATTTTCTAAGCACGACAAATGTTGCAATGCTCAACGGACAACGAACTATTTTTGAATGTACCTGTGTCATTTCTAAGAACCTCGCTTTGTTGGCGAATAGTACGAGCAACACTTCTCTGACGCTCTGCACTGGACTGGATGACAAAATTGGACGTGTGCCAATCTGCAGTGGCATACTTGGTTGGCGAAAGTGCGGCCATAATTTTTTATAGCACTTCGGCGTTTATGTATCCATGGTTTCGATCTACATGTAGCACGTGGACAATTTTATATTCTGTTTATGTAAATGGTAAACATAACACAATTTGCGCATGCCTTCATTAATTAATGAAATTCTAATAATTGCGCACCGAAGTCAAGTCGGAGGGAGCATGGCAGATGATTTAGGCGAAGAAGAACTGCTATCACTCGGGCGTATTATCGAGGTTCCGGTAGATGTTCTCAAGGCGGCTGTGAATTCTGGATTTACATCGCTTGTCAAAAATGTGAGAGTGTACGCCGAGTCAAAGGCCAACGAAATAAAAGACTATCAGTCAGCCATAGAACAATTTTCCAACACCTTAAGCAAAAACCAGGATGACCAGCCATCAGGTTAGCGGATAAACCATACACATTTCTTCTAAGTTGTGTGTTACATTTCTGCAGAAAGCAGTGACCGTGTCGGTTCACAGCAGGATGTCAGCAAGGTGCAAGAGTTGGAGAAGATGCTGGCAGCTGCGCAAGAAGCTTATACTGGTGGGAAATCTTTAAATAAAGGTCCCTTTAACATACAATACTTTAACAACAGCTCTGACAAATACTGTGGAGACTTTGAAGACATCCAAAGAAGGACTTGAACAAGACTTGTTTACTGCAAGTAAGTTGCACAGAACATGCATCCCTCCATGACCAGTAGCTGTGTTATGGAATTTGTAAACTGCAAAGGCAAAGGCAGAGGCAGATATTGAGGGAGGATGTTGAGGGCTGGAGGGAGGAAAGGTGATGGGAGGGAGGTAGGGAGGGTGTTGAGGGCTGGAGGTAGGGAGGGGTGTTGAGGGCTGGAGGTAGGGAGGGTGTTGAGGGCTGGAAGTAGGGAGGGTGTTGAGGGCTGGAGTTAGGGAGGGTGTTGAGGGCTGGAGGTAGGGAGGGTGTTGAGGGCTGGAGGTAGGGAGGGTGTTGAGGGCTGGAAGTAGGGAGGGTGTTGAGGGCTGGAGGTAGGGAGGGTGTTGAGGGCTGGAGGTAGGGAGGTGTTGAGGGCTGGAGGTAGGGAGGGTGTTGAGGGCTGGAGGTAGGGAGGGTGTTGAGGGCTGGAAGTAGGGAGGGTGTGAGGGGCTGGAAGTAGGGAGGGTGTTGAGGGCTGGAGGTAGGGAGGGTGTTGAGGGCTGGAGGTAGGAGGGTGTTGAGGGCTGGAGGTAGGGAGGGTGTTGAGGGCTGGAGGTAGGGAGGGTGTTGAGGGCTGGAGGTAGGGAGGGTGTTGAGGGCTGGAGGTAGGGAGGGTGTTGAGGGTTGGAGGTAGGAGGGTGTTGAGGGCTGGAAGTAGGGAGGGTGTTGAGGGCTGGAAGTAGGGAGGGTGTTGAGGGCTGGAGGTAGGGAGGGTGTTGAGGGCTGGAGGTAGGGAGGGTGTGTTGAGGGAGGGAGGTGGTGAGGGCTGGAGGTAGGGAGGGAGGTGGTGAGGGAGGGAGGTGGTGAGGGCTGGAGGTAGGGAGGGTGTTGAGGGAGGGAGGTGATGGAGGCAGAATAATTGCAAGATTTAGAGATTGATCAGGAAGTTAGGTACCACAGTTGAAATGGCCCTACATTTATTATTTCTGTGTCCATCACATCCCAGAGGAGCAGCTGTTATCTGTACAGGAGGAGTACCATACCACTCGCTCAGCACTGCAGTTGCAGCTGTCCGATGCATACAGGGAACTGGATGAGGCAAGGCACACCATCGAAGACCTGACCCCACCCCCTGACATCCCAGGGGCAGACAGACAGGAGCTGCTCCGTCTCCTGGACCGCAGGCAGCAGGAGATCACCAGGCTTACCAGCGAGTGGAGCAGGATGTCGTCACGTCTCGAGGCCACGACAATGGCCAAGAGCGAATTCCAGTCCAAGTGAGGATAAGGGGTATGGCAGATGGGGTTCATTCAGGGTGTATGGCAGGTGGGGTTCATTTCAGGGTGTATGGCAGATGGGGTTCATTTCAGGGTGTATGGCAGATGGGGTTCATTTCGTAATGCTGTCACATAACACATGAAGTAGAAGAGGCTTTGGTTCACAGAACATCAGTCCTCACTGTTCAATCAAGACAGCCATTGAATGATGTGTGTTTGGTTGTGTTGCTAGGTTGGATGAGGTGATGGTACAAGATGCGGCCCTGAAGCTTCGTGAGCAGCTGTCGGAACAAGAGAAGAACTTCACTGCCAGTCAAAATGAGTGGCTTTCTGAAGAGTTGAAACAAAAGACTGATGAGTTGTTGCAGCTGAAGAAGGAGAAGATCTCTCTTCTGGCTTCACTGGAGTCGACCACAGCTGCCAGTAATGATGAGGTGTGAGACAAGTCTTAGCCAAAGGGGATCTTCTTTAGCATATGACAAGTCCTAACCAAAGGGGATCTTCTTTAGCATATGACAAGTCTTAGCCAAAGGGGATCTTCTTTAGCATATGACAAGTCTTAGCCAAAGGGGATCTTCTTTAGCATATGACAAGTCTTAGCCAAAGGGGTCTTCTTTAGCGTATGACAAGTACAGAGAATGATGGCACATAGAATCCTAGTCATCTCTTCCCCAGTCCTGTGGTCCGTTTTTCTCCTCCTCAGTCCCGTGGCGAGTGTTCTCTCTTTCCCAGCCCCATCACCACTGCCTTCTCTCCCCTAGATAACCCACCTTAAGAACGGACTCAGGTCAGCGCAGAAGGTCAGCTCAGAGGCAGAGGCCAAGCTTGAGAGCTGTCTGAAGAGGCTGAAGGACACGAAAGAGGAACACGCCATGCTAGAGGAACAGTTGAGGAAGGAGCTGTCCTCACAGAGCAAGCTGACAGAGCTGTACCAGACTTCAGCAGAAGAGGCGGGGAAGAAAGTGAGTGAGCTGATGGAGGGAGTGGAGAAGCTGCAGCTGCTCATGGAGGATGTGTCTCGAGAGAGGGATGCATTGAGCGCTAGACTCACAGAAGAGATCGAGAGGTGAGTAGGTGGGTGGGGTGTGATGATGGGGTGGGGAGGAGGAGGATGGTAACCTTCCCCGTGCCCTCAGGCATGCAGAGCAGGAGGGTACTCTGGCAGAGAGGATTGGTGACCTGGAGCAGGAGCTCATAAGGGCCAATGACCTCCTGAGTTCAGCCAAGGCTAGACCAGGAGGGGTTTCCCCATCGGATGTGCACCCAGGGATGACAGTGACTCAGCTGTACTCCCTCTATGTGGGTGTGTGTGAGCAGCTGGAGCAAGAGAGAGAGGAGAACGCTAAGCTGAACAACAGCATCACCCAGATCATGCAGGAGCTTGATGAGAAGACACCAGCCCTCCAGCAGTTGAGGTTGAACTACGATGTGGCTGTCAAGAGCAACGAAGCCATGTCACTGAGACTCTCCTCGAGCTTGGAAGAGTGTGAGGGACTTCGCTACGAGGCTGAAGATGCTGTGAAGCAATCAAAGGTTACCGAGCGGGAGAACCAAAGGCTCAAGTCTCTCACTGCTGACCTAAGTCGACAAGTACAGGTGGGCACTATTCAGAGTACCGTGTTGAATGTTAAGGTAGCTATTCTCATTGTTGCTTGCATCATGTTAGTTGCATGGTGTTAATGATCACCATGGCTACCGCCTGGGGATCAGCCCACTCATTGATCCTGTGTTACTCATTGTCATGGCAATCAATTATCTTCCTCTCTCTTTCGCTTCTTCCAGGTCTTGTTGAAAGAGTGTGAAGATGCCAGAGGGGGCGTGTCCAGTATGTCACAGTACACTTCCCAAGACAGCAGTACTGATGACATCAGCAGTTCATCTCATGTGATCTCAGAGCATCTGGTCACATTCCGAAACATCGAAGAACTGCAGCATCAGAACCAGAAGTTGTTGGCAGTTGTGAGAGAGTTGAGCGAGGAAAAGGAGCAAAGAGAGTCTGAGTGTGTGTTGGAACACACCAAGGTAAGGATGGAAGGACTGGGGACTGTAGGGATGGAAGGACTGGGGACTGTAGGGATGGAAGGACTGGGGACTGTAGGGATGGAAGGACTGGGGACTGTAGGGATGGAAGGACTGGGGACTGTAGGGATGGATGGACTGGGGACTGTAGGGATGGAAGGACTGGGGACTGTAGGGATGGAAGGACTGGGGACTGTAGGGATGGAAGGACTGGGGACTGTAGGGATGGATGGACTGGGGACTGTAGGATGGAAGGACTGGGTATTGTGGACTGGGGACTGTAGGGTTGAAAGTAGTGTTCACAATTGGTTGTGCACCATTAGGGATTAAAGGGACAGCTGGACAGTGCACTGAGGGAAGTTGATGAGCTGAGAGAGGCAAGAGAGAGACAGAAGACTATGGTGGAAGCCATTGTCAAGCAGAGGGACATGTATCGTGTTCTCCTGGCCCAGTCCACACCCTTACCTGATCCGCCACAGGTGAGAGAGCACATGGGGCTTGGTGGCATTGTCATGACAACAGGAATTTTAAACACACACTACAGCAACATGTGCCCCAGTCGCCAGATAGAGGCAGCCAGCAGCAGCTGTTGGAGCTGGCTGAGACAAGGAAGTCTCTCCAGGACATTCAAGAGCAGTTCTCATCATATCGGAAGGAGAGGAAGGAGAATGATAGCATCCTAAGGAAGCAGGTGGATGAATTCAGAGATCAGGCATCAACCCTAAGACTGGATAACACCAAACTGGTCTCTAAGGTAAGTAAAGTGGTCTCGCTAGAAACTGGGGGTGTATTTATTTTGCACCTGTGTTGAACTTGCTTTGCACTTAGCTGGAGTACGCGAATGAGCGCTACCAGCTGCTGGAGACACAGTGCAGTGCCCAGCGTCAGGAAGTGGAGGTGCTTCGTGACAAGAACCAGCAGCTGTCCTCATCCCTCACCAAACACCAGCTGAACATCAGCTCGATGACCCAGGACCTCCTTGCAGCCAGGGACAAGCTGACACGGGCAGAGGTGACCCTTCAGGGGGTCACTAAGGAGCGGGACATGCTGGGGGAGGAGGCCAGACGCCTCAGGACCCAGTACGAGAACGTGATGAGGGAACAGAAGGGTCACACCACACTGCTTACTAATCTGCAGGCTATCCAGAACAATCTAGAGAGGACAGAGTTTGAGACTAAGTCCAGGCTTGGGGTGCAGTTTGAGTCTGTTCAGAAGGAGGTGAGCATGTTGAAGGAGAAGCTTAATGCAGAAGAGGAACGCAGAGCTCGTGTGTGCGAGGCGTATGAGAAGCAGGTGAAGATGCTAGAACAGAATCTGACTGTGGAGAAAGAGTCCCATTCCAGAGTTAGGGAGGAGCTGAAACAATCTGAGGAGAGGGAGAGGCTGTTGTCCTCTGACCTGGCTGCCCAGAGGGACCTGGTGAGTGAGGTGCAGACGACCCTGAAGAGCACCCAGGAGAAAGTGGTCCTCCTCGAGCAAGACCCGGGGGCAGAGTTTAGGCAGAAGATCAGGCTTTTGGAGCACCACGTGGCAGATGCCAAGTCCAGTGTGGTGTCTCTGGAGAACCAGCTGGAGGCAGCCAAGAAGCAGAGGGAACACTACCAGGCCTTGAGCCAGGGGCACGAGGAGGCGTTGAAGGAGTTGAGCAGGATCAGTGAGGTGTTCAGGGAGGAGGTGGAGCGTAAGTTAGAGGAGGGTGCCCAGGCCACACGCCTCCTGCAGGAGGAGCTGAATGCCGTGTGTCAGCAGAGGGATAAGGCACTGGAGAACAAGGCATCTTTGGAGCAGCTTGTGAGTACACTGCATTGTGTGTGCTATGTGCTGGTTGTCTGTGTGTGCTATGTGCTGGTTGTCTGTGTGTGCTATGTGCTGGTTGTCTGTGTGTGCTATGTGCTGGTTGTCTGTGTGCTATGTGCTGGTTGTCTGTGTGTGCTAGTTGTGCGACCTAGTGTACCTGCCGTGGCATAGTTCATCTTTTTGCCTGATTCAGTACTTTATCAGAATTTAAACCTCCGAATGTTGTATTGCTGTATTGACTAGTACTTGTGTAGTCATGTGACTGTTGTAGTTATTACAATTTGCAGTCCAAATATCAGAGAAATCTTATTCTCCTAGGTGTCTAGTTTGCAAGAGCAGCTGAAGGCATTTGAGGGTAACGCTGAACGTCTCCAATCAGAGCTCACCTCCACACAAGATGAACTCAGAGTAGCAAGAGACGATGTGAAGAAGTTTGCCAAACAGTCTATGGAGCACTGGGATCTGTATCAGAAGGAACTGATACAACATGGGAAGTCAGTGGAAGGATCTATTCGTGCACAGGACGAGGTATGTGTGCCAGTGTGTGTGCAGGTGTGATGCAGGTGTGTACACATGTACTGGTGCTACGCTGTGTTCTGCATGCAGTTGAAGCAAGTGCAGAATGATCTGAAGTCAGAAGTTGCTAGGAACAACCAGTTGCAGCAGGAGCTGTCTTCTAGAGAGGCCTTCTGGGCAGAACAGGAGAAAGCATTGCAAGACACAGTTCAGCAACTTGAACAAAGATGCAAGGATCTCCAAGGGCAAAACACATTGCTTCATGAGGAAGCAGATAAGGTGCTTTGTGTGTGTGTGTGTGTGTGTGTGTGTGTGTGTGTGTGTGTGTGTGTGTGTGTGTGTGTGTGTGTGTGTGTGTGTGTGTGTGTGTGTGTGGTGTGTGTGTGTGTGTGTGTGGTGTGTGTGTGTGTGTGTGTGTGTGTGTGGTGTGTGGTGTGTGTGTATGTATGGTATGTGTGGTATGTGTGTGGTGTGGTGTGTGTGGTGTGTGTATGTGTGTGGTGTGGTGTGTGCTTACATCATGGGACGATCATTTCCTCTGCACAGCTTTCCACCAGGCTGATCACCCTGCAACAAGGCGACGAGAGGGGAGGTGCCCATCAGACAGAAGGCGGGGATCAATCCTCTCCTGAGCAGCTGTGGGAGGTGGTTCGGTATGTGAGGAGGGAGAAGAGTATTGCCGACACCAAGAGGGAGCTGGCTGAAGTGGAGAACCTGCGTCACAAGCAGCTGGCAGAGCACCTCCAGAGGCAGCTGGAAGAGACCAAAGAGCAGCTGAAGGAAGTGTCTGAGGCCGCCAAATCCCAGGCTGTCACCAATGCCCAACACGCCGAGATTAGGGCAAAGGTGAGAAGCCCGGATGATGATGGGTGGAGTCTGGGTGATGGGTGGAGCCTAGGTGATGACGGTGGAGTCTGAGTGATGGATGGGGGAGTCTGGGTGATGATGGGGAGTCTGGGATGATGGCTGGGAGGGTCTGGGTGATGGTGGGGAGTCTGGGTGATGGTCACCCAATATGACCTTCTCCTACAGGTGGAGACATTGAACCTTCTTACCGACAGCAATCGTCTTCTGAGGGAAGAGAAGGATCGGATGTACCAGCAGATCAGAGAGCTGGAGGGAAAGTGTCAAGAGCTTGGAGAGCAGCTGAGGCCTCTAAGAGAGGCAAACAGGTCTCTAGTAGGCCAGAAGGACACACTACTGGCAGAGAAGGCAGCTCTAAAGAATGAAGTTGCCAGGTGGAGTGAAAGGACCACTCAATTGATAGAGCAGTACAACAAGGTGGACCCAGAGGAGTATAAACGACTATTGTGAGTCATAATTAACAAGGAACCCAGTGCTGTGTGTGTGTGTGTGTGTGTGTGTGTGTGTGTGTGTGTGTGTGTGTGTGTGTGTGTGTGTGTGTGTGTGTGTGTGTGTGTGTGTGTGTGTGTGTGTGTGTGTGTGTGCGCGCATGTGCATGCGTGCGTGTGCGTGCGTGCATTGAGTGTACAGGAGGCGGGAAGATAGAGATATGCTCATGTTTTTTCAATGCTTGTATAGGGAGGAGCGAGATGTCACAACTGTTAAAATGGCCACCTTGCAAGAGAGCTGTGAGCAGCTTAAGGTGCAGCTATCGACCACACAGCAGGAGAAAGCACAGCTGGAAAGCTCAGGACAACAGAAGTCTTCACAGCTAGGGGAGGAAAATCGCAACCTGACAACAGAGATGGCCACTCTGCGAGCAGACAATGCAGCTAAGCAGAAGGACTTGACCGAGAAGACTAGCATGATCACCAAGGTGAGGGTAGCATGATCACCAAGGTGGGGGTAGCATGATCACCAAGGTGGGGGTAGCATGATCACCAAGGTGAGGGTAGCATGATCACCAAGGTGAGGGTAGCATGATCACCAAGGTGAGAGTAGCATGATCACCAAGGTGAGGGTAGCATGATCACCAAGGTGAGGGTAGCATGATCACCAAGGTGAGGGTAGCATGATCACAAGGTGAGGGTAGCATGATCACCAAGGTGAGAGTAGCATGATCACAAGGTGAGGGTAGCATGATCACCAAGGTGAGAGTAGCATGATCACCAAGGTGAGGGTAGCATGATCACCAAGGTGAGGGTAGCATGATCACCAAGGTGAGGGTAGCATGATCACCAAGGTGAGGGTAGCATGATCACAAGGTGGGGGTAGCATGATCACCAAGGTGAGGGTAGCATGATCACCAAGGTGGGGGTAGCATGATCACCAAGGTGAGGGTAGCATGATCACCAAGGTGAGGGTAACATGATCACCAAGGTGAGAGTAGCATGATCACCAAGGTGAGGGTAGCATGATCACCAAGGTGGGGGTAGCATGATCACTAAGGTGAGGGTAGCATGATCATCAAATTTGATTTGGTATGGTCATAGCTGAGTGTGTTGTATCTCCGTACTAGTTACGTGATGTTGGCCGAAAGTACCGCTCTATGTATGAAGAAACAAATAAGAAACTCGAGGAAGCTAAGAAGGAGACTGACACCTTGAAAAGTGTGGCAGAGAGACAAACGAAAGAGCTGGAAGAAGCCAGACAAGCCAGTGCAGCAGCAGCTGAGAACACCAGCAAAGCTCAGGTGGGGGTCATGTGATCTGTCATGTGACACTGTTCAAGCATGTCTGTTTTGTCATGTGACTGCCATACAGGAATTGGCTGATGCCTTGAAGACAATCGAAGCCCTTCAGAAGTCAAGTCAGGAGCAGGAAGAGAAGGTGAAAAAGCTGCAGGCTGTGGCAGCCAAGATGAAGCAGGGCATGGACAAAATGAAGCATGAGAGGGATCAGGTGTCAGAGGAGGCACGGAATGAGAAGACACACCTCACTGGTGAACTGGAGAGACTACAACAGCGACTGGACTCGCTGCAATCAAAGTACGATGCAGAGTTGAAGCAGTACGAGGAACAGCTGAGCAAACAGCAGCAGCAACAGAGGCCACCTCTAAAGAGGAAGGTTGCCATGCCGCCCGCAATCCCTGGGGGACCTGTCTCTGCCCCGCTACAAACTGCACCCACCGCTGCTGTGAAGCCCACTGTTACTACCACGCCCACTGCCAGCATCCGCCCACTGCCTGCCCTTGTTACTATGGCACCCACTGCCCATGTGACTCCAACAATGCTCACCGTGTCAACAGATCACGGAAACTCTCACACTGCAACAGCCACCATGTTTGTGCGGCAGGTTTCTCCACAAGTAGCTGCAACTATGGCTGTGATGAGTCATCCTACCACCACCACCACTGTCACACAGTCCACCATCACTGCCACCATCACTGCCACTCCCATCCCCACCTCTTGCACCACACCACTTCCTGCTAATAAGAGAAAGAGAGAAGAGGAGCTACATGTTAGTGAGCAGGAGAGGTGGGTGACAGGCTGTGTGCATGTGTGTGTGCATGTGTGTGTGTGCATGTGTGTGTATGTGTGTGCACATGTGTGGGTATGTGTGCGTGTGTTGTGCATGTGTGGGCATGTGTGCACGTGTGTATATGTGGTATATGTGTGTGCATGTATGCTGTGTGCTTGTGTGTGTACATGTGTGTATGCACATGTGCATGTGTGGTAGGTGGTGGTTGCTATGTCCTCTTGGCCCCAGTATTGCAGCTGAGGTCTCTGACAGCAAGAAGCCTCGTCACGTTACAGAAGAGGCCACTCCTCTTGATGGTGGCTCACTGGAGATGGACACGCGACAGGTAGGTGGACCCACACCTCCCAGTGGGAATACTGGTCTGAGGGCATATAATTTATCGAGTGGTGTATATGTTGCAGAGGGTGGGACTATCCAAACAGCTGGAAAGTGCAAGAGATGAACAGGAGCAGCTGGACTCTGAAATGGTCCCATCATCTGGAGGGGCCAATGGTAGTGATGAAGGACTGGGGACTGGAGGGGTCAATGGTGCAGATGAGTGTCTGAGGCCCGACAATGGAGAGCAGATGGAAGCTGTCCCAAGTGAAAGCAGCAAAGTTGGCCAGAAGTTTCCGATGGCTGTGGAAAATGAATCTGGAGACAAGACTGGGGACCGGATGGAAGGAATGAGTAGAGACAAGGCTGGGGACCAGATAGAGGGAATGAGTGGAGACAAGGCTGGGGACCAGATAGAGGGAATGAGTGGAGACAAGGCTGGGGACCAGATGGAGGGAATGAGTGGAGACAAGGCTGGAGAACAGTTGGAAGGGATGGCTGGTATACTGGAAGTGAATGCCAGTGGTCAGTTAGATGAAAGTGCAAGTGATGAAGTGAAAACTGTTCAGCAGGAGGTGGAGCCTGAGGGAGAAAAGGTTGGTGTTGAGGTAGAAGAAGACAAGATGGCAGCTTACACAGTTGGTGAGTTGGAAGAAGGAGAGATAGCTGGCCAAAGTGAGGAAGATGTGATTGGCGATCGAGTTGAGGAGATCAAGGTGGTGGTTATTGCAGAGGAAAAAAGACCCTCAGCCCAGCTGCTTGAAGAGAGACCCTCAGCCCGGCTGCTTGAAGAGAAACCCTCAGCCCAGCTGCTTGAAGAGAGGGCATCAGCCCAGCTGCTTGAAGAGAAACCCTCGGCCCAGCTGCTTGAAGAGAGGGCATCAGCCCAGCTGCTTGAAGAGAAACCCTTGGCCCAGCTGCTTGAAGAGAGGGCATCAGCCCAGCTGCTTGAAGAGGAAAGTGCTGTGGTTCCTATTGACACAGTTGCTGAAACATACAATGAGCAGCAGCTGTCTGAGGAGACAGCAGATAAGGTAAACCAGGCTGTGATTGGTGGCAATGGCCTTTATGTCTTTGTTGCTAGGTGGAAGTAGTTGAACCTCTGCAACTCTCACAGGATGAAGAGGAAGGGGAGGAACTTAGGAGACAGGAAGTGGGGACTGAGGGTAAGGTGCAAGAAGGAAATGAGGAGGAAGTTGAAGAGGAGGAGGAAGAGGAGGGGGATGAAGGTGCACAAGACCAAGAAGTGGAAGAGTCAGAGGAAGAACAAGAGGAAGAGAAACAGGAACAAGAGGAAGAGGAACAGGAGGAAGGAGATGAAAGGGATGGAGAAGACAGTGAGGACGAACAGGAAGAGGGTGAGTATCTGGAAGAGGAGGAAGAAGAAGGGTCTCAGATGGACCCTATTGTGATTGAAAGTGAAAGTGAGGCAGAAGGAGGCAATGATAATTATGAGGTTTGGGACATTACCTATTGTGCAAGCACATGTTTATAAAATGCTGATAGGTGACTGATGACACACAGGATGTACCACAGCCAAGAGAAGACAGCAGAACAGCTGCTACACTGCCTGCACATGGTCCTCAAGTCCCTTCGTCTGCTGATGAAGAGCTTCCAGATGATGAGGTGCGTTCTGTGGTGTTCTGTTCCCTGTTTGTCATTGTGCACTGTTGTCATTGCCAACGTGTGCACCTTGTGTCTTGAAACACATGTGTACTGTACTAGTATGTATTGGTATCTGCTAACTTGCTTTGAGCAGTGGTGCATCCATCCTATTGTAGTTGTGTTGTTATTATGTGTATGTGTGGTGTGTGTATGAATTCCTAACACAGACGTCAGTGGACATCACAGCTCCACCTGTTGTGCCAGGGAACATGGCTGCCAGTCGCCCCACCCATTTCATGAGGTATGTTGCATGGTCTGATACCACGGCAACATTACACCTTGTCTGCTGCAGGGGACGGCTTCAGCCGTCGCTATTCTCAGGAGAAAGGAATGTGGGCACTTTTGTAAGTGTTATGGGGGGAGGGAGGGAGGAAGTGGCAGGTGAAGAGAACAATTATTGGTTGTGCAGGGTCTGGAAATGGGAGGCGAGGACCACACAGTCCCCCATACTCCCGTGCTTGAGGGCAAGGTGCTCGAGAACAAAGTACAGATTATACCGTACGTGTCCTGCACCAGTGTGTTTCCATAGTGACCCACCCCTCCTCCCCTAGATCGCTGAGTGAACCAAGTACTCGCACTGTCTCTCATTTAGCAACAAATGTGACGACAATAACATCAGGTTAGCCATTGTTAGAGCAATTCCATGCAAAGTGGTTGAGTGTTACAAAACAAAAGCCATCCAATCCATCGGAGAGACACAGATTGATCTGCAGTTGGAAGAGGCTGATGGACTCCCAGTCTTGCAACAGGAGGAGGAGTCTACCTTCCCTCGCACGACCTCGCAGGAACCCTTTGGTGACATGGGGACAGCTGAAGAGTTCATGGAGGTTATCTCGGATGATGAGGGTTCGGTGACCAGGGGCGGGAGTGGCTTAGAAGACGAGGAAGGGAGGCAGGACGTCACTGGTGCTCAGAGGTGAAGGACAACTGGCTGTGTGACAAGCACACACCTGATTCTAGCCCTCTTTGCTAGTGTGCCGGGTACATCTGATTCCACCATGGGAAGAGAGGTGTCCCCTGGCGGCAGTGAGTCTTCCTTGCAGCAGCAGCAAAGAAAGAGAAAGCTGCAGCCAATCGTATGGGATGGGCCACCTGCAGGTGAGTGGCAGCACATGTGCTGTAGGGCAGTTAATTCAAAGCATTCTTCAGCCCCAGTGCCAGCACCCCCCAGACCTCCAAACCCTCCTAGAGCTGTTGCACGGCGCAGTAGAGGCAGAGGCAAGTGCAGATAGGTACTTTGTGGTAACATGAGTCTCTTCATTTAAACCTTAGGAGCTGCTGCTGGTGAGAGCAGAAGAGCCATTCAGTTCAAAAGAGGAAGCAGGAAGTGATTTTGTTGTCATTTTCATGGACAGCGATGTACGCACGATCCAACACATACATTCACTTAGTGTCAGTCCAGCACTCTGATTGTTATATTATTTTGTTGTCACCGTATGTTGTGTGCCAATTAGATCCCCTGCCTCCATGAGGGTATCGCTCGTCTGGGCATGGCTAGCACAGCAGCACCCGCCGCTATGCCTGAACCAACACCAGCCTTCTTGCGTTCCTCCCAACCAGCCGTTAGCTTGAGCAACCTAGTAGGGTCGCGTTCTGCTGTTATTTTCACTTCTTCTTTCAGTTTCTGAAGCCTCCTTTCCTTTTCCATTGCCTCTAGCTCAAGGAATTTTTGCCTCTGTTGTTTCTTGCTGATTGTCTTGGTGTCCCTCTCTCTGAACTTCTTTGCTTCCTTTGTAGCCTCCATTCTACGTGCCCTTTCTTCGTTTTGTCTTGCCTCCTCCTGCAGCTCGAGAACTTGCTTCTCTTGGACTTTCCTGGCTATGTACTGCTGGGCCTTTGCCTTCACAGCTGCTTGTCTCTCTCTTGCCTTTTCTATTTCCTTCAGCCTCTCCAGCTCCTGCTCTTGCTTCAGCTTCTCTGCTTCCTCCCTCTTCGCTTGTTGTTGTACTTTCCAGACAGCGAGTTGGGCCAACCTATCTTCGCGCTCCTTCGCCAGTATCTCTGCCCTTTGTGAATGTACCTCCTCGACATTCAAACCTGGGCCCATCTCATCACCTTTGTTGTTCGAGTCTTTCTTCTGTTGCTTCCATTCATTAATGGCTGCCTTTTTTGCCTCATTCAGCTTGGTGTATTCTTGAACCCATTGCTCGTGCGCTTCGATTTCGTCTCGACTTCTTGTCGGGAGCTCGCTGACAGCTGCTTCAATGAAGCCTACTTTGTCACTGTGTCTTGTCCTGACCCTCACAAACGTCTGGTGGTCATAGTCGTCCCATCCACCACGATGCCCTCCCGTCCGCTCTACAAACGCATCAAATGCGAGGACAGCAGGATGCAGCGACGTAACTTGTGCCGCCGTCTGTCGAGGATGAGTGGGCTGTATCGAAGTGGGTTGTGAGCTCGACCAATTATCGAGCTTTTTTTCTAGAGCATTTATTTCTAGTGTTACTATTCGTTCTTCTTGGAGAAGCTCTTCGTACGTTTCTCTTTGCTTCTCTTTGAATGCTGTTATGGCACCTTCAATTTCTTCCATCGTAATTTTAAGCTTCTCTACACATACAGAACCTGGTTTCATTTCAGCAAGCAGCCGTTTAAATGCGTCAACACTAAGACGGGTTTTATCGACTTGCTTCCTCAGTTCATGTTTATCGCGTTTCCTCTGCGCTAAAAGTTTAGCGTCTGCTTCTTCTAGAGTGCAGAATACAGAACGAAACTCATGCCTCCTCTCATATATTAGATTGCTGATTTCTCTTTCATAACTTTCAATCTTCCGTTCTGTGTCGGCTATCTTGTCGAGCAGATCGCGCTTCTTCTCCCCGCCTTCCATAATTTCAATATTAACCCTCAGATTTTCGGCGCGCTTTCGTGGCGGTAAAATATTACGGGGCGTAGATACGGTGTAGAGAAAGGTGGCTATTAATACTGAAACCAATTTATAGGCTGTACTGACGTTCATATTTAGTCCATAGTACTAGGTACATGACAGGTAAGTGATTTGTATAGCGGAACGTCTCTCTATGACGCGCGCGCTTATTGTTATAATTAAGGCTCAAAAGTGCAGTTGGCTGAGGATAAACCTTACTGTATCTCTGCTGGTGTAAACTGGGCAAGAGTAAAGAACGTAGCCTGCCATGGACAGCCAGCCAAGACGTTCAACTAGGTAAGCCGTTTGCCATACATCACACGGATATCACGTGTGGATGCGATGCAGACGCCTTATACTTCAGACAAGACAAGAATACGAATTACAGCAGCGGGAACAAGAAGGATGTGATGGTAAGTTAGTAGACCTGCTGTTGTTTTGTGCAGCTGGAGCTCTTACGTAACAGGATATCACGTGTGTCCTCGCGCTGTAGCTTCTTCAGTCAGGAAACGGGGACTTCGGGAAAGGGAGCGCTCCGTGTCTTCTGATGCCCGCAAGAAAGCAAAGAGGGAGAGAGAAGATGATCTGTATCGGTGTGTGTATATATGTGTGTGTATGTATGGCTGTGTATATATATGTGTGTGTCCAGTAAAAATAGAATGCGAGTCTTTATCACTGGTGGTTTGCAAATCTCTGTAACTTGGCATATACAGCAGCAGACCAGAGAGACGCCTTCCAGGAGGAAGGCTCAACCAGACTGACCCACTCCCACTGCGCAGGAGTGGTAGGGAGAGAAAGCTCATGTTCTCAACCTTCAATCATTCCGAGATAGAGCGTCAGCTTTTGAACCAGACTGCAATGGAAGTGCTGAGGGACTCCTCAGAGGTAGGTGTGTTCACATTACCCTCACTCTGTGGCCAAAGCATGATCCTCACCTAGGATGAGCTGGAACCCTATGAGAAGCTGCTGTCTCCACAGAGAGTTGCTAGGCGGTGTTCCAACAGGCTGCTGTCTTCAGGCAGGAAGATCCTATCCGATCACCCCATGCAGAGGGGGGCACCAGAAGAGGGGGAAGAGGAAGAGAAGGGCATCAAGAAGGACCAGGAGGGGGAGGAGGATAATGGTGGAGCCGGTGAACCAGATACAGAGGACCAAACGAAGAAGAACAGTGACGAGGAAGAAGAGGCAGAATCTACCGAGCAAGAGAGTGGAAATGGTGAAGACACGGAGAACTCGCAGGCTGAATATGATGGCTTTAGAGGCTATTACTTAAGGAAACGCAGGCCTGTGATATACCAGTACCAGCCAGTCATCCAGGTGGTGGACGACAATGCTGGCCCCAAACCACGTCGAGGCCGTCCAAGAAGGTCCTTCTACGAGCGGGGTGTGGCCTCCCACGTGTACCAGCCCAGGAGGCCGATTGGTGCGGCTGCCACCACCAAACGCAGGATAGCAGCTCACCAAGACTCCACCACCTCCTGTTCTGACTCGGATGAAGCCCGATTCCAAAGGCGCAAGTCTCGAAGCATGCAACACGCAAGGTCGCAGTGCCTGCCTATGAACTTGAACCCTGAAGATGTGGTGAACGGAGTGATTCGTGACCATGCCCGTGTGGGTGCCAGTCTGGCTGATGTGGACCCCATGACCATAGACCGCTCCGTGACCTTTGAATCCATAGGGGGGCTTCAGGAACACATCAAGGCTCTCAAGGAGATGATTGTGTTTCCCCTCCTCTATGCAGAGGTGTTTGAGCGCTTCAAGATTGCTCCCCCGAGGGGAGTTCTCTTCCATGGCCCCCCGGGGTGCGGAAAGACGCTCATTGCCAGGGCGCTGGCCAACGAGTGCTCAAAGGGGGGCAAACAAGTGGCATTCTTCATGAGAAAGGGAGCCGACTGTCTGAGCAAGTGGGTAGGGGAGTCTGAGAGACAGTTGCGACTTCTTTTTGACCAGGCAAGCCTGTTGCATGTGGCTTCCAAATGATGCCCATTTTCAGCTGTTGTATGTTGTTGCATGTGGCTTCCAAATGATGCCCATTTTCAGCTGTTGTATGTTGTTGCATGTGGCTTCCAAATGATGCCCATTTTCAGCTGTTGTATGTTGTTGCTTGGAATTCTGTTTTTGTTGCACCATTTTTGTAGGATGGTATGTGTCCTGTTATTATGTTTTCTGGTCCTCAGGCCTACCAGATGCGACCGTCCATTATCTTCTTCGATGAGATAGACGGCTTAGCACCAGTTCGTTCAAGCAGACAGGATCAGATACACTCATCCATAGTGTCCACTCTGTTGGCCCTTATGGATGGGCTGGACAGCAGAGGGGAGATTGTAGTCATTGGAGCAACCAATCGGATAGATGCAATTGATCCAGCCTTACGCCGTCCTGGAAGATTTGATCGCGAGTTTCTCTTCCCACTTCCTTCTGCTGAGGTATGTGTGTGTGTGTCCTAGTGTATGTGATGTGTAGTGTGGCCCAGTGGGTGGTGTGTGTGTGTGTGTGTGTGTGTGTGTGTGTGTGTGTGTGTGTGTGTGTGTGTGTGTGTGTGTGTGTGTGCATGTCTTTTGTTTGGTGCTGTTCTTGAATGAAGGTCTACCTGAGTGTGTCATCGGGAGTTTCGCTACTTTGTAGTTATTCGACGGTTCTATCGAAATACGCTTGCAAAAGTCACATGATGTCCTTACCTGTGTCTATACATGTTGTCCCACAATGAAAGAAAATGTACCTCAAGCAGTGTTTTTGTGGACTTGTATAAATAACCTATTCACATAGAATGAAATTATAATGTTTTTAAATGTATGGTTACTTGGAAAACTTAATCTTGATTGAATGTTTGTGTTTAATAAGAAATAAACTAGTAAAATTCAGGGGTACTCAATAATTGTAACAAACTGTGCAGTTATTTTGAAAAGCAATGGGGCACCCTTGTCATGTGGATATATTATAAACTTCTGTGCAATTATTTCTTTAGGACCGGCGAAATATCCTAACCATCCATACGAAGGCATGGGACCCTCCCGTGAAGCCCCAGTTCCTTGCAGAGCTGGCAGAGCACACAGGAGGGTACTGTGGGGCAGACCTCAAGGCCCTGTGTACCGAGGCTGCCTTGAGGGCTCTCAGACGCTGCTATCCTCAGATCTACACCACCACAGACAAGCTGGTCCTGGACATATCCAAGATCAGTATTGCTGCTGCTGACTTTCACCATGCGCTCAAAAGGATTGTGCCCACAGCTCAACGTTCGGATGCGTCCGTGGCTTTAAGCCTTTCTCCTCTTGTGAGGCCACTCCTTCTCCAGCAGCTTGTTGCTTTGGTAACAGCTGTCAGTTTCTCCTTTCCCCTCTCATGGAAGGCATTGTGTCGAGCACAGAGGAGTCTCACGGTCCTCATGGCCTTACAGGAGAAGGAGCAGGAGGCACTGAAGAGCTGGATGGCACAAGGTGGTGGCGGTGAAGAGGAGCAGGCTGTTCACATAAGCACTCCATCTTGCAATGGAGTGTCGCAGTCAACAAATCTTCCCTCCTCTTCGAATGGCTCCACGGGAGGGAAGACTGGGAGAGGACGCTCCAGGCATCTCTCGGCTGGAAGCAACAGCTTGGGGGAGAGTCACAAGAGGTGTGACAGCTGGGAGCCCCTCCCTTCAAACCACAACACCCCTCTGAGCTCATGTAAACCCTTCCATGTGCCAGCCGAGAGGTTTGGCCTACCTTTCCAGCTGTCCAGCACCAGTGACTTGGACCAGATTTATTTTGATCTAAGTGAAGTTTCCCAAGGGGATGAATTAGAACCTTCCATCTTCCTGGCTACAGCACAAGACAGCGCAGATGGGAGTAGCCCTGTGGGGATACACCCACCAGAGGCCACTGCAGAGGGGGGCGTTTTGGGGCACTCCATCCAGAGCCCACCCTTGGCTGCCTCCGGTTACCTCTCCCTCGCAGCTCACCCTCACACAATCCCCCAAGTCCACCATCCCCGAGTCCTGTTGTGTGGTCCCCCTGGCATGGGGCAGACCTCCCACCTCGCTCCTGCTCTGCTGCATGCTTTGGAGGATTTCCCTGTAAAGGTTATTGATCTGCCAGCACTGTACGGCTCCTCCACCACCAGGTCACCTGAAGAAGCTTGCACCCAGGTGATTTGAGTCTCTAGGGGTGTTGTGTTAACACCATTATTAATGAGTCCATTATTAATATGACCAGTGTTGAATAGTACTGCTAACTTGTGTGATGCCACTAGCTGCTGGTGTGGCACATATGCTGTGATGCAGGTGTGGTATGTTGTGCTGGGTTCCAATTATTTTAACTGTTGGTGGGCTCTAGGTGTGTGTGTGTGTGTGTGTGTGTGTGTGCATGTGGATGTTTGATGTGTTGTGTTGTGTGTGTGTGTGTGTGTGTGTGTGTGTGTGTGTGTGCATCACCTGCTCTTCCTTGATTGCAGGTGTTTCGTGAGGCCAAACGAGTGGCTCCGTCGGTCATCTATATCCCTCGCATGGCATCATGGTGGGAGGTGACTACAGACACCTTCAAGGAAACATTCCTAGCTCTGATCCACGCCCTCCCTTCCTCGTCCCCAGTCCTTATCCTGGCCACATCTGAGCAGTCTGTTGAACAGCTGCCTGATGACCTTAAAGTGCTGTTCAGTGCTGTGAGTAATCCTTATTTGAACTTGTGCATATCACACACACACACACATGTACACACACACATTAATGCATGCTTTGTAAGACCGGTGGTATACTTTCTAAGGCCAGTGGTTTGTATTTACTGTTTTGTGATTCTAGACATGGGAAGGAGTGTTCACTGTGCGTTGGCCTGGGGACCTGGAGAGACAGATGTTCTTTTATGAGGTGTTTCAGAAAGTATTGAAGCCAGCACCACCTAGACCAATTGCCATTGCTGGTAAGAGGCTTTGTGTTGTAGCTGTGTGGATGTGTTTGTGTCTGTGTTTTTGGTTGGGTTCTGTGTTTGAGCTATGGCTGATAGGTGGCTTCTTGTTGTATGGAGTGGTGAGAGAGTGGTGATGAAATGTACCAAAGGCTGACCTAACAAAGAAGTCATATGGTCTGATCAAATACAATGGCAGCCTTCACCTTTGTTGTACAGACAAGCTCGTCATTCCCATGTCCTTGTCATTCTGCGATTGTTGCCATGGAAACATAGTTTCTGTGTGACCTTTGTAGTATTGTCTACAATAGTGCAGTGATAGTGTACGTACAACACTGCTGCTTCCTTGTTTCATTTTCCCTACTACTACAGAGGTGCCAATGGCAGTACTGCCTGTTGCACCAAATCCTGTTCAAAGGGACTTAACGCAAGAGGAACTTGATAAGCTTGACAAGCAGAGGCGTGCAGTCATGAGAGAGTTGAGAATATTCTTAAGGGACATCACAAATAAGCTGATCGCTGAAAGAAAGTTCAAAGATTTTGTGAACCCTGTGAATTGTGAAGAGGTAATATTCAGAAATGTCGTGCCATTTAAATGCTTTGTTTCCATGGCAATAGGTACCTGATTATTATGACATCATACTGCACCCAATGGATCTGGGTACAGTGATGAAGAAAATTGATGAACACCAGTACATGACTCCCAAGCAGTGGGTCGAAGATATCGATCTAATAGCACGCAATGCATTAGAGTAAGTAGTGAGTAGTAGACAGCCTTGTGGGTGTTAAGAGTTGTGCAAAGTGTGTAAGACATCGAGGTGTGATATGTGTGTGGGTGTGCATTGACTAGTCCATTTTGTAGAGTGCTGTAGGTGTGACATACCTTTTGTAGAGTGCTGTGGGTGTGGCATACCCTTTTATTAACCATGGACCAGTGATGGAGGCATAGAACCAATTGGAACCGCAAGGCGTTGTGATGCTTTAATTGGAATATCTCCATGCAGATACAATCCTGAGAATGACACAGAGAGCAGACTACTCAGACATCGAGCTTTGGCCCTTCAGGATATGGCGCAATCCTTCCTTGATCATGAACTCAGCGAAGAGTTTGAAAAGGTCAGTTGTGTTAGGGAGGGGAGGGGGAGGAGGGGTGCATCTAGTAACTAACAATGTGCTCACAACATCTACACCAAAATGGCTGTGGTCTGCACTTATTTCTATGGCAACTTTCTATGGCAACGGACATCAGCAATGTGAAGAAGTGACAACCTCACAGCTTAGGCGCGAAGGTCAGATTGTCTAGACCGTGCTATAATGTCACATTGGCCTCTTGTGCAGGTGATGATCCACTGGCTGGTAGTGATGGCACTGCAGTTGAAAGTACCACTCAGAACACAGAATCCATAGTTGTACAAGACTATGCTCGAAGGAAGCTACGTCAAAAAGGCCATCATCAAGATGATGGGGACACTCTTTCTGCCCCCAAAGTCAGCACTCTGAAAGATTCCTTGGACAATTCGAGTACAGAGGAAATGGTCCATTCAGGGTCATCCTGCTCCACACCTATCCGTGTTACTCACACCGCCCAGGACCTTGTTGGCAATGGCAGAGTTGTTGATCATGCAAAGAAGAAGGGGACAGAAGGAGGAATTGGTCTGGGGAAGAGGAGCATCACCTTTCAGAAGTGTCAGCTTGAGCATCACTTGACCATTCCAGTGTCCAGTCGTCAGGATTGCCAGATGGATGGTATTAGTGCAACGCAAGACAGTGTGTCCGTTGCTGTTGGAGAGGTTATTCCAATGGCAGAGCAGAAGAGATTGATGTGCCTGTTCGCTAATGTTGTCAAAGCAACAGGACAGAGCAGTGTTGAAGAACTTGAGCACATTCGTTCTGTGTTTGACCACTTGATTTTTAGATCGCGGTTTGAACTTAACAAAACACGCCTTTTAGATGTAAGTAACTTTCTCTGATTGACAAGTTATGCAAACCTTATTTAATCACCAGGGTCTGACAGCTGCAATTGGCCAGCTCCAGAGGTCTTCAAGCAACACCTATTAGCGCATAAATATGTCCGCAGAGTCATTGTCTGAGGACTGTACAGACAAAATATGTATGAAAGAAAAGCTGCTATATTTTGGCACGTTTACTTGGACGTGGAGAAGTTCCGACCGCATTATTATGTAACGACGAGGGCGGGGCTATATAGTGCACGATGTTTATTTATTGAAATTGTCAACTCTGTAGTCATTCTCCCGGGTATCGCAAGCGCACACTATGTTGCTTTGGTGCGTTTCGTTTCCATGCGCAGCAGCTACACTTCTAGCTGTGTTGTACTGGTGTTATCCGGGCGTCATCGTTCAAGGTTACAAGAAGTGAGCCACTGTCGTTACACGTGCGCGGTTTGAAAGGTTTTTTTGTTTATTGGATAGGTATGCTGGCTACCTTATAGCGGGTCTGCACAGAAAGCAGTTAACAGTTAACGGTATCACTTATGCGTACTTTGAGAGACTGCCTGTTGGGCTGGTGAAAGATGCCCCAGCGGTGTTGTTCCTTCACGGATTCACAGCAAATAAGACGATGTGGACAATGACGATACGGGACCTACCCAAGGAGTGGTGGATCATCGTACTAGACATGCCCGGACATGGAGATACATCGTTCGTGCAAAACGCTGGGTACTGCGCAAATGGAATGGTGACGAAGTTGAACGAGGTTTGTAGCCACGGTAACCGCTTGTTTGTATAATGAGTTGAGGCAGGGTTTTAACCTTGGATGAATACCATTCGTCCTGCGAACAAGCGTATCGTAGGTGCTTACACCATTAACGTCACTGCGCGCTCATTAGGGTGCGCGACTCATGGCGTTAATTTTGCAAATGCAGGTAGCCGAGGTATGTAAGTACTGATACGTAAAACAAAATTGTTCGATAACGCAAATCAGTTACAATCTGCGTTAGTCGTACAAGGATCATCGCAAAAACAGGACTATTTGGCGTGTGAAGCATATAGCCATTTTAGGGCAGACGATAAAGAGCATTGAGGAGAGCCCGGAGTGTGTTCAAAACCTCTACTTACTGCAATATTTGTTGGACATGTATAATCAGGAGGTACAGAGGTCATGTGTGTATATGACATATAAAGGTTTATCTTTCGTAGTTCTTGGAAGCCTTTGGGCTGCATCATCTTCACATTGTGGGAACTTCACTTGGAGCTTTGGTGGCTGCCAACTTTGCGTACCAATACCCAACCAAAGTGATTAGTCTTTCTCTTCTGTGCCCTCCAGGTGAGTGGTTGGCTGGGGAGAGATGGGAGGGTGACCAGGTGGGAGGAGGAGATGGGTGGCCAGGGGGGAGAGATGGGAGGGTGACCAGGTGGGAGGAGGAGATGGGTGGCCAGGGGGGAGAGATGGGAGGGTGACCAGGTGGGAGGAGGAGGAGATGGGTGGCCAGGGGGGAGAGATGGGAGGGTGACCAGGGGGGAAGGAGGAGGAGATGGGTGGCCAGGGGGGAGAGATGGGAGGGTGACCAGGTGAGAGGAGGAGGAGATGGGTGGCCAGGGGGGAGAGATGGGAGGGTGACCAGGTGAGAGGAGGAGGAGATGGGTGGCCAGGGGGGGAGAGATGGGAGGGTGACCAGGGGGGGAGATGGGAGGGTGACCAGATGAGGAAGAGGAGGAGATGGGTGACCAGGTGAGGAGATGGGAGGGTGACCAGGGGGGAAGGAGGAGATGGACCAGGTGGGGAGGGGACAGTTGGATGCTGCGTTGCACACATGGTACTGTATTGTGAGTTTTGCTTAGCACAAGGTCAGAGGTTAGGCCATTGTACACTTTTGCTAGATCACCATCCAGGTGCTAAAATAATGAAGTTATGTTAGTTATTAAAAATTTATTTGTTACTTTGTGTTTCTATGTGTCTGAAGGCTGGTCTGATACAATATAAACTGTTATAATGATACGATTCAAGTAACAATTTGATGCTCATTCTATCTGTCATCCACTTTGACTCCCACATAGTTGCGCACAGACTCTCAGAAGATCTAACCACAGAGGCGATGAAGGCCATTGAGGGTGGGGGAAAGAACATCCTGCTACCCAATGATGTTGAAGAGTTTCATTCCATGATGGATATCGTATTCCACCACCCTGATCGCTTGAAGTTCCATCGTCGCATGTCAGCGGCCTTGCTGGATGAACAGCTACCAAAATATGATTGCTTCAAGGAAAGTAAGGCCACACCCACTTTGCTGTTACAGTTATGTCACTGCAATTTGTAGTTGTCTTATAGCACACATGATTTATTAAACACACAAAACAGTTGCAATCCAATGGGAAGACCTCTTAAGAATTATAGCTTGCTAGATGTTGGTAGGGAGGGAATGGCAAGCAAGAGGGACTTGTGGCAAGCAAGAGGGAGTGGCAAGCAAGAGAATCTGTTTCATTTGTGACTGTGTGAATGGTTACATTTCTAGTTATCCGTGACCTACTGAAGAGTCAGGAAGATGTGAAAACACTTACTGAAAATATCACAGCAAAGACATTGGTGGTCTGGGGTGAGCACGACAAGGTGAGACTGTGTATCTGTGTCAACAAACTTACAAATGCATACTTGAGGGGGCTTTAATAAGAGGGTGGGGCTATATTTGCCATGACAATACTTTCCTGACTCTATCCTCTCCTCCCCAGATCTGCCATCCTTCAGGGGCTGCACTTCTTCATAAGCTAATCAAGAACTCTGAAATAGTAATTATCAAGAACTGTGGACATGCTATTCCAGTGGACAGACCTCGAAAAACTGCAAAAATTCTTGAGAAATTCATTTCTCAAAACAGATCTATAAGCAATGGGTGATTTGTTACCAGAAGTCATGTGATATTTGTTTGTGTCTAAAGACTTCCCGTGTCCCAGATCAGATATGTTGAACTCATATTTATTTTCATTATAATTATGAAATCAAGTTAACTGGATTGCTGCAATCTCGTGTAATGCCACACCTTTAAAATAAAGCTCCTCCTGTTGTCACTCTTTATTTAAAATAAAGCCCCTCCTGTTGTCCCTCCTTGTTTAACAATACTGGAAAGCTAATTGAGCAATTATTTAAAACAACCAATTTTGTTTTCTTTGTTAAAACAAATCAAGCTATACACAGCCAATTTCGACATATCCGTTACATATATGTCATGGCAACAATCTGGTATAGATTGGTGACATCATGGATGTAACACACACTTCTTTATTACATCCTGCTACATACTTGACACTACACTATGATCCATATTGTTGCTATCATTCTGTTCTAATTTTACCACAGATCTTAAAATCATAGCATGTGTCTTGTACATAAAAAATGTAATTTCAACTGATTTCAAATCCCACTAATGAATCAGTGGCAAAGCAACAGGAGCACCTGATGGTCCAGAAGTGCAGACCTCCTTGAGATGTTTGTTGTTGACGATCAGATCGGTCGAGACGGAGTAGCACTGGTGAGTGAAGCCATTTGAACAAGCATGAATTAATTCTCCCCGGCATACAGCCATGTCAAAGCCACTGGCAATACATTGTGGTACATTTGTCATTCTTTGCCAAATACTAGCTTCTTATAAATGTGAACCTTACCATCAGACTTTTCCCTACCCCTCACGTACAAACATCAGCAAGTGTCCTCACAAATTATTAATTGAAAGCCTTATCTACCAGTACACCAAATGCAAATGAAGAGGCTGAACTTTCTGATACTGAAAGATACATAGGGACAGCAACGCATGATTCTGACCTTGAGAATGAAGCTGAAGACATGACTGATCTTGAAGACCTTTTCGAGGAGATGAACGAATGATAAGGCTGAGCAAAGCAATGGAAGTTATTTTCCTTTTCCTTCAAAGATCTTTGCTCTGTGTACCTGCTGGTAAACAGTAGTAAATAAAAACATTCTCCATACGAGAAAGTTGGTGGCATATAGGATTGAAAGACAATTAATGGTGGTGTAAAAAGCACGTAAACAAGATGTGACTGGAATGGGACTGGGTACAATGAACTAGGCCTCTATTTAGCACACTCCGAAACAGCATGCACTATTCTAGAACGTACTGAGTGTGCTAAATATAGGCCTAGTTCATTTTACCCAGTCCCATTCCAGTCAAATCTTGTTTCCATGCTTTTTATACCACCATTAATTGTCTTTCAATACTATATGCCACCAATTTTCTTGTATAGAGAATTTTTTATTTATTGTTTCATAAGTTTTTTTTCGTTTTCATACATCTTTACATCGTTGTAGTCAATCACCAAAATTTGGATGGAAATGCAGGTGATATGTTTATTAGGCCCCGCCCCCCCCCCCCCCCCCCCCGATGGCCTGTTGCAAGTCTGTTTGAAGGTGGAGGTGGTAGTGCTGGCCATTCTGGAGGTGGTGGTACCGGCCATTCTGGAGGTGGTAGTGCTGGCCATTCTGGAGGTGGTGGTACCGGCCATTCTGGAGGTGGTGGTGCTGGCCATTCTGGAGGTGGTGGTACTGGCCATTCTGGAGGTGGTGCTGGCCATTCTGGAGGTAGTGGTACCGGCCATTCTGGAGGTGGTGGTGCTGGCCATTCTGGAGGTGGTGGTGCTGGCCATTCTGGAGGTGGTGGTACTGGCCATTCTGGAGGTGGTAGTGCTGGCCATTCTGGAGGTAGTGGTACCGGCCATTCTGGAGGTGGTGGTGCTGGCCATTCTGGAGGTGGTGGTGCTGGCCATTCTGGAGGTGGTGGTACTGGCCATTCTGGAGGTGGTGGTACTGGCCATTCTGGAGGCACATGGTGGTGTAGCCCTGCAGGCCATTCTGGAGGTGGTGGTACCGGCCATTCTGGAGGTAGTGGTACCGGCCATTCTGGAGGCACATGGTGGTGCAGCCCTGCAGGCCATGCTGGAGGTGGTGGCACTGGCCATTCTGGAGGCGCAGGTCACAACGAATGACTCCACTGAATGTGTAAAATACTAACTTGTGCATAGTGCAATACAACATGCCATAGGAAATATAATATGGTACCAAAGGGGCCTAGTATGGCGCCGGAGGCGCCCCTTGATACAGCCTAAAAATTGTAAACAGCTCGGGATAGCATACCTTTGGGTGATCGTGGTACCCCTGCGATACCGTGTCATCTTGACAGCTTGCTTTAAGTCTGGACGGGTCTGGTATGCCATAAGAGCTTCGGCCTCATAAGCAGCCAGGAGCCAAAAGAAAGGTTAGAGTTTAAGAGATGTGCATGTACTCCCATAGTTTGTCCTTATTGCCTCTTGTATCTGATAGTAAAAAAATGACTGCACTACAGAACCTGCAACATTTGTTAAGCTTACTTGGGCCACTTACATCAACTGTTTCAGGCTATGGTCATAACTCAAGACTTTTCTACTGCCAATTGTACATCCAGCTTGTAACACCAAACGCTGAGGTACATGTGGATATAATGTGTTCTCATAATAGCACGTACGTCAAGTGGCATGGTACATTGCTTAGTCCCAAGGGTTCAACTTACTACTGTCAGCTGGAGGGCAACCCTTGCTAAATGAATACGACTGTTCTCTTCTTTGAGCTCAGCACTGTGTCTTCACCACCTCCAGTGACAACCTGCACATGTCTATCTAGCAACCACGGATGTATTCCAGGAAGGTGCTTCTTGCAGACCATGGAAAGAGAATAAATTGTGTGCAACATGCTACAATGGCGTGTATTGCATTCATTAACCATGGCATTGGTTTATAATACTTTTAAATGTGCTGGACTTTATTTTCTAAATTATGAACAGAGACTTACATTTCTCAAACTTGAATCTCTTATTAATTTCAAGTGCATGATTTATGCATATCTACTATGACTTGATTGACTTTCCAACAGAAAACATCATTCAAAAAGTGACTTCTGCATACAGCCTTCGTCGCAATTCTTGCCAGATCAAGTGTTCTGGGAATGTACATAAGAATGTCAAACTTACTTCATTCTTTGAACAAACAGCCCCTATTTAGAATGCACTGCCCAATGACATAGTTACTGCTCAAAGCCTTAAAATGTTTAGGCATAAACTTGAGGATTTATTTTATAGTACTAGCCATATAACTGTAAGCGCATGGTGTGTTTTATCAACCCACCTTGCCTTATGGAAAGAATGATGAGATGATTATTACAGTTGAAATATACAAACACAGAGAATCAAATGCAGCAATAAATGGTCAGTTTAATAATCTAAATGTTATTATTACAATATTAATATTATAATAATGTAACATTATAACTATCAATTAAGGTTAAGGTTAGTTAACGATCTTGGAATGCTCTGCTAAGGATTGCCCTGACATTGGTCCTAACAAGGGTCAGGTTCAGCCTCCCATATAGAGCTGTGATGGGTATGGACTTTGGGCAGTTTCTGTCTTGTGCCCAAACGGGAAGCAAGCTGAGAGAATGCCCACTTGGCTTCTGTACCCCAGCAACCATACGTCTCCACTGCCAGTGAGATGGACACCCAACCCAGTTCAGCACATTTTGCATCATTGGACCTATGCTTGCGTTCCTCGGCTGCAAAGACTGCAGACCCCACTGTCACACTTGCTTCAGGTAAACCGTTTGGAACTAGCGGGGATGTGAAAGTGAAGTCGAATGCAGCCGCCGTGCCCAGCATCCAATTTGCAGCAAGAACATCAGCTGGTCATTTGCTATGCTCATGAAGTCTGTAACCACTCCCCACCTCCCCACCTCCCCACCTCTACCTGAACATCAGCACAGATTCTCTGGCATGACTTCACAAAAACATCCCGAAGCCTGTTATGGCGGGTGACCACATCACCTCTATGCTTGCAAGTCAAAGCATGGTGACCCAGGGGGGGTCCAAAGAATGAGAGGGGCAGTAGGGACAGCTAGCACACTGTACGACACTCATGGCTAGCCACCACTGTATGGCTGGCTGTTTGAAATTCCAAAGGGTCAGTTGTAAGTTAAGCCCTGGAGAAGGGATAACAGAAAGCCAGGCTCCAGCATGGGAGGGAAGACACAGATAATGGACGTGCTCTGTCTGGCAAAGATGAATTAGCAGATAGTTTATTAAATTGGCTATATTCAAGTTTGCAGGAAAGGTCTTTTTGACGGATGGGTGTGAGAGACTGCTTCTATTGTAATGGCCTCAGTCAGTGGAATACGGTCATTATATTCTTCGATAGAATGGACAAGGTGGTGATTAGATATCCATTCTCAGCACAGACTGGACATGCTAAGTGAAGCTATGTAACAAGCTGACGAGTGGTCCGAGAGGCTGCGAAGTCCAATACCACCTCTACTTAAACTGAGCGGCCTGTTCCCAAGCACTATTGGTGGCGTCTACACCTGCACACAAGGCAAAGCAATGGCAAACATCATTATCAAAGAACTTAAATCCTTCAGTAATGGGGCGAATGTCCAGGGAATGATCTGTCCTTCATCAGAGCAGTGAGGCTGCCTCCAGCTGGAGACAAGCACAAGAATGTTCCCAGAGACCAGCTAGTTAACAAGAGCCTGAAAAGCTTTAACCAAGACTCTTCAGTGTTTTCGTGCCAAGCATTACGTAAAGCTGTTGAGAGAACGCGAGCAAACGTTGGTCTGGCTTTGGCCGGCACATGATGTAAGGTGTAGCAGGGTAACTGACAGACATCCTCAAAGGTAGGCAAAACAGTTGTGTAATTAGAGCCTGGAGTAGAAGGCGTATTGACAAGTGGCTCTGCAGCAGCATGCCTGGTGTGGCTCTGCAGCGGCATGCATGGTGTGGCTCTGCAGCAGCATGCCTGGTGTGGCTCTGCAGTGGCATGCATTGGTGTCTTGGCTGCACTTTCCCTGATGAGAGGTCAGGATCTACGTGAATCTGCCACCAGTGACTGACAATCAGAACAGACAAAAAGGTTATGCTCCTTAAGCCATGCATATTGATATTATTTATCAGTATCAGTCTGTTATTTACAGAACACATATGTATCAATATTAAAAAAATCATTACCATTCTGACCCAATCATTGATTAGATACTAAGTATGTGGTAATGTACATTAGCATGTGATGGTTCTAAATATAGCTACTTGCTCTCCCCTCTCTCTCTCTCTCTCTCTCTCTCTCTCTCTCTCTCTCTCTCTCTCTCTCTCTCTCTCTCTCTCTCTCTCTCTCTCTCTCTTTCTCTCTCTCTCATATGATCACACACGTACACACGTCGTCGCACAACTACATACATACAAATGAATAAGATATACAATACTGGTAATGATCGTTTTATAACTAATAGTACTCGAACGTTGCGATGCGCTCGTATTAGAGAAAGAGAACGGGCGTAATGGCAGTAAGGGCAAAAGGACTGATAGTTATAATAGCAGTCGGAATGACGATGCTACTGGGAATTCTATACGTTTCTAGCCACCCAGGATACGTGGAGCATTCTGTACGGATATCACAACTTATTTCAGCATCCATCCACCTCGTAGAGCGAAGCGGAGAAAGGATTGTTGCCATCCGAAACTTAGACGACAAGCAGATAGGGAGGATGAGCAAAGGATTGACAAAAGAAGGCGCAAATGAGTACATCACTCAAGGCGACAAAGAATCACACAGGATCATTACGTCAGGGCTGCTTGCAATGTGGCCCAAGCTAAACCTCAGGTCAGAAGAACGAAGTGAGGCGCTAGAAACTACGTCCTCTGTAGCCCCTCCAGTAGCGTTCAACGCCGAAGTGATGAACGCGGTGGGCAGAGACGAGAAAGTGTTCCTCAAAGACGTGATGATGTGGATAGACCCCCTCGATGCAACGCAGGAATATACAGAAGGCGGAAAGAATCCGGAGTTACTGAACTACGTCACGGTGATGGTGTGCATTGCAGTTAGCGGCGAGCCTATCGCTGGTATCATTCACCAGCCTTTCTCAAAGGCCTCACTCAAGTCCAAAACGTACTGGGGCTGGGTTGGACATGGGCTCTCCAAGACAGTGCTGGAGAGCGTCGAACACTCCACAAAGAACTCAAAATACCTGAAGATGGTTGTCTCCAGAACCCACCCTGGAGATGTGACAGAGCTGGCCAACAGGTCCTTTAGTGGCTGGAAGGAGTTGAAACAGATCTCAGCTGCAGGGGCAGGATTCAAGGCCTTGGCTGTGGTGAGGGGATCGGCTGACCTGTACCTTCACTCGACGCGGATAAAGAAGTGGGACATATGTGCTGGGGACGCCATGTTGAGGACAGTGGGAGGGAAGCTGACCAACCTGAAGGGACAGAGTATCAACTATGGCTTTCATGGGGAGGCCATCAATGAGGGCGGAGTGCTGGCAGCCAGAACAGAGGACAGCCATGCAGAGTACCTGGAGAAACTAACAGCATCCACAGGTGTGTGAACTGTTCCTAGCTAGGTGTGTGTTTGTGTGTGTGTGTGTTGTGCATTATATGTGTTGTGGTTCAAATGAGGAGTCAATATAATCGCATTCCATAATTATGCTACTCTCTTGTACACTCTGGTCAGATGCTTTCACCATCCTGATACAGAGGGAGTAGCCCCTCACACCTGTAGGCATTCCAATATGCATAGTCTCAACGAGGTGTGTCATGTCTGTACAACCAGTTGAGTGAGCTTGTTAATGCAGGCCTCTCCAGATAAGGCCCAACTGTTTCACCGTTCCGTCTGCTAACTGTGTAGTAAAGGGCCATGAACACCAGCCCTATGGAAAAACTGATGAATATCCAATACAGGGCCACACTAGTGTACCAAACTGAGATGCTATAGTCTCTACCGACGTACCACATAAGGACCAACAAGGTGTTCTCCACAAATGCAATGCTGTAGAATGTGACAGTGGAGTCTACACTGCTTACTTCTCGTAACTTGAAGTGAAAGAAGGTATTGAGCACAGCCACAACAAATTCTATTCCGTAATTTCTAAAAAGATGCTGTCTCGGATCAAAAACCACTGCACAGACTGTAGACTTGTTGATGTAATGTGTTCGCACAGTGAAAACTTGTGCGTGCTGCCGATACATCCAGTACACCATTCCCATATAGTGCACACCAAGCACGATAAGGAGTCCTACACCATACACAGAGGCAAACAGGGCAAACGCTACACCACGGCTGGAGATCATTGCAAGATGCCACAGAATGAACAAAATGTAACTACTCCAACTCATCCTGTTTGTCTCGGGGTGGTTGGGGGGCGGGTCATAATGGTTGACGTCCTTGGAAGCGGAGACATAGTCAGCTACAGCTAGGGCCAGGGACAACATGGAGACAACGATGGAAATGGGAGTGATGATGCGATACACCGAGGAGATCTCCTTGGTGATGATGGAGATGTACAGCTGTAGTACCAGTTGCGGGGCTGACTGCATGAAAGCTGTCATCAGACGCAGAAAGGACAGGTCGCGGTATCGCTCGAAGGAGTAACGATCGTGCTTGCGTTTGAAGAACAGCCAGAGGACCCGGAACTCGTATCCGAGCAGGAGGAGGTGTGATAGGGTGACCAGAACATAATTCCATGTGGTCAGAACGTCTAAGGCATAGAACTCGACGTGGACATCCGGCTGGTCGGAAGGGTCGCTTCTTGCCGTCAATGCCAGCTCCGTGACATCAATATCGCCTTCCGTGTTTGTCTTGTTCGGCTCTATAAACACGGTTTCTGCGGTATTTGTCCACTCTTCTATTGTCGAAGGGGTCACGCGCTTGTGGTGATCTAATGTGATCAGCTTCTTCTGGGACGATCCACCGCGTGGGCTCTCAAGAACGCAGTAATTCCTCATAGTTTCACTCTTGCACATTGCATAGCACCAAGTGTAAAGCCCCCATGACAGAACGTTGATGGCCACCACAGGGAACACAATAAATACAAGCGTGGCCGTCAAGTAATACGATGCGGCTGCGTCTGTTCCAGCTTCTTTCGCAACAAGGTATTCGTATGCGACCCACGCATTTAGGCCTGCGTTCGCTAGGTAGACTAGCACTCCGCCGAATAAGAAAAACGAACGGATCGGTGGAAACTTATTGTCTTTATCATCAAATATGTAATCAACGCATCGCTTGTAGTACATGTTGTGCAAGAAGGCGGGGTCTTTCGGATGTGGGTGTGTCTTAAGGTAGTGGGGTGTGTCTTGGCCTTGGCTGGGGTGTGTGTTCTGCATGCTGATAGCCGAATGCACAGCACGTGTACAGCACACGCACGTGGGCCATGTGATAAGAACATGTAAATCAAGAGGAATGTTTACCTCTAAAGGTGAACCTTTTCTTACGGCGTCATATTATCGCCTCCGAGTTGTGCGTCAATGGATACGCTAAGTCCTCCCCGTTCACCGGACAGCGCCAGTGACTGTAGTCAGAGCGCGATGCAGTTACCGAAGGTAGGAGAACATCATTATGATCACATCTACATATAGCGGACTCTATTACATGTATTGCCTTTCCCGTTATGGTGTTAGTGGATTGCATGCGAAATCTGGAGGCGTTCGTTTTAACTGCTACTTATTGTAGGAACCGTTCTTGGATAAAAGAACAACTACCGCAGTAGAATCTCTTCTGAGCCTGCGGAACGGAGTAGAAGATTGGAGACCCCCATCACCGCTATCTTCACTAGGCGAAGCATCGCCCTCCTCGTCAAAATCGTCTCGCGAGGACGCGTGTGAAAACGATCGAGGAAGCGAGGCGTGCGGAACTACACAAATTCGCATACCAACGTCCAACGTAGCTAAGGTGGGTAGTTGTTTACAACTGACCCCGTTTACCGATTACATAATCAGTGGTGACGTCAGTGACCTTTGTTAATGAGATAATTGTATCATTCTAGCAGATGCCCACTACTATGAATGTGCCCGCCTTTTTTCCATCATTTGGCCATCCAATAACTCCTATCACGCGAAACGGGCAAGTATTACCAGCGGGGCATATGGTGATACTAACAGAGGCCAATAGAGAGCTCATATCAGAAATAGTTAGGCTGAATTTGGTACCGGTGGTTCCCATATATGAATCAGTGGCAGAGCCAATCCAGCCTGTCTCAGCTGATAATGCCCTTGTCCCTGACCTGGACAGACCCAAGCCACATATGTGCACATTCGAAGGATGTACCAAGATGTACTATAAAAACTCCCATCTCAAAGCTCATATGAGGACACACACAGGTCAGTCAACAGGAAATGCCAAGTGCAGTACTCAGCATACTTTGTCTTCACCTCACAGGAGAGAAACCATATTTGTGTTGTTGGGATAACTGCAACAGGAGTTTCGCACGATCAGATGAACTGTCACGTCACCGGAGAATGCACACTGGCGAAAAGAAGTACGCATGCCCTCTGTGCGGTCACAAGTTCATCAGAAGTGATCATCTCACAAAGCACGCCAAGAGACATCTGTCCAATAGGCGAACCCCTCTGTGGAAGCAAGAGGTTGAAAAGCTAAAACTGCTCCAACAATCAGCGTAGGTGCAATGGTGATACAATGATGTCACTATGCAAGGGACACAAAGAATGCCTTCATGGCACCACAGCCTTGCTTTGCAAACACGCTGATCAACATTTAATGTGCAGCTGTATTCATTTGTGTTGTGTGTAAACAAAATAACTTGCAAATTTGTGAATACGAAATCTGATATGTGGTTGGGGTGCTAAGTTAGTAATGACAAAAAATTTATAGTTGTGCACTGTGCCCTTATCAGTTATATATAGAATTAATCTATTTTTAGTTATACAAAACCATATACGGTAGTACTATTTTACGATGCGATGAAAGCCTTAAATGGAATCAGAAGTATTCAATACGATAACGCATTTATTCCTTTTCCGCATATCTCAAGCCAAGACACTGATGTGCATTTAAAAACTCAATCATGCGATCATCACTACACCGATACAACAGCATAATACATAATGGCGTAAAATACAAAGGTTCATAGATAACGGTTAATAAACTTGAATTTCCACTGTATGAAGTGTTGAAACGGTACTAGGCAAGTGTGATGGATGAAGGACCATGTCCATTGAACCTTCACTCGTCGCGTACAGGCGTTTCAGCGTCTCGCTAAGAAAGGAAAAGGTAATTCGGCTAGCAGCTTGTCAGACACTTATGGGTACCTGTTGTTCTCCTTGACGTAATAAAAAGCCTTTGGCCTTGAGAAACCGTTGAAACCAGATGACGCTGCCATTGTGTACGCCCCCATGTTTGGGAAGTAGAGCCAGTCACCAACATCCAGCTTTGGTAGACGGACGTTTTTGATAATGCAGTCAATGCCATCACAAGTAGGCCCCCAGACTGTAGACAAACTGTATTCTGTTGATGGATCAGATTTGAGAACAACGGGTTTCAAGTCATCCTCAGACGTGTGGTCGTTGTGTATACAGTTAAATGAGCCATAGGTCCCATCGCTGACATAGTACATGGTCATGATACTGCCATCCTCATTTCTCACTTCTTTGATGCTTATAACATTCACAACCAGAGTATGCGATGCACAGGCGAAGTAACGCCCTAAAAGCAGTAGGGAAGAACACATGGCACTGTGTGTCAACAAAACTTGTTTACAAACCTGGTTCAGCAATGACCCTCAAATCTCGATATTCAGAGAAATACGTATCCAGCGACTCGTTGATAGCAATGCACAACTAAAAGACGCATAAACACGTTAACTTAATTACAAATAACATTTAAATACCTTTTTGAATATATCTTTTCTTGTTCCAGGAAAACCTCCACCAATATCCAGAAGCGAAAAGTGATACCCCACACTTTCAGCATGCTCAAACACTTTTGATGCTTTCTCCAGCGCCATCTGGTAGGCTTTGGGATTTTGGGAACCACTTCCAATATGAAAACTGCAAGAGAATAATTTGTATCAAAACGTGCTTAGTTATGTAGAGCAGAACATTAGTGGCTCTGTACTGTAGTGACGTATAATCACAAGGATCATTGAGGGCAAGTCGAAATATCTTCATCGCCACTGTTTTACACACACACGGTGTACTAGTGCCACTCACCTTACTCCAACAACGTCTAATCCAAGCTCCTTTGCAACTTCCAACAGCCTGCACCCTTCTGTTACCGAGCAACCAAACTTGATACCAAGCTGGCAAACGGCCTGAGGATCATCGGACCTGATCCGTAGGACCAATTGGGCAGCTGGAAAATTGACTAGCACTTTGTGCAACTCGTGTTCACTGTCGAAAGTCATGAGGCGAACGTTATTGCTGCTGGCATACTTGAGGTATGAAACCTGCTTGCAAGGGTTGGCATATATCATCCTGTCAGTTGAGACACCAAGGCTCAAAACTGTCTTTATCTCGTTCTATTGTGGAACAAATTGCATGTGGAAGACACAGTAAACGTTCTACTGTCTTGGCTGACCTTGCTGGCACAATCAAACCCTGCACCCAGAACAGCGAGGGTCTTTAGCATTGCTATGTCATCGTTGCATTTGACAGCATAGAACGGCTTGACAGTAGGAAGGTACGCACACCAGGTCTTGTACTGATCAATAATACAACCCAAGTCCACTATGCAAAAGGGATCTTCATTGTCCTAAAAAGAACAGTAGTTTCAAGATTAGAATGTGTTAAAATACAATTACCTCTCGAAGTTGACTTCCAGCGTACGAGTGAATTAATTCTTTTATGTCTGTATTCTCGGATACAGTATCTACATGAACAAAACCATTTCCAACAGAAAATTCCACCATTACGCTCTGGCCGCGCTCTGTAGTAATGTTGGGCTGTTTCCTTGCGTGAATGTTCGTAGCTTAGGACTTGCTGCAACTGAAAGAGAACTACATCATTCAAACGGACTACAAATCCCACAACAGATACACGTACGTTGGAGTGCGCTTTTAAATGGGCGGGATGGGCAATTGAATCCGCGCCTCCGAGCACGTGCCACGTGACATGCGGATGTCATCTTTTCTTTAGTACATCCCCGCGTAACTAACGCCACTGACTTCAGAACGCGGTTGTACTTTCCCCACGCCGCTGTAATTTACTATCTGGGGAGATACGCTCTTACGTTTTCACGTAACACGTGCTTGCCCCGCGGTCTTACTGGGTACCTCTACCTATTTTGAGATTCGCAGCGTACGCCGCTAAAAACCAACAGAGAATTACTTACTAACCTAACACGAAGAGTAGACTGATGACGTATGAAACACGGGTAGAGTTTCACCGTACCGTCCCTTCGATGCTGACTGCAACTCTGAACACGCGACGTTCTTTATAAGGAGCCAAACCGGTTTAACTGGTACAGCCGGTTCTACCGTATGTCGTATATTTAGGTTAGGAAATGACCCGCGTTTTTGTGGTCACTATTTTTCCTTGTACGTACATGTACAGGCATTCCCTCTAAACAAAGCGCATTGTCCTTTTTTTTTTTTTTGCTGTAACGAAACGCCAGACGCCACACTCACATAGCAATTCATTAATTTTAACATGTGATCAGTTGTTTTCTGCGCAACATCACGCGCTATAGTTTTTACCCAGCACGTGCGGGACCACTATTACATGTATCTCGAACATGATCCTCGACGACAGCATATACTATTACTATACTATTACACCACGTGTTTGTAACACACGGATAATTTTGTATCACGTGGTGTAATAATACTGGGGGAAAAAATTAAGCATGGTAAGAGAAGCGTGTTGCAACAACTTATAAAATACTGATTCTTGTATGTACCCAGAGGCCCCTGGTGTTGCATGGCCATGAGAGAGCCATCACTCAAATACGTTACAATAGAGATGGAGACCTTCTGTTCTCAGTAGCAAAAGACAATAAGCCTACAGTATGGTATTCCGACAATGGAGAGCGTTTGGGGACCTACAATGGTCACGGTGGTGCGGTATGGTGTATCGACGTCAATAGTATCCTTTCTATATATCGCAAAAGACCACAGTTTCGACCGTTGTGGTTCCTCAACCCCTCTTCTTACAGGAGATACCACACTAGTACTCACAGGTTCAGCCGACAACTCGGCAAAGCTGTGGAACTGCGAAAGAGGAGTGGAGCTCGCTACATTTACAACGTCGTCCGCTGTTAGGACCTGTGCCTTTTCTAACAGCGGGAACCTCTTCACTTACACTACGGACACGACCATGAATAGCCTGTGTCAGATTGTCTTGTGTGACATACGGACAAAAGAGGCGATCAAGTGAGTGTCGTAATGACTGTCTGCTTGGTTTTGTACTGCGTATTCGATAGATTTGGTTGTATATAGGCCATTTACCTGTCTGAGGAGCTTAGTTAAGGTTTTTGAGATATGGACTCTCTGCATGGCTAGCATTGTTCTATGGTAATGTAGAAAATGTGAAAGTAGCGTGATGTGATGGATGATCATGTAGAAAGATTGACTGCCAGGTGTATTTGTGGTGTGTGTGTGTGTGTGTGTGTGTGTGTGTGTGTGTGTGTGTGTGTGTGTGTGTGTGTGTGTGACCTGTGGGTGCTGGCCCTTGTAGGTCTGTGAGCTAGCTGCTGAGCTTTGTGGGTGTGAGAGCTAGCTGAGCTTTTTGTGTGTGGGAGCTAGCTGACCCATGTGGATGTTTAAGCTGCCCTTTTGGATCTGGGGAACTGAAGGATTGCAGATGACCTTTCATTGTGTTGCCAAACAGGACAAGGACCATACAAGATGCTCGAGTGACCGCAGCTGTGTGGGGTCCATTTGACCAGTATTTCATCACAGGGGATGATGGAGGTGCCTTAACGAAATATGACATTGTCAATGTAAGATCCTCTAAGTTTGGTCAGTTGTCATCGATATGGTGCTCTCTGCCCAATGAAGGGCTCAGCAGATGAGATTCTGTGCCAAGTGACTGAACACAAGGCACCTATAAGTGACCTCCAGGCCTCCGCTGACAGGACAATGGTCATTACAGCATCGAAGGACAACTTAGCCAAGGTGGGTGGAGCCTTGTCTCGTGTTTGTTTTAAATGCACCTTGTGGTTTTAGTTGTTCGACTCTGAAACCCTTGAGCTACAGAAGACGTACAAGGCAGACAGACCTGTTAACTCAGCAGCTATTTCACCCGTCCGACAACATGTGAGGTGTTTGGAAAGGATGTTGCATTGTACGGCTATTTGCATGCTTTCAGGTCGTTCTGGGTGGTGGGCAAGAAGCAATGGAGGTCACAACGACCTACACCAAAGCAGGCAAGTTTGATGCCCGCTTCTACCATCTTGTGCTGGAGGAAGAGATTGGGAGGGTGAAAGGTCACTTTGGACCAATCAACAACCTTAAATTCCATCCAGATGGGAAGAGGTTGGTAGATTATCTGTTGATTGTCGTTTGTCATGCACACCTCACACCTCACAGCTACAGCAGTGGAGGAGAGGATGGGTATGTGCGTGTGCATACATTCGACCCCTCCTACTTTGATTTTGACTTTGAGTATTAAACACACCATCACAATTAGTTGTTGATGTTACTATAATCATTTGTATACTTCTGCTGTTGAGGGGACTGCAATGGCTGTATGAAATGGTACAATGGCATGGATCTTGCCAAGTTTTGATTCATGTGCATAAATGTGATTGCAGCCATGTTCAATTGTTTTCATGTTCCAGTTAATTTATAACACATTCAAAACAGTGTGAAATTTTATTAGTTGAAATGTATTGGCCATATGGGAAGCACAAAGTCAGAACAAAGTCTGGACCAGGTGGCTGGTGCAATTAAGAATTATCTCTGCATTAAATATCTTTCCTCATTTCCACTTAAACCAGTTTCTGCTAAATTGTGATTACCTTTGTTATGGGTTTAAAGCAAAGGATTAGGTCTGCAAATAATGACATGAACCAATGGGATTAGAGCCTCTGTGGTCCAGGTGTATTTCTCTCAGTTTGATGGTTGCTTTTGTGGTCCCAAGTGTTTGGTTTGCCTTCCCTGGGCAACCAGTACTCCATCCTTTTTGTTCCTGATGTCAACTGAGGCAAAGACAATACTTCTTCCTAGTTTGAGGCACTCTGCAGTCACCACCAATGTATCTCCAGCTCGCGCAGGACTGAGGTAGCTATAAGGAAGGGGCAACAAAACGAGCGAAACGCACCCAATAAACATGCTTACACACAGCTGGTCCATGAAAGCAGTCATTTTAAAAATGACCGTAGGACTTACGTAACGCTGAGGTCTACGCTGACTCCTGGTGGCTTGTCGGCAGTCAAGATTGCAACTGTCGATACACTGTCCACCAGCGTTGCAGTAAATCCCCCGTGAAGGGCACCTGCCCTGTTAAGATGATCTTCGGTCACCTCTAGCTCACATGTGCAAGCACCGCGTGAGGCAGCTACCACCTCCAGCTGTTAGTACGTATATGGGCATAAGATTGCATTCCTTAATCTACGTTCTGAACAGAACTTATGCATAGCCCTCTTGGCCCTATCGTAACCACCAATGAACGCTCATCTCCATAACGAACTATTACCCTCGACCTCCAACACTGATTTGCTTACGTTTTTAAGAACGCGGTCAAAGCAATGCGAATCAAGAAGGTGCTTGAAAATGAGTCGAGTATTGTTCAGTAAGCTTGCAGCAGCCATTTTGCCTAGTCCGTCCACACCCAACTTAATTAAATAGGTTATTCTACTCAAAATTTCAACCACACACTTCTGTCAGGAAGAGGCTAGAGCGATTTTTCTTTCACTTTGGCAGAAAGATATATGACGTGAATCTAATCCAAGTAGCTCCTGCCATGAGCTGCAAGTATGCCACACTTTTGATGGACTCTTTTGGATCGAAACTAGGACCAGGCATCACATTGCATTATATTTTCATTTGGAAGTTGTTTTTTTTTGTGGTGGGGGGGGGGGGGGGGGGGGGACTGTTTTCTAACATTTTTTCACGGCGCATGCGCCGTGCAGTCGCTAAGTATATAGCAGCGGTTTCCATGTCGTTCCCAGAAAGATTTTTGCAACGTCGAAAACCGGTCCCTCTTCCGGGAAACTATCAACACTATGCAGCAGACTCTACGACGAAGGCGAATAATATCGATGTAAATAAAAAATATCATGCGAGCAAAGAAAATGTTTCTTGGACCATGGGCCCAGCTAGAACACTCGCTCCTGACTCAAGTTTGACTCAGGCGTCGAGCCTTGCTCGTGAAGAGTTCTTGAATTATGCAAAAAATACCAGAACGTCATTCAATAGGCATATGGCTTATAATCCGTTGGCCTCCGCCCAGCATGAAACCATTGAAGGTGATGCGGGTTGTTTCACTAGGTCTTTGGTGTCATTGCTTTCTCCGAATAGGCTCTCCAGTGGTTAATGTCGTTCATAGAGATTCTGTATGGAATTACATGCGTTTCAATAGGGATATTGTGGAAGAATTCCTTATGCAGGAGGTCCCAGAAGACACACTCGAACGATGGTTGATCAGAAAGACATCCCGAGAAACTACAAATGAAGGTTAATATTACACCAAACCACATGCACGTTATCCCATTTTTATATAATAGTAAAGAAGCATTCTTTAATTCTACTGACCTAGTTATGTTTTTATAATCTGATGGCATTGTTTCTATTTACATATTTGATGTGATTTTATGCAGCAGTAGACGGAAGTCAGTTGGCCAAATGGAAGGTTAGAGTATTTGCTGCTGTGGCAAGTGCTATTTTGCTTAACCTGGTACACACAGTTCTGTGTTCATACTGACAAGCGTCAGCTTCTATTAGCACTCAGTAGAAAACTCCAAACCTGTGCAGATGACAGATCTATCTTGTATGAATTATCCAAAACTATCGCAAGTGGTAATGCATTGTGCCATTGAAAAGACACAGCACACAACACTTACCTATCTTCATCACCCTCACTTCAACTACTCCCTCATCTCCCTTCTCCATCTTCCTCTCAAAGCTGTGCAAGCAGATGAATTTGTCTTATTTGTTCTTGACTCCCAATCATCCCCTAGTGAGGTAGGTCACCACACCTTATTGACTACACACATTGACCTGCTGAAAAGACCTTAGTGCAGTACACGAATGAAGCTGGACAACCCTTATTGAGCTGTGCTGTTAGAGAAGGCGACACCATTCCTGGATATGTTGCGTTCACAAGAAGTGTGGTGAATCTTAACATATTGGCAGAGGTTAGACCTGCAATTACTTATATAGTGACCTCAAATAGCCCCTGCAATGCACTCAGAGGAAGGACCCAAGATTCACAAGAGGACCACTGCTTCATGGTAGCTAACCCTCATCTACTATCTTGTTTTTGAAGCAACTGTCCCACAGGCAAGACTTCTTGTGCCCTCGTATGCGTTCCAGTTGTCAGTGGGAGTGGTCTGCTTCGGGGGGTATTGGAGCTGGCAAGACAGGCTAGTGAACCCCAATTTGCAGAAGAAGAAATGGAAATTGTATCAAGCTACCTAGCATGGGCTGCTGTGGCCTTAGATTTGACCCCATCTGAAGGTAACTTAGGATACAGCCAGCAGAAATTGCTGGTCAACCACATGTTGTCCATATTGAAGTAAGATGGCATTGAGAGGTAACTCAGATATCTAATTGCAATATATGTTATAAGAATAATAGGAAACAGTCCCTCTAATGGCCAACACAACAATCACACTGCATTTAATGCCATAAAGGTGAGAGGAGCATGGTTACGGTCCCCATCTCACAAAATGGCCCCATAGGATGCAGTCAGAGTCATGACCAGTTGTGAACATGTCGCATTATTTGAAGTTAATCCAGCCACCCAAGAGTTGTGTGCCTGCATGCTTAGCACCACATGCGAGCAGCCAGTTCAGTGTTTTCAGACCGAGATACAACTTGTGAATAATGTTCCAGAGTTGTTTGAGCATGCATGCCAGATAGCAGTTTGCAAAGGAAATGTTGTCAGGTATGTCCCATGTCTAATTTTCTTAAAACACAATTCTTGGCCCACCCCATTAGGTTTCCTGTCACTAATGGTGCAGCCGGACTGGCAGTGAGAACAGGCTCCACCCACATTGTAAACAATGCAGACGATTGTCAGAAACTTAATAAGAATCTAGATGACATAATTGGATGCTCCATCCAAAATATCCTCAGTGTGCCACTAACTGCATGTGGAAAGTGAGTACACACAAAGCAGTAGTTCTTTGTAAACTGATCTATTCCTGTAGGGTCATAGGAGTGCTTGAGGCATGGAACAAAAGGAAAGGTGGTGGCTTTGGGCAGGAAGACAAATCCTATCTGGAGGCTTTGTCTCACACCTGCACATTGGTCCTTCTTCAATGCCAACTGCAGCGAAGGGCAGAGAGGGCTTGCCTGCATTGGAAGGCATGCTTTAAGTCCGCATCAATATATATTTTATGCAATGTCATGTGCAGGTGACAGAGGATGTTCTATCAAGACAGAGAGAATGTTCTAATGATGAGCTACAGAAAATCAAATCTATTAAACCTTATTCAAAAGGAGATTTCCCTCTGTTTAGTAGGTAATACTTGGGCATAGTTGAGTTATAACTGTTTTGATGCTACACATTATCACCTACCAGTTTTGCAATGGACACTTCCACCATAGCCAGCGACCAGAAGCCTCACATGTTTTGCATAATGTTGTCAGAATTAAGTGGCCCATCACAGTACAACGAAAGCATTATGTTTCGATTCATATCAACTGTCAGGAGAGGCTATCAAACTCAACAATATCATAACTGGGAACATGCTTTCTGCACAGCCCATTGTGCTTATGTAATCCTTTATTCAGAACCACATGGCAGGTTCAGTGAGCTAGAGGTAATCTAACACCAAATTTGTCAGTAAATAATTTTACTTTCTCCTTCAGAAAGTATCTCTCCTTGTTGCTGCACTGTGTCACGATTTGGATCATCCTGGATATGGTAACAACTTTCTGAAGCTAACAGGGAGTCCAATGGCCCATCTTTACCCAAATTCCATACTGGAGAATCATCACCTAGTCCAAACACTGGCTATTTTGAAGAATGAAAACATATTTTCACACCTCAAAGAAGATCACTATAAAACAGTGAGCTGTTGATATTTTGAAATGAAAACGTTCTAATGTTCTGGTGTACAGGTTTTGGGCATAATCAAAGTAGCCATATTGGCCACTGATATAACTTTTGCTATGCTGCACATAAAAGCTCTTCGTGACATAACAGAGAGTGGAAATTTTAGTTGGAAAAATCATCAACACAGGTACAAGTGTGTCTGTATAAAGGGCTCATTCCTTACCCCCAGATGGTTCATACCCTTTCATTCTGGTAGGGAGCTTGTGTACTGTGTGCTGATGACAGCGTGTGATTTGTGTGCCACTTGCAAACCCTGGGAGGTGAACAGAAGGATTGTGGATGATCTGTTCGCAGAGTTCCACCAGCAGGTTGGTGGCATGTGCCTTGAGAACCTTAGATTGCAGGCAAATTTTTTTCAGGGAGATAAAGAAAAGGCACTGGGGGCTGTTCCCGTCAAGATGATGGACTCCAACCATAAAGACAAAATGCCACAATTTCAAGTAATGAAAGGAAATCAAAATGTAGTTCATCATGAGCTATACTAATATAACTGTAGGTTGAGTTTGTGGGCAATATGACCATCCCTTGCTGTGAAGTCCTTTCTAGTGTTCTACCCAACACCAGACCACTGCTGGAAGGAGCAATGTATGTATTGTATGCAAGCAATGGTACATGTTTAATGGCGTCTTCTCTACAGAAAAAACCTGCAATGCTGGCAGTCTTACTGAGAACAGATATCAGATATAAATAAAACCCTATACATGCCACAATCATGTGTACTGAACATTATCTATTATTACAACTTCCACTTCATCAGGTATACATGTGTACAATCATCAGGAAGCCCTCCCAGTAGAAACTGGTTTGCAGGTGCTTCCGTCACCACACACAAAATGATAGTGATAAAGTAGAAGTGTTTCAAGCTACTACACATGCTGACAATGCTCCTCTTGTGTTCAGCTGTGCCTCACCCGTGTACGCCGGGTCTGACAGTCGTATCTGGACCAGGCTCCATATCTCTGCTGGAACAGGACGATCACTGGCTCCACCCACATTGGTCTATTCCAGAGTAAACATTCTAATGAGGCAGAATTGCTACCATAGCATCCCCTCCTCCCCTGACCATACCATCATCTTCCCCTGACCATTTTGACACACAACTCACCAATTGAGGCACAACAGCCCATTGATACAACACTTTCCTGTCTGACTTGACACACAGAACTGCAGGCTGTGCCACTCCATTTTTATAGTACTTGATTTTTGGGTGCACCTGGTAGAACCGTGAGTCAGTGGCATTCTCCCCTCCAGAGACTGCAATGGTGATCAGGTCCTCCTGCGCCAAGTAGTTGCGCAAAATGTGGGTTGGGTCAGAGAGGCACTGCAAAATAGAGAACATTGAGCCTCTTGTGACCCTTTAGTAAGTTCTTTAGTCACTTACCTTGAATTTGAGGTTCCAATCCCTCATAGCTCTCTCCACCTCCTCTTGGTTCTCTGCACATACAGCGAACAGGGAGACATTTTTTGCCCTGAACTCCTCCGCAAGCTCATTGAACTCGTTGAGGTAGTTCTATTAAAACAAACGTTGACACAACTGATTTATTGGGCTCGTATGGCCACGCCCAGAGACAAAACAGAACGTACCCTGCAATAAGGTCACCAATATCCACGATAGTACACCAGAAATGTAGCATCGCTGCTTTGAATTGTTGAGTTAAACCACGCAATCAGATCAGATGGAGTTCCTGAAGGCTGCGACGCAGTTCCGTCACTGTGAGTCGCCATTTTAGTGACAACAAAAAAATTATTTCCTTGCAGTGAGTCACGTGCACGTTTGCGTAAACACTTGGCCTCTCCTACATTTTAATACTTCGTACATGACGGAAGGGCAAAAATAGCGCGTATAACGCATAACGAGGGATGTAATGTCCCTCCACAAACAACAGCCTATCAAAAATGCATATACACGGTGACATACAGACAAAATCAAAACCTAAAGTAATCATGTAAATATCAGTTAATCTGCAGAGGTGGCTTTTTGTTGAGCTGACAAATCTATTAATACTCATCCTGCTCCACCTCCTCCTGTTGTTCATAGCCCTCGTCTGGGGGAGGCACATCAAGCTCGCCCTCCGGGGGGCTAAATCCATCCTGAAGAAGGGGTTCAGCCATACAATGCTAAATACACACAACTTTTTCCTCTCCTGCAACACTTACAGCTGTTGCATACATAATTTCTAAGATCTGCTTAATGAGAGGATCATCCTCGCTCTGCTGACAAACAACTTCGATATCTCGCAACTTTCCAAAGTAGAAGTCTCTCTCTGTTTCCAAGCTTTGAACAGTGACTTCGAACTCCGCAATCTGAAGGGGATAGACACACCTTTATGCATACTCCAGTACCCAGACCACTCCCTTGCTCTCGTACCTGTCCTTGTAGTCTTTGGTTTTCTTCTTGCAGACTCTTCAGTTCTCCACTCGATGCAGAAGGAGCAACACCTGCAGCTTTGGTGGCCGGGGCTGCCACCTTGGCTGGGGCCTTGGCTACAGCTGCAGGTGGGGCTGCAACTGGCTTAGGTTTGGCCACTTGACGTGCAATACCACCTTGTGACAACACAAGAGAGAGCAAATGTAACAAAAGACATCTCCACACACTAGTGTCACACAGCCAGGACTAAATGAAGAATTCTGCCGTAAGCTTAAATACAGGCAAGCACTTGCAGGCCACATCTGCAATGTACTGACATTTAATTCAGCACTTCTATAACTCACTTCAATTAATAACTTGCTTCACTTAATAACTCTGCTGTTGTAATTCAGCATTTGTGCAGTAGTGGCATCTGCCTGCTAATCATTTCTACCATTACATGTACTCTCCTACACTTGTAGCATTACAGCATACATCCATATATAGATCACACCTCTATCCCAATCAGCAGCCATGTCATAGTGGTCATCTGCCAATACTGATGACCACCACATCAATAGCTCCTGAAGCTTACTTGAGGTCTTGGATGATGCAGCAGCAGAGGTGGGTGGCTTGGTCAGACTCTCCCCAGTGGCCACAGACTGGCCTTCCCTCGCTCCCACAGGGTCATACTCATGGCCATCATAGTTGGCATCAAAAAACTTCTTAAACCATTGCACAAACTCAAAGTTGTCCTGAAATCGTCCTTTGACAAGCTTTTCAACAGCAATGGGCTGGAAGGAAAAAACATTCCATTCTGACTCCTCCCTTCTGAACAGGTGGTTAGAGACTACCAAACTTTTTAACTGTAAGCAACAGTTGTTTACAGTATTTCCTTGAAATTTGGTGCATGTATTGACAAGTCGTGTATGAGTTTTCGCTACATCTTGACATCTGTTGTACTTGCATTAAAACTATACGCTCCCATAGCCAAGTAGTTAAACAGCAATAATCAAGACCTTGCCTCCTTTGTGGTACTACGGTGTACATTATTATCAGTAACACAAAACAGCATGCAGGTACGACGCAAACACTGGTGATTCGGCTTGTTTGTGTTGAAAGCACTTGACAAAGGTAGCAATGACTACATGCATATGTGATGAGTGTGGAGACTAGTGACGGAGGGCTTGAAATGATGCTGTCTACCAGCTCTTTTCATAAGGACTTGGACGAATTTGTAAAATGGAGGAAAAGTAAGTAACCCAAGACTTAGAGGTCATGCAAGGACTGCTTTAAATATGAATCACATTTTCAGTATGTGAGCAACAAAACACAAAGTGCTTGTCTGCATTCACAACACAGCTGCTATACTACTGCACCACAACACAGCTGCTATACTATAGTATTCACAAAGGACACATGCCATAGTCAATTTCAGACTACCAGTAATCAACCCATTTAATGAAAAAGAGGGTGGGTCTCAATTCTTGCTGTCGCCATGGGTGCCCATAGTTTTAAATATCTCCCTCAACCCTAGGCTAACTCACACAGCATACCTTCTCAATGCCAACTTTCTTCAGAGCAACTTGCAGCACCTTCCAGTTATTGATGTACTCATGCTCCAAACGTGTGGCAAACTTCACTTTCTTCAAACTAATGGCGTCTGCAATGGTGCAACTTACACATAAATATATACCCACATCAAATTTACTTCACAGTTAAGAACCTCTCTAAGCTAGAAGGTTCTACAGCTTTGTTAAATTACATCACATTGTTAAAATAAGGCATTCCTAACCATTTGCATATTATAATGTGTATCCGTAGTGCACCAAATAGAGTAGTGTTTGGGGGTGGACTATATATGCCTCTCAAGATGGACTAGGTCTGTTCAAAATCGATGAGCCTTTTAAATGAAATGTGGGTGGGAGGAGGGAATTGCTAACCACATGAATGACACAAATGAACGAGCCGCCAAACACAGTTGAATTGGAAAAATATCCATATCCAGCCAAAATTATACAATAAACAGAGTGATAAGTTCTTGCTATTTACAGCCAGACACAACAAACCCTACCGCCAAATTCACAACACAAACCCGTATACTATAGCCGATTTTTTATAATTACAAATTCATAACTAAACGGTTAATTATTTCGCTACAACACACAGGCTCACCAGGAAACAGCAGGTGCAGAAACTGACAGTATGCAGCACCTGCGATGATAAAACGACCATAAATTAAAAAAAAAAAATACGGCACGAATATCCAAAATCACACAAACACAAATCGGATATCTCATCGCCCATCAAACCAACCAGAACACATTTCTTCGATCTTGGTGTAATTTAGCTGAAGGCTTTGGTTAATCCACTGAAGCATATCCTGGCGACTGAGACTGTCAGTCGTAGACGAAGTGTGGAACACGTTAACTGCCATCTCTATCACCTCTGAGTTCTAAATTTCCGTTAAATTACTGTATTATAATACTGCCTGGTTTAAGATCATGTGATCTCACGTGTGTCATTCGTCCTGCCAACCATTCCCGGTACAATGACCACAGCGGCAACTGACCGACAGAAGTATATAGCAAGCCGGCTTGAAGCAGGAGGAATAGTCGTGGTCCTCGAAACAGTAGCGATTGTTCATACATGTGACGAACAAGACAGTCAATGGAAAGCGATTATCTGCGGCATTCCGGCTTTCGCCGCGAAAAACAATTGTTGCTCGATACACGTAGCTGATCTAGACAGCGGAGAGACAGTTTTTAAGTGCGAGATAGAGAAGCTCTCGTATGTGAGTGCAAGCGAACATTTCCACGTATTTGCCGTGGAGAACACAGATGGGCGCGAAGACCATTACGGGCTTGCGTTCGCAGACGCCGCGTTGGCGAAGAAAGCGATGATAGCGGTGGAACAGTTGAGTGCGTGTGTTTTAGCAGATGAGGTGGATGGAACACTTAAGCGCACAAAGAAGGGCGTTGAGATATCCAATCCTACAGACTTCAAACATCACAGCCACGTCGTCACCAACACTCCTTTAAGCACCTTTATTGCAGCTCTGACCGGAACCGCAATAGCACAGCTAGGTGTGACCGAGAGTGTGCCAGCATCCGTAAAGACACCTGCTATGTCAGTCCTTTCAACCCCAAACACTACACCATCCCTAGCTACTGAGACAATTAATCCCACATCCACAGTTTCAGCTGTCCAAGATACCCCTCCTCCTCCCCCTCCTTCCTCTCAGGGTGCACCCCCTCCTCCTCCTCCTCCTCCCCCTCCCATCAAACCACCACCACCACCCCTTCAGTTACCTCTGAGGGGTAAGACAAGGACCCTTCCTGCAGCGCCTCCTACGATGGACCAGGGAGCACTGATATCAGAACTAGCCAAGTTTAGTAGGTTGACACTGCGTCGTGTGAACAAGGACGCAGTATCCCAGTCCACTAATATGCCAGACTCTGTTGTAGAGACTGACCTCACCAAGGTCTTGAAATCCTCCCTCAATCGCATGCGTCCAAAACTTCAATCTGAATTCACTGCATCATGTGTGACTGTTTGCAATGATGGGACAGAGAATGGTAAGGATGATTTTGATGGACCTTTGTTTGTGTGAAGCTTTTAAATTGTTCAGCCATTAACAATATTTCTTATATGTACAAGTGTGCAAATTTGGCTTGCAATCATCATCATTTTGAATTACCATCCAAGTCTTTCTCATTGAAACCAAATGTAACAGTTCTCTTGCCATTTGCATGCTTCTTCTGTCCCAGCCCATGCTCCAAGAAACCCTTCATCAGTGTAACTGCTGCTTGTAACTCGGAGTATAGCTCCTCCAGTTGCTGTCTATTGCATGTGGACTGCTCAATGAATTTGGCCACACACTGTCTCGCCTTTGTCCCTCTCTGTTCATATGACTTTTTCATAGCATTGCACACTTGCATTTGTAATGCAAGAAGCTGTCACATTTGAGCAGGGGAGGGTGGAAAGAAAGGGTTAAGGGGGGAAAGTACATGTGTGGGCATCCCTCACCTGTGTGTGGTCCTTCAAGCTAGCCTCCAGATTCACCCTCTCGTCCAAGGCCTTGAGTGCTATTGTCTTTATCTTGACGAACTCACTCTGAGCATGACTGTACCTCTGAGCCAGGCCACTATTCACAGCAAGCATTTCAAAGAGACCTTCCTACAAATAGGGCGAATAATGACAAGGGGAAATACCCTTGAAAGGACGTACACTTTGACGCTTAAGAAGCTCTTCTCTCTCTGTAAGGTACATGCTGTGCTTCCTCTGGGCTTCACTGGAGAACTCTGCAGGCTTGATGCTGAAAAGATAGTGCAGGCATGTGGAGGATATGATTTACCAGTAATCTGTGCTAGTTCTGCCCTCCAACTCTCTTCCTCTCGCTCTTCATTGGCTATCCTCTCTTGCAGGTCATTTGACTGGGCTCTAACAAGAGGTGATGGGTGGGTGTGGTTAAATGATTACAGTTAGAGAAGATGGGTGGGTGTAGTTGCCACACTTTTGGGGGAGAGGACATGAGCTCTTAGCATAAACAATTCACACATAATGAATTGTTTATCGTCAGAATGCAAGATTTACTCATCCCAGATGGCTAGCAATGTCTATTGCAAGGTTTAAGTGGGTACTACCATCCATGTATTGTGGGTTCTCTGTCATGGCTTACTGGAGTCCCTGGATGGCTGCTTTGGTTTCCATCTCCATGTGTTCCACCATTAAGCAAGACTTTGAAACGTCCTGTAATGTGATCCCACCATGTTACCTTATAAGGTTATAAGCCATCTGTTGTACACATACCCACACACACACATACACACACACACACACACACACACACACACACACACACACCTCCCATTTCTTCTCCAGCAGTCCACACCTCTCCTTTGTGTAGGCAATGGCCTCCATCATGCGCTGAATATTGTTCTAAATTAGAGCAAAGAGGATAAGACATAATAATAAGCAAGAGGACACAGGCTTGCAATGAGGCAGTTACATAAGCAGCTTGCAATGAGGCAGTTACATAACATTGCCACTTAGCTGTGATAAGTACCTTCAGGTCTGATTCTTCTGAAACTAAAGCGCTTCTTTTTTGATTTAATTCATTCTCTCTGGACTCACACTCAGATGTCAGTGACTCCAATTGACCAATCAAATTTGTGATCACACTTTGATGGATTTCATTTTCCTTCTCTACAATTGACACCTGTGAGGAAATATAAAATGCACCCTGTTCGTTGGTCAGTCTCAGTAAACCCAACCCTGTCCACAATTGAAGTGGATATTCTACCACACAGAGGAAGGAGGAAATTGAACACCTCCAAGGGGATTGGAAATTCATTGGTTGATTGCATAAGGGTCCACAGCCCTCACACAGAGGTCAACAGCCTCCCACATATAGGAGGTCAACTTGGTGCAATGTAAATACTGATGGAGACACAGCAAACACATCATCTTCTCATGCTGCAATACCTGCTCATGCTTTGTAGGTTAAGCTGCTCTGTTTCCATGGCAATCTTCTCTGCCCTCTGAACCTGTGCAGCTCCTTCTATTTTCATTCGCTCAAGGTCACCAATTACTGCCTTCACTCATGGCCCTGGGGACTGTACCTAAATATAGCCAACAGCTCTACAACATCATACCTCACAGATCACCTTGCTTGAACTTCTTCTTTCAATTGGCTCTGAAGCTTTTCAATCATACTCTTGAGAGAGAGAGAGATGAGAGAGAGAGAGAGAGGCTCGAGCAGAGAGAGATAGAGAGAGGAGAGAGAGATAGGAGACGCGGAGTAGAGGTAAGAGGGAGGGAGGGAGGGCGGGAGAGGGGGGTGAGGGAGGAGGGAGAGTGGAAGTTTTCAGGGATTTAGGGATGAGGGGAAGGGGGGAGAGTGGGGGACATTGGAGGGGGAGGGAAGGAGGGGAGGGGGGAGGGGGAGGGGAGGGAAGGGGGAGAGGGGAGGAAGGGAGGGGAAGGGGGGAGGGGAGGGGAAGGGAGGGGGGAGGAGGAGGAGGGGAGGGAGGAGTGATGAGAGAGAGAAGGGAGGGAGAGAGTTGCGATGAGAGAGTGAGAGGAGGAGAGTGAGAAGAGAGACGAGAAGGGAGAGAGAGTGAGAGAGAGAGAAGGGAGAAAAGAGAGAGAGGAGGAGAGTGAGAGAGAGGAAGGACGAAGAAGGAGAGAGAGAAGGAGAGAGAAGGAGAGAGAGTGAGGCCATGAAGGGAAAGATACTTTCATCCTGCCTTCAGAGAATGTTCAGCATTTCCAATCTTAATCTCCTCATCTTTGACTTGCTCCAGCAACTGCTGGTGCTCCACTTTGACCCTACTGAATTGCTGCAGTGACACGCTCAGTTGGTTGTCCAGCTTGATCATCTCCTTCCTGGCCCTCTCCACAGAAGCCTTGTCATCCTTGGTCTGCCCCTCACTAAGCAACACAGCAAGATATGAACACACCAAGGGTGTACACTGGGAACTGAACTAAATAGCTATCTTCTCCTGGAGGCTGTCAGCCTCACGGTGGAGGTCCTCGTTGTGATCCCTAGCCTTCCTCATGACCTGCTCAGCACACTGGAGAGAGCTCACTATCTCTCCATACACACCTTCCAGAGCTTTCTCCTATCAGAGGTGTGTGTGTAATGCCCACAGAAAGGGGGGGGGGGGGGGGGGGGGGGTGAAGCTTATGCCAAGTGTGCGAAAGTACGGGCATGCTCTTGTACCTTCTCTACCAACTTCTTTGTAAGTCCATCATTGTAGACTTGCAGCCTCAAGATTTTCGCTATCGTTTATAGACAGTTCCTCTTTCAAAACCAATATCTTATTGTAGTGCGTTGTGGGTATGTGTATATACGTGTGTAGTGTGTGTGTGCATGTGTGTGAGAGTGGAGATGTGAACCTTATTGCATCATTCCTACAGCAACTCCATTTCACAGGATATTAATTATACTTATGTTGATCAGCAATCATCATGGTTATGATGATCAGCAATCATCATGGTTATGATGATCAGCAATCATCATGGTTACGATGATCAGCAATCATCATGGTTATGATGATCAGCAATCTTCATGGTTATGATGATCAGCAATCATCATGGTTATGATGATCAGCAATCATCATGGTTACGATGATCAGCAATAATCATGGTTATGATGATCAGCAATCATCATGATTATGTTGATCAGCAATCATCATGGTTATGATGATCAGCAGTTGTCATGGTTATAATGATGAGCAGTTGTCATGGTTATGATGATCAGTGATCATTATGGTTATTTAAACACCTTCCTTGAGTTACCCCCATTTCACCTAAAGGAATCTGTGGTGCATGTTTTTTTAAATAATTTGCACTTAACTTATTTTTGCCATGTGTTGTAATGAATCAGTTCGTTGCAAGAGATCATTCAAATCCAATGTTGTATTATAGCACTTTATTTGTATATAATTGTTTGAATAAAGCTAATTAACTGGGTTTAATAGCAGTTGCCATCAAATGTACATACAGGTACCACGGCACCACAACATTCACTATAATTAACCCCACCCTCCTCCTCATGTTCCCTTCACCCTTCCCCCTACCTAAAAACCCGCCTGTGGTCTTATGTTTACCTTTCTATCCACTTCTGATTGTTGGTTCTTACAATTCTCTATATTCTGATCTGGAGGGATGTGATGTGTTGAAAGACCATCCAGTAGCATGTAAGAACACATACCCAATACGGTGGCACGATGGCTGTGATCAGTGGCTGCTTTATGAGCACTGTTGATCCTTTGAACTAAGGCAGTGTGTTCCCCTGCAGCCACTGTCAGCATATCACTGTGAATTGATGATCATGTGATGGTGGTGTGACAACACATGGTGACCATGTGATGTTGGTGTGACAACACATGGTGATCATGTGATGGTGGTGTGACAACACATGGTGACCATGTGATGGTGGTGTGGTGACACATGGTGATCATGGATGGTGGTGTAATGACACATGGTGATTATGTGATGTTGGTGTGGTGACACATGATGGGGTGTGTTAATTGGCTACATGTATACAAGTTGTGGGTGTGGTGATGAGTGTGGCACTGCATGATGGGGTGTGGCACTGGTGGGGTGTGGCACTGCATGATGGGGTGTGGCAATGGACCTTGTGCACACACACCTCACTATGTGAACCTTCTCTTGGATTTCATGCAAGGTCTGCTCCATCTGTACCTTCTCTGCAGCAATGCGACCATGGGTCTGGAAATTCAGGGTAGTAGTGTTCGTGACCATGTACACCTCTAGGTACAGTGTTCGTGACCATGTACACCTCTGGGTACAGTGTTCGTGACCATGTACACCTCTAGGTACAGTGCTCATGACCATGTACACCTCTAGGTACAGTGCTCATGACCATGTACACCGTGCTCGTGACCATGTACACCTCTGGGTACAGTGCTCGTGACCATGTACACCTCTGGGTACAGTGCTCGTGACCATGTACACCTCTAGGTACAGTGCTCGTGACCATGTACACCTCTGGGTACAGTGCTCGTGACCATGTACACCTCTGGGTACAGTGCTCGTGACCATGTACACCTCTAGGTACAGTGCTCGTGACCATGTACATCTCTAGGTACAGTGCTCATGACCATGTACACCTCTGGGTACAGTGCTCGTGACCATGTACACCTCTAGGTACAGTGCTCATGACCATGTACACCTCTGGGTACAGTGCTCGTGACCATGTACACCTCTAGGTACAGTGCTCGTGACCATGTACACCTCTAGGTACAGTGCTCGTGACCATGTACACCTCTGGGTACAGTGCTCGTGACCATGTACACCTCTAGGTACAGCGCTCGTGACCATGTACATCTCTAGGTACAGTGCTCATGACCATGTACACCTCTGGGTACAGTGCTCGTGACCATGTACACCTCTAGGTACAGTGCTCATGACCATGTACACCTCTGGGTACAGTGCTCGTGACCATGTACACCTCTAGGTACAGTGCTCGTGACCATGTACACCTCTAGGTACAGTGCTCGTGACCATGTACACCTCTGGGTACAGTGCTCGTGACCATGTACACCTCTAGGTACAGTGCTCGTGACCAAGTACACCTCTGGGTACAGTGCTCGTGACCATGTACACCTCTAGGTACAGTGCTCATGACCATGTGCACCTCTAGGTACAGTGCTCGTGACCATACACCTCTAGGTACAGTGCTCATGACCATGTACACCCTCTGGGTACAGTGCTCGTGACCATGTACACCTCTAGGTACAGTGCTCATGACCATGTACACCTCTGGGTACAGTGTTCATGACCATGTACACCTCTAGGTACAGTGCTCATGACCATGTACACCTCTGGGTCCCTAATGTTATTCAAGTGTGTGAGATTGGACCTCCCCTCCCCTCAAACCACTCACTTGTCTAGACTTATCTTCCATCCACATCAGGTGATGCTTGGCCTGGTTCAGTTTATCACTGCCCTGGATTTGTGACAAATGGGTGGCTACATCATCGTACCAGATATAATTTCCATACACGTTACATACATGTACACATTTGTCACTACAGACATACAAATACAATCGTCACTACATTCATGTGTACATTCGTGTGTGCAATCACGTGTGCAGTCATGTGTGCATTGTAGGTTGACAGTTGTAAATAACATAAGTGCATGCTACATAACAGCATCACACACACATACACACATAAAAATACATAAACACACACACACACATGCACACATAAAAATACATAAACACATACACACATACACACACACACACACACACACTGTACCTCAGTTTGCTCTTGACTGATCAAAGCCATTTGATCCTCCTCTAAGACAAGTTTCTCTTCCAACAAGGGGCTTGAGTAATTAGAAGAGATGGTGAGGGTAAGGGGAGGAGGGAGGGAAGAAGAGAAGAGAGAGGGGGGAGAGAGGAAGGTTAACTAGTGAGGTTAGTTGGCCTTTAACTCACAGGTGAGCAGAAAAATGAGTCACTTCCTTTTTTAATTCTTCATTCTTTGAAGCTATAAATAATAATAACAAATAATAACAAAACAGGTGTTTTGGCAGGTCTAAGCCTACCAATGGTGTCAAGATTGGACTGGAACCTTGCTAGCTGTCTCGTGTCATACGAGACATGCCATTTCAACTCTTGCACATCTTGTACACACCTGTCATGTTCTGTGTGAGAAATAGGAACACTGTCACTGCCTTGCTCTAAGTGTGCCAGTGTAACATTCTGATATGCAGCTGTGAATGACAAATGACAGGCTAAATGGAGCATGTTAAATGAAGCAAAGCAAATGACTGCTATGTAGCGCCACAGTACAAATGACATCGCTGTACACACTATACAAACCCACACAAATAGGTGAAATGACCTTCTTGCACTGCAGCCTCGAGTACAATAAGTCTCCTTTCACACTCTATGTCCAATAGTGTTTGCAATTCCTTAGTCTTGCACTGTTCCTTCTCAAGGGTTCGCACTGTCTCGACACGATCCTCCTCCAATCTCATTGCTAAATTAATTGCTATTCCAATCACCTCCTCAGAAAAGGCAGCATCTGGTTTGTCCATAGCAAACATACTTTGGCCCTTCACACATATTCTTGTAGGTGGAGGAGGGCTTGGGGTTTTAGACCTGTGCTTCCCAGGTAGATCTGGGAACGAAGTCTTCAGCTTCTTACCGCCGTCCTCTGCAGAATGAGTCGAAATGCATTTCTTGAGTGACTCAAGGTGCTGTATCGTTTTGTTAACACACGGCTCTGATGTGGTGCTCAGGCTTATACAACTGTTATTGTGCGGGAATCCTATGCACTGCTCGGGGACCAATGATGATGACAACGCATAAGCTGCTGCCATATGACGGTGCTTCAAAAATGCGGCGTCAAAAAAGACAATTCTCAACACGTGTCGCTGTGTATTTTTTGTTGTTGTTACCATAGCAATGACCGCCCTGCCCCTCCCCCCCCCCCCCCCCCCCCCCCAAATAAGGTGGTCACATGTGACGGGGGGTGGAGCGTAGAATTTACGACATGGAGCAAGTTATCTTGCAGTTCATACGAGCGAAGGTAGGAAGCTATGCGATATACCCTATTGTAGTAGAATATAACCATATTTGGCTGACAGCGGTGCTTCCCTCAACCTCGCATCCCTGATAAGACAGTACAACAGGACGGCGTTCCTTTGAAAGACCTACTGGACCATGTAGACAGACACCTTGCGCAGTAAGTATTTTACGGCGTGATTGCACGCGTCATACTACTACGCACCACATACTCCCCGTGCACACGTTTGTGTACGAAACACCCCGCCAGGGAGAAACGCTATGATTTTAGTCTTCGAGTCCCATATTCTAAGCGCACCACCAGCAACGAGGATAGCAATGCCAATGGTGGTAGAACTGTGTATATTCCTTTGGTGTGCGAGTATCTGTGGCAGTACGCTCTCAAGGCCTGCACCTCTACAGGGTACCTCACCATTCAGGTGGAAAGAAAAAATTCTAAAAAACGATGTGGTAAGTGACGATCAAAGGCACGTAATTAAACTCAAACAGCATGTGACCAATTATGCACAATAGGTGGAAGGAAGACCAACAACATTACAGTGCTTACCATGGAACGCTACAACTGGTCAAGATTGGCTGTGGCAGATGTGGTTAAACTCTCACAAGACATCTTCTACGAGGATATGACCATCAAGGACAGTCTTCGTCGGGGCTTATGGATGCACCTTCTACGTATCTTCCATCCAAGTCTGGCTAAAAGCCAGGAGAGAGAAGTGTACATTGAAAAACTGCGTCGTGTGTATGACTCACTTAAGGGGAAGTGGCGCAGCAATTGCACCCCTCAGGTGCACTCCTTATGGGATAATGTGAGGAGAGATGCCATCAGAACAGATCCCACTGAAGAATTCTATCACCAGGACAGCAATGTTGAAAAGCTTACTAACATAACTGTAATCTACACACTAGAACACCCTGGGGTCTCTTACACACAGGGAATGACAGACCTTCTCAGCCCTCTGCTCTTCATTATGGAGCGTGAGGACGATTCTTACATCTGCTTTGCTGCAATGCTGGAGCGCCTCAAGGGAAACTTCTCCTCCTGGTGTGACGGGGCCCTCAAAAAAGTTGAACGCCTGCGTCATCTGTGTGAGGTTTTGCAACCTGAACTGTTCCACTACCTGACAGAGAACATCCAAGAAGATGTCTTTGCACTCTTCTTTGGAATGATTTTGATAGACTGTCGTCGCGAGGTCACTTTTAAGGACAGCTTTCACTTATATGAGGTACTGATGGCTTCAGCCATTACAACAGCAGAGGCCACTGACATCAGCCTGTCAGAATGGGCAGGGTTTATGGCCAGAGAAAGTCCAGACATTATTAAAGTGGTCTTTGGTGAGGAGGCAGGTCCATATTCAGCCCAACCCTTGAGTCGCAGTGACTCCTCTGAGCTACTGATATCGGAGGTGCACGTGCCCTCTCAAATCACGCCTCCCAATGAGCAACGTACCAGTGGGGATAACAGCGGGAGTGGAGGAGGGTTGGACTCTGAACAGTTGAGAAGGCAACTGAGTCAAACCTTGGAACGTCCCCCCCTTGTCCCCTTACCTGTAGCAATCTCCTCCACTGAAGTCCGGCACTGCACCACATCTGAGATGTCAGAGATAAGCAGTTTGGAGAGCTCTCCTGTGCCAAAGCCTTTCCAGGGCGGGGAGCTGTTGACCTCCACTGAGTACAGGCCAGGCTCCTGTGGCATTCCCATTCAACAGCAAGTGCCATTCACTTGCACCAAATCTGCAAGCGAGTCCGCACTGCGCGGTCTTCATAGTGACTTTGGAGGTATGAGAATACCGGGCAGTGCTGGGAACTCTGGCCACCTCTTCTCCTACCCGGTACAGAGTAGCTTCACTAAAGGTGGTGTGCACCTCCCACATCTGTCATCTCCGAGGGACCACTTGCTCACCGCCGCTGTAGATAACCCTGTCCCTGTTGGGAGCCACAATGTGGGTCTGGGCCCCAGAACTATAAACATAAAAGACTGCAGTGTGGGTACTGGGCTTGTCAGTGTCCATGACATCAGTCAAGGTGTAATCTCCCGATTGGTTTCCACAGAGCAGGCTGTCCCCAATGTCACCAGACAAAGTTCGCTGACAGTAGCGATACAAGACTGTTTTTCATTGTTCATATGTCTGTCTCTTTTGGTTCAAAATCGTGCCACTATTTTCAGAAGGCAGCTTGATTTCATCGGACTTTCAATGCTGCTCAACCAACAAGGCGGGACACAAGACCTCGCTAAAACACTTGCTTTGGCAAGAGACTTGCTGTTTGAATATCAGAAGTATCAGAACTGGTACGGTCGACCAAATGGTTGGCTTGACGATATAGCTGGTGACGAAACTGATGCATGATGTGTTACATACAGTGTGATCTCTGGTGATTCAGTGACCTCCAGTGATCCACTGATATGTGGTGATCCTTGGCAGATTTTCATTGCATTAATTTACCTGTGCATTGTGGCATGTGTCACAAGAGTTTGTTGAAGCTGTACTAGTTTGCATACATATTTCAACACATCCACCAAACAAGTGTGTGTGTGAGGGGTGAGGGGGGACACACAGACCATCAATGATAAAACTTAAACACAGTACAGTTCAATGTGGTGTTGTGTGTGTTCAATAGAAATGAAGAATATTGAACACAGCACTGAGGCAATGGTCAGACAGTGTGCAAGATGATTGTGATCCAATTAGCAGAACTGCAGAGAGAATGCAGAGAGTAATGCTACACTTAGCAAAACTATATTAGGGAGAAGGCATATAGCATGCTACACTTAGCAAAACTATATTAGGGAGAAGGCATATAGCATGCTACACTTAGCAAAACTATATTAGGGAGAAGGCATATAGCATGCTACACTTAGCAAAACTATATTAGGGAGAAGGCATATAGCATGCTACACTTTTACGCAACAGTTGGTTTAGCACAACAGAGCTCTCTGATGAACAATGTGTGCTACATGTAAATGTGATGTGTTCAATTTGGTGATGGTGTGATAGTGTCTATGGAAGCCTAAATAGTGATGGTTGATAAGTGTGGACCCATTAGTGGTAGTGAGATGCTCAGAGGTACCTCCTAGCACCTCACTACCTCTGCGCACCTCCACACCACACCTCTGAGCACCTCCACACCACACCTCTGAGCACCTCCATACCACTGAGCATCTCCACACCACACCTCTGAGCATCTCACTACCTCTGCGCACCTCCACACCACACCTCTGAGCACCTCCACACCACACCTCTGAGCACCTCCATACCACTGAGCATCTCCACACCACACCTCTGAGCACCTCCATACCACTGAGCATCTCCACACCACACCTCTGAGTACCTCCACACCACACCTCTGAGCACCTCCACACCACACCTCTGAGCACCTCCACACCACACTCCTGAGCACCTCCATACCACTGAGCATCTCCACACCACACCTCTGAGCACCTCCACACCACACCTCTGAGCACCTCCACACCACACCTCTGAGCACCTCCACACCACACCTCTGAGCACCTCCACACCACACCTCTGAGCACCTCCACACCACACCTCTGAGCACCTCCACACCACACCTCTGAGCACCTCCACACCACACCTCTGAGCACCTCCACACCACACCTCTGAGCACCTCCACACCACACCTCTGAGCACCTCCACACCACACCTCTGAGCACCTCCACACCACACCTCTGAGCACCTCCACACCACACCTCTGAGCACCTCCACACCACACCTCTGAGCACCTCCACACCACACCTCTGAGCACCTCCACACCACACCTCTGAGCACCTCCACACCACACCTCTGAGCACCTCCACACCACACCTCTGAGCACCTCCACACCACACCTCTGAGCACCTCCACACCACACCTCTGAGCACCTCCACACTATATGAGGCTTCCAGCATTATGCGAGTACACAACAACATAATCACACAACACACAACACACATTATGCAACACAGGACACAACAACACACACATATTCACAGATTAAGTTTTATGGGAGCATACACATCTAGACAGATGTCTGCCCAACACAACTCACTTTCCACCTGTGGCCACAATCATTGCAATAGGCAAAGGTAGTCATTGGTTCATCAGCACTGCGTGTCTGAGCCTGCAAAGGGGAAACCCCATGTGGAAGTGACACATCCCATACACATTACGAAACAAATAGAAACAGTATCCACAGAAAGCACATCACAATCTTTGAAAGAACTCCAATTGTAGGCAATGCAGTTTCTATGCATATAATAGGAAACAAATAGAAACAGTATCCACAGAAAGCACATCACAATCTTTGAAAGAACTCCAATTGTAGGCAATGCAGTTTCTATGCATATAATAAAACCTATACACACATAGTAAGGTACTTCTCTCAGTGAATGCGTCCAACAGCTGATTCCAATCAACAGCCTCTTCATCAGCCCCCCCCCCCCCCCCCCCCCCCCCCCCCACATCTCAAGTGTAGTCCCTTGAAATCCTCTCCCCACATTACCTGTGTGTAGCTACAATTCCTTTTCTTGCACTTGGAGCACTTCAGCAGGTCTGTCTTGGTCCCTCCTCCAGCTGAAATCTGAGCATCTCTGATGGCATCTGTTGTTAGCTTCTGCCTTAGATTCTTGAGAGAATCACTTGCCATTTGCTGAAAGTTGCAGACATGGGATTGTGACGCAGGTACGCAGCTAGACACATCACAAACCTACCTCTGCTGTCATGGTTGAGATCTGTCCCACACTGATTTCCCCACAGATCACACTGCGTCTGAGCTCAGGGTTCTTGGGGTCACCAAGGTTTGCCACTCGGCTTCGAATCCGCATCTTATATTTATTTCCTGTATCCTTGAACTCTGCAAAGATACCTACTGTAGTCAAGAACTATAAATGATACTATGGGATTAGTTGATGAGCAAAGCTTTCATGACCCTTCAACACCCCACATCCCCAACACACATCCCCAACACACACAACACATCTCCACACACACACAACACACATCCCCCACACACACAACACATCTCCACACACACACAACACACATCCCCCACACACACCCACACACACAAACACCCCCACATACACCCACACACAAACACCCCCACATACACCCACACACACAAACACCCCCACATACACCCACACACACAATACACATCCCAACACACACACATCCACACAAAAAGGATACATTGTTCAATCTGTGCCCCCAGGTTGTGAAACTTGGTCTCTTCAACAATAGTAACTGCAAAGAATGAAATCATGGACATGATATGCCACACCTCTCTGTGACCTCCCGTCCTCTATACAGAGAGGGAAGGGTTAACGATCCCTGGGAGGTAGTGCCCTTGGGTGGGTGTGGCATACTCACTATCCTTGTAGCCTTTCTGAAGTGCCTTGGTGAGCAGTTCCCTACACTTGTCTCGCGAGGGGTCACCACTGGAGGCCACCCGGGACTCCCCCTTGACGCTGGACGAGAACTCAGGGACCTCAGAGTCATTGCTCGTTGTGGACATGGAGCGCTGCAAGCCTCCTCCCCCACTGAGGTCACATGATAAGCCATTGGACACGGGAGAGCTGAGGACATCCGGCACACTACTGTGCTTGGACTTGACCGGTGTGGGTGTGGTCACGGCAGGGTACTCCACAACAGGTGGGGGGCTCATCACAGAAGGGCTTCCGAGGGACAGCTTGTTGGCCCCCACAGGGGAGGGCGGGGTTCCAGCTGTGGGGGAGTGGCCTGTGTGTGGAGAAATTATTTTGTCTATGCAGTTATAAAATCATCACTGGTATTCCAAGCTCAAAGATTTGAACATCTCCCTGGAGGGGATTGCATGTGCTAGCTCTCCTAAATATTTCAGGTGAGAAAATATTGATTGCTATGAATATAGTGGGTTGGCCTTTGGAAGCCCCACCTTCCTCTCCTCCTGAGCACTAATTGCACTGGAACAGCCCACTACGCTGCGCGTTAATTAGGTATCCGCACGGGTTGATAGTATTCGTGTGCGTATATGTAATTACCTGTGGAAGGCACCAACTTCTTCCAGGACTTTATAAGTTTTTTTGCGACAGTAGACAGATCTGTTCCGTCACACTTCTTGCGAATCTTGTTCACAGAGAGACCAACGCGCGATTTCTAGTCGGAAGTGAATAAGCATATCGGCTGAGGGAGTTAAGAGGCAATGCTGCTTACTTGTAGAAGATCCAGGGTCATGGGTAGTCCTTGAAGTGACTTGAGAAGGTCAAGCGCTGCCTCATCGTTCTGAAGTGAAAGAAGGAATCTTAAATAACTACAAACAGAAAACTGCTGACAACTCTAATTAGTGCTGCACATAACGACCTACCGGTGTATCACTGTTTGCAATCTTCTCAAGTTGTCTCCCAACCCTGATTATCTCCTGTTCGGAGCTCATATTTAGTGTACACTAGGCCCAGATGTATCAGGGTGAAATGTTTGTTATGTTTTGTCGTGGTGAAATGTTGGATAGCGCAAGTGAACACTGATTTCAGGTTGACGCGCATGCGTTGTATTATTACTCTAATTACTACACAGCACACATTCCGTATAATTGCTGCGCATCGACGAAAGAAATTTCGAGCACCCATGAAGCGTGTACTGGGAATGAGAAGCTCTTTAGCGCTTGTTTTTGAGCGCTTTGGACAGCCAGAGGATGTTGTGAAGTAATAGTCGCAATGTATTTAATCGTAACACTAAAATGGATAGCCATCCATTAAATAATGTCTAACAGACTACAGGAGATCCCTTTGGCTCAGATGGGAGACGAAGATGTATCCGTAGAAATGCTTGCGTCGCCAGTAAACCCGGTTGACGTCAATGTGATTCAGGGTAACTACTGTCTTCGAGCACGATATGGGAGGTTTAACTGTCGCCGTTATTTTCCAGGGGTGTATCCGATCAAACCGCCCTTCCCGGCTGTCGGGGGAGGGGAAGGCGTTGGCATAGTAACCGCAGCTGGTAGCCAAGTGACATCACTCCGTGCTGGGGATTGGGTCATCCCAGCTTTACCTCGTCTAGGTCAATGAACACTTGTAGTCACACACACACACACACACACATCACCTTGGTACATTCGTATTTCTTTAGGCATGTGGAGTACACACACTGTACAACCAGCACGCAATCTTACCAAAGTGTCTCAAAAGATACCTCTGGATCTTGCAGCCACTTTCACGGTCAACCCAACAACTGCCTACAGAATGTTGCGTGACTTTGTCTCTCTCTCACCTGGTTAGATGCCCCAACTCCTTATAGTTCATGGGAATGGGAGTATGGGAAGGGTATTCACTAAATGTTTGGCAATCTGGACTAGGTGATTGCATCATTCAGAATGGAGCCAACAGTGGTGTCGGGCAGAGTGTAATCCAGCAAGCCAGTGCCATGGGTGTGAAAACCATCAATGTTGTGAGGGACAGGTTAGGGTGTGTGTGTACCTTCCACGCACCCAACTGACTTATAATGTTTCTAGGTCTGGGCATGAGGCAGACTCACTAAGACAGACCCTCTTTAACCTTGGTGCATCTGAGGTTGTGACAGAGGACTTTGCTGGCTCACATTCAATGAAGGAGCTAATGGAGGTAAGACGCTGTCCACAGATGTGGCGCATTTTAACTCATTGAAGACCACAAGAAATACAGAAGACCGCTGTTGGCGCTGAACTGTGTTGGAGGCAAGAGTGCCACCACACTTATGCAATTGCTTGGGTAACGTGCCCAGGTGCTTCCCTTGTGTATCTTCAAGTGCTCTCTAATTAGAACAAATGGAGTGATGGTCACCTATGGAGGAATGTCCAAGCAACCCTTCACCATATCAACAGTCAGTCCGCTTAGATGTTCACATATGGTGGCTCATCACACATGCACACACACATACACACACACATGTACACACATACATACACATGCACACACACATACACACACATGCACACACATGTACACATGACCACACACGTACACACGACCACACACATGTACACACACATGCACACATATGCGGCACACACACATGACCACACATCAGGGCATGATGATTTTTAAAGATCTCAAATCTGTTGGGTACTGGAACTCAAAGTGGATGGAAGAAAATGTTGGAGGTATGTGTGGTGTGTGGTGTGTTGGTGTGCACCAGCTGAGATATCAGTTGGACATGTGCAGTGGTTTAAACTTTTGCGTTGGTGTGTGGTAGCCATGCTATTCTGTTTGTTGGGAGCAACACTTATGGAAAGCAACCATGTTCTGGCTGAAACATGTGCAATACACACGTACACACACACACACACACACACATTCACACACACACACACACATACACACACACGTACACACACACACACACACACATGCAGGTAGTGAGTATAAGAAAATGATTGCAGATCTCTGCAAGCTGGGGGAGGAGGGTTTGCTCACCCCGCCCCTCTGTGAGCACCACCCCCTCAAGGACTTCACTGTTGCACTCTCCAATGCAATGAAGCCATACGTGGGCAGAAAACAGATCATTGATTTCAAACAGAAGAGTGCCTTGTAGCCATGGTAACATGCTCATATTTTGTGTGATTGCTACATTTACTTTCATGGCAATGGCTGTATTGTGTACCACACAAGGAAGGAGTTAACATTTTTAGTTTCCATTGGTCTGGAATCAAGTATACTAACAGGTGCAACCATATGCCTCTGGCAATCAGTAGAACTAAGAGAGAAGGAGAGAGAAATGACTTCTCGTTGGTATCTGTCATAAATGAACTTTCTTACATATCATCCCCATGCACATTACCTGTCTACATAATGACCTTCAATACACAGCAGTTGTAAGTGCAGATATAATGATGGTCGTCCTCTTCCCCATTCACTACTTACCCTCCACCTCTTCCCCATCCACTACTTACCCTCCACCTCTTCCCCATTCACTACTTACCCTCCACCTCTTCCCCATTCACTACTTACCCTCCACCTATGACCACACTCATTGCAGTATGCAAACGTGGTCATCGGCTCATCGCCACTCAGCGTTTGTGCCTGTGGAGGGGGGAGTGGTGTGCAGTGTGAGAGGGAGGTGCTGTCTGGATATCCCAGCTTGCACACGACACACACTGCCTCACACACATCAGCAAGTACCTGCGTGTAGCTACACTTCCTCTTCTTACACACAGGGCAGCTCAGGAGGTCAGTTGATGTGGACACTCTTTCAGGTGCCTGTGCGTCTCTAATGGCGTCTTTAGTCAGCTCTGCTCGTAGCTTCTTCACCATATCACTGGCCATCTCCTGTAATGAGGTATGGAGAAGAGATGGTAGTAAATAAAGAATTGCTGAGGCGTGTAGAACTCGGATATTCTAATTGGATATTCTGCGCTCGTGAGAGCATTATTTCTGTTTACATGGGCAGTAATTTGGTTCCTCTGCTTACATCACTGCTATACAAGTCAATTAAAATTTTTTAAGTAACTTGAAAATCTTCTGGTGTCACTATTAAGAATCTTAGTAATGGATCAAGTTGTGGACCCTTGTGGATCAAGTGGTGGACCCTTGTTGCAACCGATGGAAGCACAAATCATTGAGACTTCTGATACGATTGGCCTAATCATTGCAGAGAGGCAATGTAGCATCTGTTCTTGGGTGTGCTGGTTTAGATTTAGATGTAGTGTAGTTATATATGTATTGAACTGTTAGTCTAGAGTTGAACTTAATCCATGTCATTTAATCATGAAAAGTTTTTCTGGCATAATAAAATAAAACGAAGATACTAGATTGGTTCTGGATATTATAGAAATAATTAATTATTACTAATCTGCATAATCAGCCCCGCACTAATGTACAATACAACTGGCCCTTCCCCCTTAGCGAATACACTTAGGGTGAATAGGCTTTCTTTAATGCTATGTACCCTAATGGAAATAAGATACACGCACGAGGAGCCGCGGAGTTACAGGTCCGTGTCTTTATTGCTGGTTTGTATGGACTAAACCCCACACCGTACCTCTGCTGTCATTGTTGCAATCCGAGATGGAGAGATCTCTCCAGATAGGACTCTTCGTTTCAGCTCAGGATTCTTCAAGTCACCAAGGTTTGCCACTCGGCTGCGAACGCGCATTTTGTATTTATTTCCCGTGTCATTGAACTCCGCGAAGATATACTCTTCAATCAAAGCTGCCAGACTGTTCATTCTGTTCTTATCGACTGTTGGGTAGATGCGACAGTCCAATTGCCATAGCGACCATTCATTCTAAACTCACCGTTTGATTGTCCTCTCGACAGTACGTTGGAGAGTAGACTGGTGGATTTCTCTCGCACAATGCTGTCAATGCAGTAAATGGGTTGCTCGATACGGCTTGACTCAGATGAGGGAACCGAAGAGGATGACGGAGACGGTACAGTTTCGCGTTTTTCTTTCTGTTTGGCGTTTCCGACATCTTTCTCGAGCTTAGTAGAAGTGCTGTCAAGCTTCTTCCACGATTTTAGTAGTTTAGTAGCCGCTATAGTAAGCCGCTTTTTTCCTCCGCGGCATTTCTTCAGAACCTTTCGTACAACAGTGCAGGCACGAGATTTCTTAAAGGAAGTGAGGGGTTGATAGAACCATCCGTCCTCTACAAAAGAGCTAAAACTCACATGCAATCCTTCCACAGTGACTTGCAAATGTTGAAGAGATGTGAGGACGTCCAGCGCCATTTCCGTGTTCTTTGCGAGAGGCCGCAGTTAAATAAACGAATGAAGAGCAGTTATAACTTACAGGGGTGTCACTGTCGATAATCTTCTTGAGCTCTTTGACGGATTTTGTAAGCTCAGAGTCACTCATTCTTTTTATTTTTTAAAAAAGGACTTTCCCTTCGCAGTCCCCCGCCCCCATACATTATAGCTGCAATAATGTTACGTCATCAGCCAAAGTGCTATTAAACGTCACGTTTTTTATTTACAGTATTTTAAGAGGAATATGAACAAGCACGCCAGTCATAATGATGGTCTGCAGTTTTGACTAGTTTGGGGAATCGGACTCGTTTATTATAGACGGTACAGGTGTTCACAAATGAAGACAATGGTTTTAACTCAGGTTTGAAATTAATCAAGCAATTGACTTATATTTTTTGAATTACAGTGATTCAATTAGATTTAGATCGTTGTAACCGGTTAAGTACATGTAATTATATCAAAACCCTCATAAATCAACATATTTAAAGCCCTCTTTATCAAAGTTATTAAAAATTAAGGTAGAGGACCAATACTGAAGATGCCAGCCAATTGTGATGGATGCGAAGCTGCTACTAGTTTGGAGCATGCCCTTGACTGCAAGAAGGGAGGTCTGGTAACCCAACGTCACAATGAAGTTAGAGATATATTGGCAACCTAGCATCAATAGTTTACAAGGAAGTCTTAAAAGAACCAGTAGTGCAAGAGACAACATAATAATTGCATACATAATATAAAATATATACAGCAATATTAGGTAAAAAACAAAAACAAACATATATACAAATAAATTAATTTAATAATTATGCTTACGTAGCGCAAGATAGCAGTGGAACAGGATAATTTGAAGTTACCAGGTTCAATAGTAGGTTATTAAAATGTAATATTAATAATAATAAATACATCATACAATAAAGTTTGTATTAACCCTTGATACAATATGATGAAAACGACCCTAAGTGTCCTGAGCTGGGTTGGGTTTGCATCCCTGTAGTGGCAGAAAGCTATGGAGCATGGGGAAGAGAAGCTACACTGCTGTTTTCGACAAATGCCTCAAGAATTGCCACCCTGAGTAACAAACCTAAATCTGTAACCCTCAGTGACATTTATGGCCGCCTTAACTTACAACTGGTTAGGGCAAATGCTACATCAATCCTAGCCAGGTTAATGCCACCATCTTACTGATTTGTTGTATGTCTGTGTGTAGATGTTATTGTTATGTCTAAATATTATTATTAATATAATGCACTAATAATTCATACAATACACATATATGAATTATTGCTACAGTTCAATAAACTTTAAGATGGGAGCCACCTGGAAAGGATTGATGTCGCATTTGCCCTCACCAGATGCAAGTTGAGCCTGCTATACAGTTCAGACAGCACAACTGACTTTGGTTTGCCCGATATGATGGCAAGACGGGAGGCAAGCATCTTCAACGAGTCCATGGCTTCCTTTCCCCAAGCACCATAGGACTCTGTGACCAGAGGTACGCACCAGCCCAAAGCATTGCATTTGGGGTCATTCTCAGTATGCTTTCGCTCTTCAGTGGACAAGGCAGCTGCCCCAGCTGTCCCGCTACTGAAACGATTTTGGGAATTAGTGGTGATGTCACTGAAATATCAAAGGCAGCTGGTTTGCCAAGGGCCCAGTTGGGTAGCAAAATGTCTGGAGGGCGTGAATGGTCATGCTCAGACGTAAGATTGATACCCATCTCCACCTTTACGCTCAAGTGGGCTCTACGGTAAGTCTCCGCCAATACATTGCGCAGCTGGTTGTGGCGGGTGACTACGTCTCCTCTTTTTTTGCACGTTGTAGCATGATGACCAAGGGGATCTATTATTATTATTTAAAAAATTTATTCAAGCTGGATATTTATTAGTTAACTAATCTTTTTATTTTTATTTCATAATAACATTGGATACACAAGTAATGTATTTATCTTTGTGAACTATTAACACAATGCGTCATAAACATAAAACATACATGTAAACCTTAAACACACCAGGGTTCAATCCTACAAAGGATGGCTGAAGCAACTGACTTATCCAGGCACGTGTTCATGTAAAATGATATACTTCAGCTTAGAGGGTAAGCATGTCTAGTTGCCAACTGGCGAAACACTTCATGACCCCATGCACCGTATGTCTCAACAGCCATAGGGATGCACACTAAGCCAAGCTCTCGGTTACTGCGCTTAGTGGCCAAAGCATCTGCCCCTGTGGTAATTTTAATCAACATATCTAATACGTCCATGAAGCAAAAACCACCAGTTGATGTATATTATGTGATAGTGAATTATTAAAAGTCAAAGTCCATTAAAAGCGTTGTCATTTTTAGGGTTTTCAAGTTTGATTTGTTGCTTTGAATATTTAGTAATATATTGCAAATCAAACTTTACATCAGATTTTGCTATGAAGACATCAGTGCCCAAGTGTCCAGCATTTACACCAGGATGAGCTTGACCCTGGTCATATCAAATGCAAGGGCCATGCTATGCAAGGTAGCTCTAGGCTAATGTAGTCATAGGGTTTAGTCAGTTTTAACTGTGTCTGTCTGAAATGTTGTATCTGTAATAAAATTCAGGTTAATAAATCATCCAATGCATATTTTATTTGTTGTAACTGTGTATATTATGCCATAATAATAACTTTATTCTTTGTGTATTATTATAATGAACTCCAATTAATTAAAAGTTGAATTAACTAGAGTTATCTTTACATCTATTAAAGGTACTCAGATTTTAATAAATCAGTTTGTATTTGCCTAAATTCATTTAGATTAATAATCCGAATAAGAAATAAAACCTTTGCCTTCATTTGCGAACACCTGATATATAGCACATACCTGAAATGACAACAGATCCCTCTGCACATAAGACGTTCACCAGTGGGAATGCATATTTAAAACCGACCCTATCTCTCTATCTGTATACAAATAATACAAGTAAGCAGTTTTTAAGAACCTACCTGAGCTGGACACTATGGCTCATCTGATAGCTTGTATATATTTATAAAGAATGATGTTGATTATATTCATATTGCCATCAGATTGAGTATATCTATTATTTGTAATGAGTATTAAAAAAAAATACCCAAGCTTAGAAGTAAATACATCCAAAAATAAATTGCATACCATTGAGCGATAATTCTCACATTACGTATTGGAAATACTGACATAATTCATGCATCCCTCCATTGCCAGTTGGCTTCAGTTGGTTCCACAACTCATGGTCTGCTTGTGTAGCAGCATGGTTACACAGGTCAGGCAGCATGTCGCTGTCCTGGGGTGCGGGATGCTTCAGGCTTTGGTCACATACCCCTCATTGAACCCTGATGCTTCCCTAGTGGGTGGCCCTCTGCTGCTACTTCTACACACCTTGAGCGTGTTACTGAATGAGATGTGCTTTGCTGCAGCCTGCTGTTCAGTGTCTTCACCCAACCCCCCTGGAGGGTCAGGAGTTCTAAGCCTCTCCTCCCCAGGACAGTAGTTGCATCCTTCAGGCACCTCAGTGTAATAAATGTACTTAGGGTTTGGAGTGGATAGCCTGAAGGAGACAGCAATGTCTCCCTGTAGCTCAGCACGCTCCTCTTCTCTCTCAAGACGTGCCTTCTTCTCCTCCATCGTTTCAAATCGTGGTGTTGAAAGCTTGTTGCGTTCTTGTGTCCCCAAGCTGCGATCTGTGGTGCGAGGCTTGAGTCGCTCCAACTGCTCTTGCATTTTGTCCAGTGCATGCTGGGTGTCTGATAGGGACAGACCATTCTGGAAGTTTTTGTATTCGATCCACTGGTTATGAAGCAGTTTGAATATTGTGGCCTTAAGGAAAGGTCGTGTTCTAAATAATCACACTGTACAGCTTCAATGCCAGTTAGCATAAACATACAATAAACTAGCAGGTTGAAACTTCACATAAAGGTGTGTGTGAGATGGAAAGCACACTTTAAAGGTGCTGGTTTGCAAGCAAATACAATGTACAAAATGCACACTGTATATTACCTACTAGACCACACCTACTAGACCAACACCTACTAGACCACACCCTGTTAAGAGGCTGTCAAATAAGAATAAACCCTCCAATGACTAGTTTGTTAACAATACAGCATCATTAGAAGCCAATCAACCACAACAGATCACAACACAAAACTTTTAGTGGCCTACATGGTGCATCAAAGTATATTCATGTGCTCTCCAAAATACGTAAGTGGTATGGCACACTACACACACACCACTCACACACACCGTTCACACACACCACACTCACACACCACATACACACCACACTCACACACCACATACACACACAACACTCACTTGAGCTTCTCGGAACATATAAGGCCCCACAGGTTTCTCACATAGGTCATCAGCCATTGCTATTGGGATATCAACTTGCAGCTTTGGAGGCGAGGAGGAGCTGATGAAACAGTCTGTAATTGCCGACATCTTCTCTTGAAGTAGTAGCTCTGTTGTGTGGGCGTGGCACATCTCCTAAGACACAACAAAAATTATCACACATGGATACCCTAGCTTCAGAATGACAGCAGTCTAAGTGCACTCCATACACCCACCTAACCACTCTATCCCCACCTCACCACTCAATCCCCACCTCACCACTCAATCCCCACCTCATCACTCTATCCCTACCTCATCACTCTATCCCTACCTCATCACTCTGTCCCTCCTCACCACTCAATCCCCACCTCATCACACTGTCCCACCTCATCACTCTGTCCCACCTCATCACTCTGTCCCACTCACTGTCCCCACCTCACCACTCAATCCCCACCTCACCACTCAATCCCCACCTCACCACTATCCCCACCTCATCACTCTATCCCCACCTCATCACTCTATCCCCACACTCATCACTCTATCCCCACCTCATCACTCTATCCCCACCTCATCACTCTATCCCCACCTCATCACTCTGTCCCACCTCATCACTCTGTTCCCTCCTCACCACTCTATCCCCACCTCACCACTCAATCCCAACCTCACCACTCAATCTCCACCTCATCACTCTATCCCCACCTCACCACTCTATCCCACCTCATCACTCTGTCCCTCCTCACCACTGTCCCACCTCACCACTCTATCCCCACCTCATCACTCTATCCCCACCTCATCACTCTATCCCCACCTCATCACTCTATCCCCACCTCATCACTCTATCCCCACCTCATTCACCTCTGTCCCACCTCATCACTCTGTCCCACCTCACCACTCTATCCCCACCTCATCACTCTATCCCCCACCTCATCACTCTATCCCCACCTCATCACTCTATCCCCACCTCATCACTCAATCCCCATCTCATCACTCTGTCCCTCCTCACCACTCTGTCCCCTGTCCCCACCTCACCACTCAATCCCCACCTCATCACTCTGTCCCTCCTCATCACTCTGTCCCACCTCACCACTCAATTCCCACCTCATCACTCTGTCCCTCCTCATCACTCTGTCCCCACCTCACCACTCTGTCCCCACCTCAGCCCACTCCACCTGCTGTATCCAATGCAATCATCTACCTTGAATCTTTGGACCTCAAGCCAGAAGGCAATGTTCTGGACAGGATGCATCTCCTTTGAACTTCGGAGAATGAGAAACCTCTGGAAACATTGGCAAGCCTCAGCGTCCCGCAGTGTATTCCTTAGCAATATGGCCTCCCGAGAGCTTGCAAAGGACTGCACATGCTGCATGCACAAGAAGATACATTCACAGCCACTGCCCTCATGTACCCTTGCTTCCCAAAATACCTCTCCAATCATCTTATTTTGTATATCATTGAACACTTCAGCCCCACCTCCAACCTCTCCCTCTTCCCTCTCCTCCTCCCACTTTACCCTAATCCCATTAGGAAGTTGAGAGTCTTGGTGGGCGTGGTCTCCAACAATTTCAGCCGACTTGTGTCTGGATAGATATTGAGGTGATGTAATGAAGGCCACCACCCACTTCTTCTCTAGCTTGGCTCTCACGTGCTTCTGAGCTGCAATAAATACAGGTGTCTTGGGTCTAGTAGGGAGTTTGCGTGTGCCACCTGCAGCCACAACCTGAAGGAAGAATACCACATACACACACACACACACACACACACACACACACACAATCACACACACAATCCCACATGTACACACACAATCCCACATGTACACATAATCAGCGTGTGTAGGCACAAACCTCTCTCTGGGCTTCTCTAGTGGTAGGGCTGTTGGGACCAAAGAAGTACTCTTTGGTGAAGTATTTTTGTCGCAGTTGTTTAGCCGTGTAGTGTCGCAAGTGCTTGTTTCCTGATGCGATTGCACGAAATGCTTCAATTTCCATCCAACACATGAGATCCTGAGCTCCCTGACACTCATTGAGGAACATCTGAAGGTATGTGTGTGTGTGTGGCATGTGTGAGAGTGTGGTGTGGGAGGGTACACACGTGTGAGTGTGGTGTGGGAGAAGAGGTACACACGTGTGAGTGTGGTGTGGGAGAGGAGGTACACACGTGTGAGTGGTGTGGGAGAAGAGGTACACACGTGTGAGTGTGGTGTGGGAGAGGAGGTACACATGTGTGAGTGTGGTGTGGGAGAGGAGGTACACATGTGTGAGTGTGGTGTGGGAGAGGAGGTACACATGTGTGAGTGTGGTGTGGGAGAGGAGGTACACACATGCATTAGCTCTCCACCTGTACATCACAATGAAGGTCTATTAGATATTCAAGTTTAATAACCACCCTCCTCCCAATTTATGGTCTACCTTGAACTGCTCCAACTCCTCATCGTTCTTCAAAATGTCACTAAGGCTAATAGCTGCACGCTGGGGTGTGGCCTTGGCATGATGGGGCGTGCCAGGGGGGAGGGGCAGGTCGACATCTTCAAGACTACCCTGCACTCCAATGACCTCGTCATCACACATGTCACCCTCCAAATTGCCAGGGTGATCATCGAGTGATACAGCCATGGGCTTTGAAGAATAGGTAAATTCAGTGCATCTAACTACACCCCTATACCCTCACCTCCTCCTCCAGTCCCACCAACGCAGTCACACATGGCACAGGAACAGGTCCTGATGGCTTCTGATCTGCTGGCATGTCGAATGCCTCCAACTAAAGAGAGACCACTGTAATCCAGGCACCTCCACAGACAGCATCCATACACACACACATACACACACAACACACATACACATACACATACACACACAACACACATACACACACATACACATACACATATACACACAACACACATACACACAACACATACACACACACAGACATATAAGGGGTATATATATATGTGACCTTGTGAAATCTTGAACTGTCCCTCCAGCAGAGATCATTCCACTGGGACAGAAGCATGGTCAGAACATGCTCCTCAGCTTCATCAAACAGGTCCTCGTAAGCCGGCCAAAGATTGCCACTGATCATGGCAATGATGTCATCGGGACAACCAATATGCTCCATGCTCCCAGGGGCTATATGACGACCAAATAGAAGCTAAAATAAAGAGAACAAAAGTTTGGTATGCCTAGATTGGCTTAAGGTTTCCTACAAAGCAACAAAGCCCTTTCTCAGTACTCGAAGACTATGATTAACTCTACGCAGCCAGTATGCTGCACACTTCCTCCATAGTTCATACAAAGATTGGAATATCGGTGGTAATGCCCATGTGCATTTGATACTAATACCTCAAAGTGCCTCAACCTGCTACTTACCTTCCCCTCTGGTCCAGATCTGCCTCCTGGTTCCACACCTGCCCCCTACCCCCTGCCCCCCTACCCCCTACCCCTGCCCCCTACTCCCTGCCCCCTACCCCCTTGTTCCCTGCCCCCTACCCCCTGCCCCCTGCCCCCTACTCCCTGCCCCCTACCCCCTTGTTCCCTGCCCCCTACCCCCTGCCCCCTACTCCCTGCCCCCTACCCCCTGCCCTCCACCTGCCCCCTACCCCCCACCTGCCCCCTGTCCCCTGTCCCCCTGTCTCCTTAGCTCCTGCCCCCCTGCCCCCTGCTTACCTTGGCCTTCACTTCCACATCACAAGGACTAAAGGAAGTCTTGGTGAACAGACACTTGTAATGTTGAACTTCTCTCCAGAACATGAGACAATGGAGGTACAGCTAACATGAGGTAATGGAGGTACAGCTAACATGAGGTAATGGAGGTACAGCTAACATGAGGTAATGGAGGTACAGCTAACATGAGGTAATGGAGGTACAGCTAACATGAGGTAATGGAGGTACAGCTAACATGAGGTAATGGAGGTACAGCTAACATGAGGTAATGGAGGTACAGTTAACATGAGGTAATGGAGATACAGCTAACATGACACAACAAGAGAGACTGCTAAGAAGAGATGGATTTCTTGTTCTCCTGCTTTGCATATGCTCCCATCCCCATTCTGTGCCCTGCTCTTGTTCCCATCCTGTACCTCTTGTCCCATTCCATTCTTTACCCTGCTCTTGTCCCCACTCCATTCTTTACCCTGCTCTTGTCCCCACTTCATTCTTTACCCAGCTCTTGTCCCCACTCCATTCTTTACCCAGCTCTTGTCCCCACTCCATTCTTTACCCTGCTCTTGTCCCCACTCCATTCTTTACCCTGCTCTTGTCCCCACTTCATTCTTTACCCAGCTCTTGTCCCCACTCTATTCTTTACCCAGCTCTTGTCCCCACTCCATTCTTTACCCAGCTCTCGTCCCCACTTCATTCTTTACCCAGCTCTTGTCCCCACTCCATTCTTTACCCTGCTCTCGTCCCCACTTCCTTCTTTACCCTGCTCTCATCCCCACTCCATTCTTTACCCTGCTCTTGTCCCCACTTCATTCTTTACCCTGCTCTTGTCCTCATCCTATTCTTACCTTGTCGTCCAAATTCTCTAAATACTGGTGGAAATAATTTCCTGCCTTCTTGTGTTCAGTTGCCAGACATTGGAGAAGGGATGTGTACTGGTCATGGTGGGAGGTGCCCAATTGCATAGGGCTTGAGGGAGGAATCTCTGGTGTCCCAGAGATGGATATGACATGACATCGACTTTCACACATGGGCAGGGCAGGCATATCCTATGGAAGTGGATGCATATACACACAGTATATGTGATGTATATGTGATGTATATGCACAGTATATGTGATGTATAATGCACAGTATATGTGATGTATAATGCACAGTATATGTGATGTATAATGCACAGTATATGTGATGTATAATGCACAGTATATGTGATGTATATGCACAGTATATGTGATGTATAATGCACAGTATATGCACAGTATATGTGATGTATATGCACAGTATATGTGGATGCATGCATGTGTAATTGAGTTACGTAGACACATGTATTGAATTGTGATGTGTGGAGATGCTTACAGCTGAAGCGCTGGTACATCTGCTTGTTGGTGTGGGAACATATCGATGGATGTATTTGGCTATCCTGGAGTGATAGGCAGCAGAGGGGAGTGTGGGAGTGATGGTGACCTCATGAGCAGTGTCATCTGAGGGGTGTGGCCTTTCTTCAGACACCTTCATCCAAACTTTCCGACTGACTCCTACTGCAGGAATTTCATCATTGCCATGACAACAAGGAGTATCATTGGATGGCTTCACATGGGCTCTGGAGGAAGGAGGAGGAGGAGAGAAGGAGGAGGAGGGGGAGGAGGAGGGAAGGAGGAGGAGGGAAGGGAAGGAGGAGGAGGAGGGAAGGGAAGGAGGAGGAGGAGGGAAGGGAAAGGAGGAGGAGGAGGGAAGGGAAAGGAGGAGGAGGGTAGGGAAGGAGGAGGGGAAAGGAGGAGGAGGGAAGGGAAGGGAAGGAGGAGGAGGAGGGAAGGGAAAGGAGGAGGAGGAGGGAAGGAAAGGAGGAGGAGGGTAGGGAAGAAGGAGGGGAAAGGAGGAGGAGGGTAGGGAAGAAGGAGGGGAAAGGAGGAGGAGGGTAGGGAAGAAGGAGGGGAAAGGAGGAGGAGGGAAGGGAAGGAGGAGGAGGGAAGGGAAAGGAGGAGGAGGAGGGAAGGGAAAGGAGGAGGAGGGAAGGGAAAGGAGGAGGAGGGAAGGGAAAGGAGGAGGAGGGAAGGGAAAGGAGGAGGAGGGAAGGGAAAGGAGGAGGAGGGAAGGGAAAGGAGGAGGAGGGAAGGGAAAGGAGGAGGAGGGAAGGGAAAGGAGGAGGAGGGAAGGGAAAGGAGGAGGAGGGAAGGGAAAGGAGGAGGAGGGAAGGGAAAGGAAGAGGAGGGAAGGGAAAGGAGGAGGAGGGAAGGGAAAGGAGGAGGAGGGAAGGGAAAGGAGGAGGGGGAGGGAAAGAGGAGGAAAGGAAGGAGGAGGGAAGGAGGGGAAGGGTTAGGAGGAGGAGGGAAGGAGGAGGGGAAGGTGGATAGGGAGGAAGCGAGGAGGGATAAAATAGAAGTATTGAACACAGTGCAGGGTACACAGCTGGCATCCTTACTCTCTAGAGCAAGATGAGGCTCTGCCAGAAGAGGTCATATCTCTCCTTGAGTATGTCCCTGGGGACGACTGGGATCTCAGGTGGTGGCTGGATGATAAGCGTTTGAATGTTGGTGTATGTGTCGGTGTGAGTGGGTGGGTAGTGGGAGGGTTCACTTCGCGAGACATGGGAGTGGCTGTGGGAAGAGGGTGTGTGGTGAGTGGTACATGACCCCGACGATGATGAAGCAAGAAGCGAGGACACCTGAGTGATTGGAGAGATGCAATCCCTTCACCTTTGGCTGCAAGCATCTGTGCCACACACATGCACACACATGCACACACACATGCACACACACATGCACACATACATGCACACACACATGCGCACACACATGCACACACACATGCACACACACATGCACACACACATGCACACACACATGCACACACACATGCACACACACATGCACACACACATGCACACACGCACATGCTTGCCTCAGCTCAGACTACTCACCAATACTCCTTGATACTCTGAGCCAATGCCAGCTGCAGTTGGTCAACTTGCTGGATGGTAAGCTTGGAAGTCTTGGAGACACTGAAGCCACTCCTGATGTTGCTGGGAAGAGTAAGAGAGCCTCCAGACCTGAGGTAGCGTTCCTCAAGTTCTCTTAACACTCTGTGATGGGATAACAGCTCCCTTAACACCCCATGATGGACCTTAACACCCTGTGATGGACCTTAATGGACCTTAACTGTTTCACCAAGGACATTGGCAATTATTGCCGTATTGTGAGGAATATAAGTGTTTCCGTGTTGTGGGAAAATGTTATTTGTAAACAACTCCTGTGAATTTGATGAGAACTCCAAAAACGGTAATGGTTAGGTAAAAAATGGCTTCACTTCATTTGCTGTGCAATATTGTGCTGTTGCCCATGGCGAAAGAGTTAACACCCTGTGATGGACTTAACACACTGTGGTGGACCTTAACATCCTGTGATGGACCTAACATTCTGTGGTAGACTGTAACACCCTGTATTGTGTACACACACACACACACACACACACACACACACACACACACACACACACACACACACACACACACACACACACACACACACACACACACACACACACACACACACACACACACACACACACACACACACACAACCTCTGTCGTTCTGTTGACTTTGTAGCGTGCTTAACTCTCTCTGCGTCCAGCCAGAATAGCCAGCTCTTCTCTCCTGCCTTGCCCTCTAGGAATCTTCTGAACACGGACATGCCAACCTTGCTATCAAAGACATGAAAGTCATCCATGCACAGCTGGTCAGAAGCGAGTGGAGGTAAGCCTGCAGCTGCTGGCTGGACTGACACACTCCATCTGTGATGGGTGCGGGAGGAATCCCTGAAGGTCTTTGCACCCACAAGAGTGCTACTAGAATGTGAGGTTGGAATGGTGGAGTGGTGAGGGGGTGATGATGGGATGGTGGAGTGGTAAGGGGGTGATGATGGGATGGTGGAGTGGTGAGGGGGTGATGATGGGATGGTGGAGTGGTGAGGGGGTGATGATGGGATGGTGGAGTGGTGAGGGGGTGATGATGGGATGGTGGAGTGGTGAGGGGGTGATGATGGGATGGTGGAGTGCTCATGGGATGCATTCTGAAGCAGACTGGTCAGACTATGCCTCCTGGGGATGGCCTGGGCACTGTGGGGGAGAGAGGGGAGGGAACCCCGGGCTAGGGGTGTGGTCTTGGCCGCCATTGAAGAGGTGAGAAATTTACAAAGTTTGTACTCAAACAGCAAATCACTCTTCAGGAATAGTGGGAGTCTGTGTTCAGCAACCCACAGCCATCCCTGAAGTTTATCCAACGTCTGCAGGGAAATGCAGAATAGTGAATATAGCCAAACAGCCCCCCACTCCCCCTCCCCCCACTCCCCCTCCCCCACCCCAATCAGTGAGCAGTATCTCCACAGAGGAGGGGAGGGGAAGAGGATATGTACGAGTGAAAATTATCTTCTTACTTGTCCCATTACGTCATCAGTGAGGTAGAGGACGTCACTAGGGGCGGGACCGTCCATCACCGTTTGTAGCGGATATTCGAAGCCACTATCGAACACCTGCTCGAAATGGTCGGTTCTCGCATTGTAAAAGACTTGGGATGTGAATGCCTGCAAGATATCATGGTATAAAATGACGTACTGTCCAAAGTTACTTGCGCTTACGGGTAAAAGAAGGAAAGAATTGAAGTACTCCACAAAAGTTGCGTCTTGCAAATATTGGGACTGAATTATAGAATTAAATAGCAATATATGTCTTATCCACATATCATACCAGTGTGTCTGCGCTCAGGTCGTCTCCCCGCAGAACGGTGAACGTGGATGCTGGCATCATGGGAAGGTTTGTATGTTAATTACATTGTGTTTCCCGAGCAACGGCCACGTGCCATCACGTGTAAATAGTAATCACGAAATGCTCTATACACAAACCTGCAAAAATGGATTTGCTGGGGTCGATATTGGGCTCAATGGAAAAGCCTCCAGCACCTAGCGACAAGGATAAAAAACTGGCCAAAGGTAAGATAATTATAAGCTGGCATTTGTACTGATGCCCGCTCACCGTCGTGTGCAGAATTGAAGGCACGCCAGCAAAAAGAAGAGGCCGATCAGATGAAGAAAATCGAAAAATTCAGAACAGATGTTGGTTCAATTTTGATGCGCCTACATGCACATGCATTAGTTGTGTAGCATGTTTAGCTACCGCGCGCGCATGTGTGATAACCATGGGAAACGTTGCAGGTTACAAAAGAAGTGGGACAGTTCTTGAGCACAGATCAAAGGCGGCTGGACTTCCCACCTATGGGCAAAGTGTACCGTGCTATAATGTAAGGCATATGGAAGTAGAACGCAAGTGTTTGTTGTCTTCCTCAGTTAGCTATCACCCAGTCACTTATTTATGGCTTGCTGTTTCAATCTCTGCTACGTAGCCATGAGTTGGCAGAAGCTAATGGCCTGTCAGCTTATGCATTTACTGTGGAAGGGGAGGATGAAAAGAGGATGGTGCTCTTTAAAAAGGTGTGTGTATATTACAGGGTGTTATGTCACGCGCACTGGGCAAGCTGGGAAAGCAGAAACTTGTAGTCACAGGTTCACAAGAATTGTACTAACAGAAATTGCTAACCATGTGTGCACATGACATCTGCACCTCCACACATGCACATGACATCACTACACCTCCACACATGCACATGACACCTCCACACATGCACATGACACCACTACACCTCCACACATGCACATGACACCACTACACCTCCACACATGCACATGACACCACTACACCTCCACACATGCACATGACATCACTACACCTCCACACATGCACATGACACCACTACACCTCCACACATGCACATGACATCACTACACCTCCACACATGCACATGACACCACTACACCTCCACACATGCACATGACACCACTACACCTCCACACATGCACATGACACCACTACACCTCCACACATGCACATGACATCACTACACCACACATGCATATGACATCATGAAAAATTTGGCCTTGAAAATGTATGTGCATACAGTATTAAATTGAGCAGTAAACTGCAACATTTCTGAGCAGGCAATCACAATTTCTAATTATTAATTACTATGTGCAGACAAAAATTTATTAATAACTTAAATGCATACATGTTTAAAATGGTATGGTATTTTGAAATCCCTCCTGCTTGAGTAAAATAATCCCTCATACTAGTGACTTAATGTAAACCCCCACTGGTTAATAATTGTCATTCTAATATGTCCAGAATCTTTCAAATGAACTAAGCCATGCAGAAAGTGACATATTCCACTACATATGTCCATTATAATGATGGACAGGTGTGTATAAATATATATGCTGCATTAAATGGGGAGTGAGTGATTACTCATCCCTCTTATGTAATCTACACCTTTCCAGGACCATCCTCCCTCAGAATTAGAACTGCAAGCTATAAAGAGAGGAGAGGTGTGTATGTGCTTACCTGGGTTCATGCTATCATTCGTTGACTTTGTGTAATCAATTGGCTATGCAATGCCAGGAATACGATCCAACAAAAAGTGTTGAAAATGTCCAAACGGAGCCTTTGGTTGTGGAGAGACATGTTGAAGACAAGGGGGAGGAGCCAGCCATCAACTATCATGACAAGTACAAACACATCATTGGAGACACATGTGCAGTAAAGAGTGCTATTAAAATGGAGCCCAACAAAGTGTTTGGATATGGTTAGTGCCAGTGGTTATTAGCACCTAACTGCCTAGTATATGTGTGTCTCCAGTTCCCAGTGCAAACAAAAGAGACCTTCGCTCTATTGAACAGACGTTGAATGATATGAGACACCGAAAGAAACAAAAGCTGGAGTCTAATGAGAGTGCTAGTTAATTCACCATTTGTCACACTGTGTATGTTTATTTTTCTGTGTGTGTATGTATGTGCTCGTTTTTCGATATAATTTATTATTAATTCAATAAACATAAAGAAACACACAAGCGAGATCATCTCATTATAATGCATGGATATATATATCACGTGGTATACGGCTGAATGATGCAATACAAAAAGTGTGAGAGTGTTCACAGTGGTTTTCTTGCAACAATTTTAAGCATTGGAGTGAAGATGTCTTTTTGCCCCGCTGCGATAAGGCCTGAGGCTGCTGTCTGTAGCAATCCGTGGACCTTCGTGGAACCACTTGGGGCCATTCCGATCGTCTCCATGACAGAAAGCATCGCGTGGGTAGTCCATCTTCCGATGTTAGACGCACGGAAATTCTGGAAGGAACATCCTTTACCAGCCAGGAACACGTGCCTGTTGAATATTATGATGCTCTTGTAATGGTCACAAAACGTATATACGCACATACCACGGGAGGTCTCCGGTTTTAGCAAGGTCGTTCATTTCAATGATTTCAAAGCCTGCAGTTAATAAGCTCTCCTTTATTTTGCTGTGATGGCGCAACTCGGGCAAACCGTTACCAAGCTGAAACAACAATTCAGATTAAAACCGTAACGTTTTAACGTACGTAGTGATGGAACTTACTGCAACCTCATCGATGATTTTCACATGCTCAGGGATCTTGTTGTTGTAATTATCAGTAAGAACCCACGAGCCTTCCACGAACAGACTTCCCGGCTTCAAAACGCGAAATATTTCGCTGTATGGCAGCAGAGGGTCTTTGGCGTGACAAATGGACTCCAGTGCATAAGCACCGTCATAACTATTGTCCTCGATTTCCATTTTGCAATAATCACCCTACAGTGGAAACCGCGGTATAATTATATATTTTTTCCGCCTGCTCTTCAATAGTTTTAACAAACAGTAGCTAAAGAAATTCGTGCACATGTACATGAAAGGAGCGAAGGGAAAATCGAAAGGATATACATTCTATACTTGTGCTCTGACCTGAATATAACTGCAAAGGTTTTCAAGTTCTGCTTTTTTCGTGTAGTCTCGCGCTTTGCTCAGCTGGTATGCGTTGTAATTAAATCCCACTACATGGGCTCCGCTGAATTTTGCGATTTCCCTTTGGGGCCCGCCAACTCCACAGCCAACGTCCTGCGGTTTTTAAAAACATCAAAATCAAATACTTTACCCAGCGAGACCAAAGACGCATTTGCCTCACCAAGATCTTCATGCCTGGCTTGGCTTCTACGCTCTTTGCTATATCTCTTTCGTATTCAGCGATGCACTCGTCAAACGTCATGCCATCAAATATCGGAGCGAAGTGGAAAGACTGTCCGTAGCCATACTCGTAGAAGTCAGTGACCAGGTTGTAGAACGTAGCGGTTACATCCTGCGCGTCAGCGATGCGACGGTTTCTTTGGGTCTCGGCGTCCACTTTATCGTCATAGTAGTCTGAGTATTGCGACACAGCCGCTACTGCCGAAGCTTCGCCTCGACACACTTCGGTCACGCCAGGAGTTTTAAACTCTTTCGCCTTGGCGGTATACAAAGGGACGTCGCGTTGACCGGTGGTGGCCATTTTTCGTTCTACTGGTCCTTCTATACTGAATGTTAGCTGTGCTTAATAAGTGCAATAATAGTATTTTGCTAATGTGTATATACCATCCTTAGATTGCACTCGGGTGATCGTACGAGCTCTTAGCGGAACACATTTTATTGGCCGTTCACGCACGTGAACGAAGCGGTGTACAGACAAGAGTCACATGAATGAAAAATCACCTGAAAGCCCACCATCACGCCAGCGTGTAATACCGAATTACCTTGACAACCTGTTTATTCAAACTAAAATAAAAGTAAAATCAATAAATTAAGAAACGAAATTATCACCTGATTGCATTGATGTACGATTGTAGTCACCCCATGTACATTTTACTTCACGTGGGCGCCAGTCACAGATTGCATCATTGCATCATTGCCACCCATCGAAGCTTGAAGCGTAAGCAGGATGTACCCGTCATTGTAGCGACGCCAAGTGGGGACGTGTTTAACACAAGGCTGCACAGAAGACATACATGTACAAAGTAGGGAAATAGCGTATATATATCATAATGCAAGAGATTAGAGGCAGCCCTGTGTTCTGGAAAGAATACATGCACGCATGCATTGCAATGGATGTGCGTGGGACGAGGATATGCTCGAGTTGTTGTTACATCTGTACGTCCAAAACTACGTACACTGCACAGTTTTCTGCGTTCTGTGAAGAAGAATGCAATCTGCCATTCTGGTCATGGCATGTGATCGTATCATTTTTAGTAATTGCGATCGCTTAGGTATTTCTTAGGAAACCAGCTGCCATGAATGGAGCTAAGTGACGCCTTGTAAGCAAAATGGGTGCATGTGAATGACCTATTATCTGTTACGCTGTCTATATATGATAGATACGGCTTAACTGAGACCTTTGTGCGGTTTCGCTTTGATGCTACATAATATAAATCTTTGTCCTGACAAGCCGCTACCAATCAGCCGGGCAAGGACGGAACGCTCATGATGGGACGCAGCAGCGCTTGAATCCCCCTCGCAAAGACTTTTACAAACGCTCCCCAAAAAGTTGTGATGTCTGTTTGCTCGGTTGAGAAACGACCACTTACGTACTAGAAAGTGACGTCAAAAAAACCAAACAGGGTAATTAATTAAATTCCTCAGTGGGGCACTTGTTACATGGTAACAGAACATTGTATCTTGGAAAAGCTTATGTTCTAGGATAGTAGACTTCAATGAACTGCATCTTAAATCCTGGCGACCAGATTATCTAATCCCTCTCTTAGAAGAAGGGCGGATACCAAGCTAATCACGATATGTAGAGAGAATAAGGCATGCAATGATAGCTGTGCCCCACTCCTAGGTCAACAAAACATCAGGCGAAATGGTCGGATGCGTTCCGAAGTAATGGCGGCCGGCCGCTCATTTGCTCATTATTATATGTACCCAGCCTTCAGGAAGGTATAAGGGGGGTCGAAATTTGTTAATAGGTGACCTTAATATATGTTTTGAGTGTTTGAACACGTGTGACGTGAGGCAAAGTTATTAATTTACGTCATTACCGGTACTGCGTAAGCGCAATAGTACTTAGCGTACATGTATGTAAAATACTAGTACGCGACATGAAAAAAAAATTCCCCCCCCCCCTGCGTACGCCCATGTATGTAATTTTTCAAAAGCACTCGTGACCGCAAAACAAAGGTTAGCCACCAAAAGCAAATCCTGGGAGTCATCCCGGGGGGTATATTTGTACACCAGGGTGTACGGATATTCAAATTAATGCCATTTAGTGACTGTTCATCAGAAATGAAATCCAACAGCACATAAATGTCTGTCGTGCATTTTAGCTCTGGGCGGAAATAGGTACGGCTTCTACAAACTTGCCAAAGTGAAGCTCCCCCAGTCGATACCTGGCATGCCTCACAGGACCTCACTTTGGAAACTTGGTTAGAAGTTTTTAGAAGTAACTGGACTTTACCCAGAGCACAAAAACGTATATGTGCTGTCGGACTTCATTTCTGTGCACAGTTTAAGTACAAAGTCGCATTATTCTGAACGTGTGTACATCTAAGTGTACAAAGGTACACCCGGGATGACGCCTTGGACATGAGACATTAAAGCACGACGACGTGAATTCAAGCCCCCAAGTACATACATATAAAAAAGGAAGTTAGTTAACTTGACAGAGGTAGTCTCCGTGCCATTACGTAATGTTCGCTGTTAATTACGTCATGGCACGCGCGAAGCTATTAGAGATCACGCGACGGAGTATTCTTATTCGATCGAGCATGCGGACTCACAATGGTACTGTGGATACACATACACACATAGCACCACAACAAAAATACACAGAAAAAACAACAGTGACCAAGTGTTCTGGCTCATGATGGCACGCTTGCAGGCAGAAGAGTTGCACAGTTGATGCCATGGCATGTAGCACGGTCAGGTTTAACAACAGGCCATATTTGGGCTTGCATGTGAAGTATTGGACGCCAGACACACTACCATCATTCTTGCCATCTGATAAGCAAGATGAGGAGGTTACCACAAGTATCTCCATGCTACACACCGGACCCTTACTTGGCCTTCTCAGCTCAATCCCTAGCCATATGCCCTCAGCAAAGTTTGTTGTTCCAATGTACTTGACAGTCCCCAACTTCACCCGCAACAAACACACTGGATCCCTTGAGTGCAAAGAGATCCACAAGTGTAAGCCAAGTGAAAATGATAGGAGAGGTGAGGGTTAATGACAGATGGAGAGGTGAGGGTTAATGACAGATGGAGAGGTGAGGGTTAATGACAGATGAAGAGGTGAGGGGTTAATAACAGATGGAGAGGTGAGGGTTAAGACAGATGGAGAGGTGAGGGTTAATGGCAGATGGAGAGGTGAGGTTAATGGCAGATGGAGAGGTGAGGGTTAATGGCAGATGGAGAGGTGAGGGTTAATGGCAGATGGAGAGGGTTAATGGCAGATGGAGAGGGTTAATGGCAGATGGAGAGGGTTAATGGCAGATGGAGAGGTGAGGGTTAATGGCAGATGGAGAGGTGAGGGTTAATGACAGATGGAGAGGTGAGGGTTGAGGGTTAATGGGAAAAGTGAGGTGAGGCAGGATTGCAAGATGGGAGAAAAAAAAAAGCAAATGGAGAAGAATTGAAGTCTCACTATTTTCAAGACAGTTTCAGAGTGTTGAGAATTCACACTAGCTGTTGCAGTTGGTTTGGCGTGAGACAAAGTTCTGTGGAATGATGTCCAGTTATGACAGGAATAAAAGAAGGTTGCTTTCAAAATGAAACCTATTATTATAATGGCTTGATTTATATACATTAAGAGAAAGTTTTAGAACATTGATGCTAACACAGGATCACTTGGCAACCTATTTCCATTACCATCTCCTCCAATCCATGTGCATGTACTCTGTAATCCCCATACCCTCTCCAACCTTCCTGAAGGTGTAATCCCCATACCCTCTCCAACCTTCCTGAAGGTGTAATCTCCATACCCTCTCCAACCTTCCTGAAGGTGTAATCCCCATACCCTCTCCAACCTCCTGAAGGTGTAATCCCCATACCCTCTCCAACCTTCCTGAAGGTGTAATCTCCATACCCCTCTCCAACCTTCCTGAAGGTGTAATCTCCATACCCTCTCCAACCTTCCTGAAGGTGTAATCCCCATACCCTCTCCAACCTTCCTGAAGGTGTAATCCCCATACCCCTCTCCACCCTTCCTGAAGGTGTAGTCCCCATACCCTCTCCAACCTTCCTGAAGGTGTAGTCCCCATACCCTCTCCAACCTTCCTGAAGGTGTAGTCTCCATACCCTCTCCAACCTTCCTGAAGGTGTAATCTCCATACTCCTCTCCACCGTTCCTGAAGGTGTAGTCCCCATACCCTCTCCAACCTTCCTGAAGGTGTAATCTCCATACCCTCTCCAACCTTCCTGAAGGTGTAATCCCCATACCCTCTCCAACCTTCCTGAAGGTGTAATCTCCATACCCTCTCCAACCTCCTGAAGGTGTAAGGTGTAATCTCCATACGCTTTCCAACCTTCCTGAAGGTGTAAGGTGTAATCTCCATACCCCTCTCCAACCTTCCTGAAGGTGTAAGGTGTAATCCCCATACCCCTCTCCAACCTTCCTGAAGGTGCAATCTCCATACCCTCTCCAACCTTCCTGAAGGTGTAAGGGTCCCATACCCTCTCCAACCTTCCTGAAGGTGTAATCTCCATACCCTTCCAACCTTCCTGAAGGTGTAATCTCCATACCCCTCTCCAACCTTCCTGAAGGTGTAATCATCTCCATACCCTCTCCAACCTTCCTGAAGGTGAATCTCCATACCCTCTCCAACCCTTCCTGAAGGTGTAATCTCCATACCCCTCTCCAACCTTCCTGAAGGTGTAGTCCCATACCCTCTCCAACCTTCCTGAAGGTGTAGTCCCCATACCCTCTCCACCCTTCCTGAAGGTGTGTCCCATACCCTCCCACCTTCCTGAAGGTGTAGTCCCCATACCCTCAACCTTCCTGAAGGTGTAGCTCCATACCCTCTCCACCCTTCCTGAAGGTGTAGTCCCCATACCCTCTCCACCTTCCTGAAGGTGTAGTCCCATACCCTCTCTCCAACCTTCCTGAAGGTGTAATCTCCATACCCTTCCACCTTCCTGAAGGTGTAAGGTGTAATCTCCATACCCCCTCCAACCTTCCTGAAGGTGTAAGTCAATCTCCATACCCTCTCCAACCTTCCTGAAGGTGTAATAATCCCCATACCCTCTCCAACCTTCCTGAAGGTGTAATCCCCATACCCTCTCCAACCTTCCTGAAGGTGTAATCTCCATACCCTCTCCAACCTTCCTGAAGGTGTAAGGTGTATCTCCATAGCTTTCCAACCTTCCTGAAGGTGTAAGGTAATCTCCATACCCCTCTCCAACCTTCCTGAAGGTGTAAGGTGGCAATCTCCATACCCTCTCCAACCTTCCTGAAGGTGCAATCTCCATACCCTCTCCAACCTTCCTGAAGGTGTAATCTCCATACCCTCTCCAACCTTCCTGAAGGTGGTCCCCATACCCTCTCCAACCTTCCTGAAGGTGTAGTCCCCATACCTCTCCACCCTTCCTGAAGGTGTAGTCCCCATACCCTCTCCACCTTCCTGAAGGTGTAGTCCCCATACCCTCTCCAACCTTCCTGAAGGTGTAATCTCCATACCCTTTCCAACCTTCCTGAAGGTGTAAGGTGTAATCTCCATACCCCTCTCCAACCTTCCTGAAGGTGTAAGGTGCAATCTCCATACCCTCTCCAACCTTCCTGAAGGTGTAATCTCCATACCCTCTCCAACCTTCCTGAAGGTGTAAGGTGCAATCTCCATACCCTCTCCAACCTTCCTGAAGGTGTAATCTCCATACCCTCTCCAACCTTCCTGAAGGTGTAATCCCCATACCCTCTCCAACCTTCCTGAAGGTGTAATCCCCATACCCTCTCCAACCTTCCTGAAGGTGTAGTCCCCATACCCTCTCCAACCTTCCTGAAGGTGTAATCTCCATACCCTCTCCAACCTTCCTGAAGGTGTAATCCCCATACCCTCTCCAACCTTCCTGAAGGTGTAATCCCCATACCCTCTCCAACCTTCCTGAAGGTGTAGTCCCCATACCCTCTCCACCCTTCCTGAAGGTGTAGTCCCCATACCCTCTCCACCCTTCCTGAAGGTGTAGTCCCATACCCTCTCCAACCTTCCTGAAGGTGTAGTCCCCATACCCTCTCCACCCTTCCTGAAGGTGTAGTCCCCATACCCTCTCCACCCTTCCTGAAGGTGTAGTCCCCATACCCTCTCCACCCTTCCTGAAGGTGTAGTCCCCATACCCTCTCCACCCTTCCTGAAGGTGTAGTCCCCATACCCTCTCCACCCTTCCTGAAGGTGTAGTCCCCATACCCTCTCCACCCTTCCTGAAGGTGTAGTCCCCATACCCTCTCCACCCTTCCTGAAGGTGTAGTCCCCATACCCTCTCTAACCTTCCTGAAGGTGTGGGAGCAGTAAACTTCTTCCTAGCAGCTGAGCTGATGTGAGCAGTTGTATCCACTAATGGGCTCGCAGAGTCTGTGCTGTCACTAGCAACAGGTGGTTTTTCAGCAACAGACTGAGCAACAGAGGTGTCTTCAATAGCAGGTGGTCTGTTGCTATTAGCAACACTCTGTGAAATGGACAGACTACACAGAAAGAGAGTGGCAAGATGTATAGGAGAGCAAGAGAGTGGCAAGATGTATAGGAAGAGAAAAAGAGTGGCAAGATGTATAGGAAGAGAAAGAGTGGCAAGAAGTATAGGGAGAGAAAGAGTGGCAAGATGTATAGGAAGAGAAAGAGAGTGGCAAGATGTATAGGAAGAGAAAGAGTGGCAAGATGTATAGGAGAGAAAGAGAGTGGCAAGATGTATAGGAAGAGAACGAGAGTGGCAAGATGCATAGGAAGAGAAAGAGAATGTTTACCTCTTCACTTTGGATGGGAGTGAGAAGAGGCCATGAGACGGTTTGCACTTGAAATACTCAACCCCATATCTGGAGCCATCACAGCTTCCCTGTGGCAAGTCCAGCTCCACACCAAGCCAGAACCTGTGCAGACCACAGCATGACCAAGTAACCCTCACCCCACACCCCGAGGCAAAGTGACATAGTGATATGCCTAGGAGTGCCCTTGAATTCAAAAACACTGCTTCAACTTACCCAGGTGCAAATTTGACTGTTCCAGCAAATTTCAATATACCTTGCTTGTTTCCTGAGACAATGACTCTATCCCCAACCTAGAAGTGGAGGGGAGGAGTGATGGAGTGGGGAGGAGGTAAGGGCTAGGAGTGGGGAACCACAATACACACAGAACAACACTAAGTGTTGAGAAGTAATAGAATTGAAGAATCTCGGTGATGCATGACAAGTCAATGCAGTATGTGAGCACATCAAGTACCTTCAGCTCCGTGTTCATTGAAACCTGCGAATGGCTCTCAATGGCTTTGTTTGTGGTCTCAATGGAGTCCCGTTTGTCCAATGCCTTCTTGCGCGATGCAGCCTTGGCTGGAGGTGGCTTCGATATGCGGTTCAGCTGGACAAACAGGCCTACCAGAAGGGGGTGGAGTTAAGTAAATGCCACACCCAATAGGACGGGGCGGAGTTAAGTCAAGGTCACACCCAACAGGATGGGTGTGGTTAAGTCAAGGTCCAACCAGGCATTCCCATTGCACAAACATGACAAGATGCACTTCCGTGATCACATATCACCCATAATAGCCATGACATATGGTAGGACCTAGGACATCACATGACATATGCTAGGACATCACATGACATATGGTAGGACATCACATGACATATGGTAGGACATTACATGACATATGCTAGGACATTACATGACATATGCTAGGACATCACATGACATGCTAGGACTTCACATGACATACCACAATATCACATGACATACCACAATATCACATGACACCTACCATGCTTAGGTTTACAGGTGAAATATCTGATGCCACCACTGGATCCATCGTTCTTTCCTGTGTCATCCTCGAGGTCAACACCTGCCCATTGGCCCTGGGAGAACTCAGTAGGGCCATAGAAGCGAATAGTTCCTTGCTAAAATGGAAGATAAGATAACCATGATTAGTTATCAATGCGAGGCACCCACGTTTCATTGCAAAAGTGGTGAGAAGGGAGATGGGTGGAACTGATGATGGATTTGGATTTGGGGTGAAAAATCAGCTTCGCTAGGCCATCCTAAAGCCCAGCCCTAATGTCCTAGAATCACCCTAGTAGCCACTAGCTATAAACTAAGCCTGTCGTCAGCTGTATATCCATGCCCCTTCTCAGCTTATCCTCGTACACCAATTGTACATTACTGTATACCCTTGTATATCCTTGTACACACATCCTTGTACAACATCTCTATATATCCACACATATCGTTGTACACCCCCTTTCATATTCTTGTCACACCCTATCATAAATCCCTGTACATCCTTGTGTAATTCCTGCATATTTCTACCTTGGGCTTTGCTGATGTTGCATCAACCAGAACACTATCTCCTATCTTCAGCCCCAGGGTTGCCAAGGTAACTTCACCCCCTACCACCCCCGAGGAGCCTTGAGAGCTTGCAGCTACGTCTGAAGGCACGGGAGAAGCTACAGAGGATGCAATGAAATATTACACACGTAGCTAACCAGGGCACTCACCTGTTGTAACTTCCACACAAGGGGTTAGCACTGGTGTGGGAGGTTTGGGAGGTGCTCTGCTGATGCGTGGTTTTGGTGAGGGCACTGATGGCTTGTTAGACGGAGGGAGGAGCGCCTTTGAAGGCAGCAGCCTTGATGATCCGGCCTGCTCCTTGCTCTGCAGTGTGTCTGGTGGTTTGGGCTTTGCTGCTGCTTGACTCTTTGAAGACATCACTATTGTGATGTTGGCAGTCTTTGGTTGCCATTTGTGGAGTGTGTGTGTACATGTGTGCACAGATGTGTGCACAGACATTGCAGTAACATGAGGGTCTGTCAATCTCAACACGAGGACTGGAAGTCATATGATCAACTCATATAAACATTTCAAAACCCACAGATCCCATATTTCATGCTCCTGACAGTATATGCAAGACGTATACAAATGGTTTGATAGCCAATACTGCAATAGACATATTTCTTAAGCCACTAATTACAAGTTCCCGAAATAGACACTTATGTCCATACAATTATGCATGTGTGTACCTGGCTACTATTCATTTCTGGGATGCTTTCAACTCCACTAATTTGTGATATTAGTGTTTTAGAGTGCGCATTGAAAACTGACAATAGAGTGCAAGAATGCGTAATATCATAACTACAAAGGGAGATAGTCACCCTAGCTGGAATAAGTGTAACTTGGGATACGCAGAAATTATGTTGCTAAGTACATAATTTTATCAGGGGTTTGTGCATAATATGCCATGATTGCAATTCCGCTATGGTCTTCATGTTGTTTGCTAAGGCCTTCGGCGATGGCCTTCATTTTGGCATGTTGGCAATGGGTTTACACACCTGCATGTTCTCTATAGACTTCTCTGCAGCATCTTTCAATAGAGTGACCATCTCTAGTGCTGTGTTCTTAAGCTTCACTGGCACATCTGGAAAAAAAATAATTAAACTTTACAACGGGACACAATGAAGGAGACATGGGAAGAAATTGGCCTATAATGTGTACCTAAACCCATGAGTTTTAGGATCTAGTTCCATGTTCTAATAGCATGGCTTGATGCTCCTGTTTTAACCATCATTAGATAATGCGTAAGACAACCTAAATCAAGTATTTCAATGAAAGAGCGTCCAAATTTGTTAAGGAAATCTTGTACCCACTGAACTGTTCAATTTTGCCATTAAACACATTTTTTGATTTGTGTCATTGATGACAGGCCTTTACATGCCATGGGTGATTGGCTAATAAACAAAGATCAGTGAGAACAAGAAGTATATTTCTCTCAACCATTCTTCTTTTTCTTTTTATTGCCCCCCACCCTCCACCCAACAGATGTCCATACCTGTAGGAACACACTCATATGGCAGCTTTCCAGCAAGATCCTTCAAACTGGCATTCGCCTTGTGCTCCAGCTGCAACGACAAATAGATATACGACTGAGACAAGCACTTGCAACTAAGCATATATATATGTGCACAGATGAAAGACAAATGAACAAGACACCTTTTGCAATGAGTCAAAGGCTAACATTACACACATTGTACAGCCCTTCAACCATTTAGATTCAACACTTGCCTTACATTGCTTCAAAACACACACACACACACACACACACACACACACACACACACACACACACACACACACACACACACACACACACACACACACATGTATACACACCACCACACACACCACACATATATGTATACACACCACACACACCACACATACATGTATACACACCACACACACCACACACACATGCACACATCACTTCACTGTAAGGTACAACAAGGGGTGAGGTGGAGGGGTGGGACAATGGTTGAGTGAAGAATGAAATTACTATCTTACAAGGACTGGAGACCCCCGCACAATACAAGGACTGGCGCGAGGACTGGGGACCTCTGCACAATGCAAAGACTGGGGACCTCTACACAATGCAAAGACTGGGGACCTCTACACAATGCAAAGACTGGGGACCTCTACACAATGCAAAGACTGGGGACCTCTACACAATGCAAAGACCGGGGACCTCTGCACAATACAAGGGCTGGGGACCTCTGCACTACACAATGCAAAGACTGGGGTCCTCTGCACAATGCAAGGACTGGGGACCTCTGCACTACACAATGCAAGGACTGGGGACTTCTGCACAATGCAAGGAGGGCTGGGGACCCTGCACAATGCGAGGACTAGGGGCTGCTGCACAATGCAAGGACTGGGGACCCTGCACAATACCTGCAAGGGTTTAGCTTACAAGAACTCTGACAGATTGAAGTGAAAGATTGGCAGCTGCAATGTGGAGAGCGTTGCCACCATTGAACTCTGAACATGTAGACTGGACCAGAGCTACAGGGATGAGAGAGGCTATTAATAGTAACATTGAGAGCTACAGGGATGAGAGAGGCTATTAATAGTAACATTGAGAGCTACAGGGATGAGAGAGGCTATTAATAGTAACATTGAGAGCTACAGGGTGTGTGCACAGCTGCTACACAAAGACCACTTTGTTTAGCTAAACTGTAGCCAACAACACATTTATTGTTAGCCTTTTTGCTAGTCAAATTCCTGGAATTGTTTACAAAGAACATTTTCTCCAGCACAACATGGCTGTATACCACAGTAAGTGGCTTCACCCATGAAAGAGTTCATGCTCAGTTCTGGTTACATGAACAGGCTAATTATAGATGATTTTAAAATATTTTATCAACCATGCTTTGTGATGCGACCTCTGCATGTGTGTGTGTATGTATGTATGTATGTATGTATGTATGTATGTGTGTGTGTGTGTGTGTGTGTGTGTGTATGTATGTGTGTGTGTGTGTGTGTGTGTGTATGTATGTATGTATGTATGTATGTATGTATGTATGTATGTATGTATGTATGTATGTATGTATGTATGTATGTATGTATGTATGTATGTATGTATGTATGTATGTATGTATGTATGTATGTATGTATGTATGCATGTATGTATGTACACACATACATACGATGTAGTGGCATGAGTGTATGGGATGTGCACACCACAGTACCAGGGGCGTGAGTGGCCAGCAGGTCTGCAACCTGGGCCACATCAAAGTACACAGCATAGTGAAGGGAGTTCATGTTAGTCCATCTGCAGCGCATCTCTACATCTGCTCCCTTGGAGACACAGAGAAATGGAACCACTGGGACACTAGGAAACACATACTTTTTGAAGCAATGAATTCACCAAATTGGACGCAGCTGTTTCATTCCCTATGCCAGCTGTAATGCAATTAATTAACCAATTTAATATGGTAAATGGTACATACAAACAGTTTCTCATATGACTAAAGTACAATATGGAAACATAGGCACACCCACACACACATGTGTAGACAAACAACCACATTCACCATCTCATCTGCAGGGGTTGCATTTAGATGTAGACCCAAAGTAAGCATGTTTGTTGTGTGCTACCAGCTACTACACATACATATACATGAATGCATACAATGGATCATTTCTCACACCCTCACCAGATCACTCCTCACACTCTCACCAGATCACTCCTCACACCCTCCCAGATCACTCCTCACACCCTCCCAGATCCCTCCTCACACCCTCCCAGATCCTCCTCACACCCTCACCAGATCACTCCTCACACCCTCACCAGATCACTCCTCACACCCTCCTCACACCCTCACCAGATCCCTCCTCACACCCCTCACCAGATCACTCCTCACACCCTCCCAGATCACTCCTCACACCCTCACCAGATCACTCCTCACACCCTCCCAGATCACTCCTCACATCCTCACCAGATCACTCCTCACACTCTCACCAGATCACTCCTCACACCCTCACCAGATCACTCCTCACACCCTCACCAGATCACTCCTCACACTCTCACCAGATCACTCCTCACACCCTCACCAGATCACTCCTCACACCCTCACCAGATCACTCCTCACACCCTCCCAGATCACTCCTCACATCCTCACCAGATCCCTCCTCACACCCTCACCAGATCACTCCTCACACCCTCCCAGATCACTCCTCACACCCTCCCAGATCACTCCTCACATCCTCACCAGATCACTCCTCACACCCTCACCAGATCACTCCTCACACCCTCACCAGCTCCAGACTTGCAGGCATAGTGCAGTAAGGAGAGATCGGTGAGACTGTCTCTGTCATTGACATTGGCTCCACGTCGAAGAATCTACCATTAAAGTTGAAATCTTAGGTTAAAAGTTTCCATGGTGCCCAGACCTACACAAATTAGAGCAACAAAAATTGCAAGTGCCTAATGTGTGAACATAGAGATGGCTCTATTGTAGAGATGGCTCTATCATAGAGATGGCTCTACCATAAAGATGGCTCCCTTCGTAGAGATGGCTCTATCGTAGAGATGGCTCTATCGTAGAGATGGCTCTATCGTAGAGATGGCTCTATCGTAGAGATGGCTCTATCAAGTTCTATTGTACACATGGCTCTATTGTACACATGGCTCTATTGTACACATGGCTCTATTGTACACATGGCTCTATCATAGAGATGGCGGCTCTATCACAGAGATGGCTCTATTGTACACATGGCTCTAAACATAGCTTACACTAAGCTATTATTAGGATTAGGGTATTAGGATTTAGGGTATGTGCACCGAAGGTGCGTTAACTAGGTCAACTTTTCACTCACATTCCGGATCCAGAGTTGAAAAACACCCGTCTCTTATCCCAAGCTTTTTACAATCTTTGAGCTGCATCGAGAGGCACCTTCGGCGCCATATAGCGCACAAATATATTATATTTCTTATCGTATACATGGCTCCATTGTACACATGGCTCTATCGTACACATGGCTCTATCGTACACATGGCTCTATCGTATACATGGCTCCATCGTAGAGATGGCTCTATCGTACACATGGCTCCATCGTATACATGGCTCTATCGTATACATGGCTCTATCGTATACATGGCTCCATCGTAGAGATGGCTCTATCGTACACATGGCTCTATCGTATACATGGCTCTATCGTATACATGGCTCTATCGTACACATGGCTCTATCGTACACATGACTCTATCGTAGAGATGGCTCTACCAGGATATCTACTACATCTAAGAGGGTTCTCTGCTAATTGTCGTACTGCCAAGCGTGCCGGTATTATGTGCAGCCAAATTAAGTGCTCGACAACTAAAATGTTCAAATGTATAAATATTTCTGAGTGCTTTTACCAATGGGAATTTTGGATAATTTTTCCCAAAAAAAAATCGCTCCTTGTGGTCAGGTCACTGATCATTAGAGGTCACCCATCCTTAGAGGTCACCCATCCTCACCATGGCCCATCTAGAGATCACTCCATCCTTAGAGGTCACCCATCCTCACCAGTCCTTAGAGGTCACTATACTTGGCCCATCTAGAGATCACTCCATCCTTAGAGGTTACTATAACACAGGTGCACTGGCCACACCCATGCATACATCGAAATACTATGACAGGATGGATTTGTGGTTTCCCCCCCCCCCCCTCCCCTTCGCTAGTCCCCACCCTATCCAATCCATCGCATCTCACTGGTCACTCACCTCCCTTGTCAGGGATGGCAAATTTCGCTGTGTTTGTGGGATCCACTGTCTCATCACCGCAAATAGTTCAGCTATAGTGGTCTTTGAGCTGCCAGATGAAGAAGTGAAGCACATAGAGAGTTGGGGAAGCAGGTTACATGTTCTAAAACCAACAAATCTGCTAGTTACCAAGGATACACACAAAACAACAGAGGAATGGTCACCATGAACACAATGTTGAGAGCAAACATTGAACGAAAATATGGCTGGTTGCCAAGCAAAGCAGGAACGGGTGCAAGTAACATATGTCGAAGAGGAATGTGTAAGCTGTGTGTTATTTAGAAGGGCACGGCATGATGACCTGCTGTGCATGTGTATAGGTGTGCACTATCTAGAAGGCCTAGTGCACGTATGGGGTCTATGGAAACCCACCCAGGCCCATTTTATTTCTGTAGACACACAGTTCAAGATATAGCACACCCTGATAATAACCCTGCTAACGCTAATAACCTGGTTAATAACCCTTCCAATAACACTTCTAATAACCCTACAAATAACCTGTCACAATATAAACAAAGCATGAAGGTGGTTACAAATAACCTGTCACAATATAAACAAAGCATGTAGGTGGTGGTGGTGATGGTCCACGCCATCCCACAGATGAATAAACAATCAAGAGGTGGGTCAGAGGTGGGTTGGAACAATCAAAACTTCCCACGTTTGGGGAATGCTATGTGGTCACCTCCCCCTCCCCACCCACCCTTGCAGTGGTCAGTGTCCTGCACCTGTTGTAGCGGTCACCTCCCCCTCCCCACCCCCCATTGCAGTGGTCACATGTACCATTACTTGGAATACGTTGACACCATCTGTTGACACCATCTCCGTATTGCTGCCATTTCCATAATATGGCCAAACATTTAGATGACTACTTTAGGCAGGTTACTCTACTTTGGTAAGGCCCATGTCACGAGGCCCAGGTCATGGGGCCCGTGTCACAAGGCCCATGTCACAAGGCCCATGTCACAAGGCCCAGGTCATGAGGCCCAGATCATGGGGCCCAGGTCATGAGGCCCAGGTCATGGGGCCCAGGTCATGAGGCCCAGGTCACAGGTCACGGGGCCCAGGTCACAAGGCCCAGGTCATGAGGCCCAGGTCATGGGGCCCATGTCACGAGGCTGAGGTCACAGAGACCAGGCCATGTCATGAGGCCCAGGTCATGGGGCCCAGGTCATGAGGCCCAGGTCATGGGGCCCGTGTCACAAGGCCCATGTCACAAGGCCCATGTCACAAGGCCCAGGTCATGAGGCCCAGATCATGGGGCCCAGGTCATGAGGCCCAGGTCATGGGGCCCAGGTCATGAGGCCCAGGTCATGAGGCCCAGGTCACAGGTCACGGGGCCCAGGTCACAAGGCCCAGGTCATGAAGCCCAGGTCATGGGGCCCATGTCACGAGGCTGAGGTCACAGAGACCAGGCCATGTCATGAGGCCCAGGTCATGGGGCCCAGGTCATGAGGCCCAGGTCATGGGGCCCAGGTCATGAGGCCCAGATCATGGGGCCCCAGGTCATGAGGCCCAGGTCATGAGGCCCAGGTCATGGGGCCCAGGTCATGGGGCCCAGGTCATGAGGCCCAGGTCATGGGGCCCAGGTCATGGGGCCCAGGTCATGGGTACATAAGGTCCAGCCAGGCCTGACATGAGGGCTGCTTATTGCTGTACTCACTATCTGACTACAAGTAGGAAATGGAAGGTCAGATTTAAGCAGCAGATCAAGTGGCACATAGATTTGTTTACAGGCAGGTGATCTGGAATTTTAGTAACACTACCTCCACCCGACCCAACATGCACATTTGCAACTACGACAATTGTGTGACACCTACCTCCTATGGAATGGTGTAACACACACTACAACACATGCTGTAATACCCCCGACCTGTGTGTGTGGAATGGTCTGCTTTGTGTCTACACACAGCCACCATGACCTACATGTACCTATGGATCTTTTAACATCATAAGGAGACATATGACAAGAAACCAAGTATGCAAAAATTATCAAACCTATGAAACAACATTCCACCTTCATATCCCACTGACTCACTCAAGCAAGAGGTCTTGACACCCACCACACAATGGGTCAAAGAAACACAGCTCTTGAGTATGGCACTAGAAGATGAGATATGGGGATTATCACTTACCAAATACCCTCCCTCCTTAAAACACAATTAAAGGCCATCTCAAATAATGTCTATCTTTCCGCAAGTCACCATGGTGATACGTTTCCCATTGATGCCCACCAGTTGATGTTACTTTTCTTCCTGTTTTTTAATGCTAGCATTCATTTTTCAGTAGGTACTTAAACACACTGTTCTGGACAACAACGTCCACTGTACTTCCATTGCTTGTATTTAACAATATAATTTAAGTGTAAATCTTGTTTTCCATTCCTTGATTCCATATTCTCCCCTGTGGCTTTTCTCTCCCCCCCCCCCCCCCCCCCCATTAACTGTATTTTGTCTTTCATCAAGGAGTACATTGTGCCCATATTATTTATTTTCGTTTTCAACCATTGTATTAACATAATGGCATGCAGCTGGTACACACTAAGCTATCACAGCTAGCTCCCTTTCCTGCCCACACAACTGTTGCTGCTGCTATTGGTGTTATTTCTACCTAACTACTTACAGGCTGCTTAGAGGACTGAAATACAATTACAATATCGCTGAGGCAGCACATCTTCCCTGACATACCACACCACCTTGCTGGTGATATGCACATTTCCCCCCCGCCCACGCCCCCACTCACGTCTCCACAGAGAGGTGCTTCAGCGACTGGATGAGAGACGGGCAAGTCTCGGGTCGGTACGCTGAAGTCCACAAGCGTGAACCCTCCACCACCGTCCCGGGCCTACGTCGTGTCGGGTGGGTGCGAAGCGCGGGAAAGCGTGATAACTGGTACCGTACGTACACATGTGGCGTCTGGAAACCGCCACCATTTGAGACCATCCATACACATACGCATATGACACTCCCGAGGAATTTCGGCTTGTAAGATAAGCCATCAGGTCCTTACCATGGTTTGGCGCGATCCGATACCTTTTAATATCGCTCAGGACTTAATAATTACGCACAGTGCGCGGAAATTAGAACATGTTTTTGTGGTTTTAAATTTATTTAAGAGATGCACGTGATATGCAATTATTTGTAAATCGTAGCCTTATAAACTGAAAGTATGTCGCAGTTCATAACCTAAAACTGAAAGACCTGGATATTTAGTTGTATACAGTGTAATTTCGGCGTAATAAATGTGTGTGTGTGTGTGTTTTGTGTGTGTGGTGTGTGTGTGTGTGTATGTATGTATGTGTGTGTGTGTGTGTGTGTGTGTGTGAGGAGAGAGAAAGAAAGGAGGGAGAAAGAGGGAGAGAGAAAGAGGGAGAAAGAGGGAGGGAGAGCAGTTGTGAATTTAATAAGAACGTGTGCCACAGGGAAAAGTTTTGAGTTCCCAACACTGGGTTTTGATCCAAGATCCCAATGTGATAAGCAATCACAGTAGACACAACAAACCACATCAAAATGCCCAAAGTTGATTTAAGCCTTTCCACCCAGGGATTGTGGATCAAAATCCAACTTGGGAATGCGAAACTTTTCCCTGTGATCAGGGTCACCTAATGAACTCTGGACCAGAATGAAGTGTCATCACACGAGCAAATTCAGAATATGTAAGGACTCTGTCCCCATCCTCATCTGCCTCATTTAGCACCTGTGCACATAGGCAGACAAAATATTGTAATAGTTTGACATAAAAAGTACCATGGGAACCAATTAATTAACCAACCACTATTGACATTATTGACATGGATTATATGAACACTGAGGTAGCAATGGGTTAGTGAAGGAAGACTGCCAAATCAACACTGTATCTGCTACTTTGCTGCTGAGCCCCCCCCCCCCCCCCCCCCCCCACCCCCCACCCACCCCCCACCTCATCAATCAGACAATCCTTCAGGTCTTGGTCAAGCCTTTTCTTGCTCAGGACATCCAACAACACATTCAGGTCTTCCTTGCATAGTCTTCCATCTTCATTACTGTCTGCACCATGCAGCTCTTCTACACTTGCTTCAAAATAAAGCACTGAACTTACCAAAAATTCTGAATGCCCATATCAATTTGCTACTCAAAGGGGCCTAGAGTTAGTGCGAGTTAGAGGAACAAGTCATTCAGCCAGTGTGTGCTCACCTTGTCACTCATAACTGTAACCATTTCAAGGAAGTCATCAAAGGTCATGAAACCACTCTCAGAAGATGTGAATACCTTGGCTATCCGATACCTAAAGGGGTTAAACTGTATATGAGTGTGCATGTGCACGTGTGTTATGTGTGAGTGAGTGCGTGCATGTGTGTGAGTATTGGGAGTGTATTTATTTGTATGCAATGATTACCAGTACATACATAATACGTGTTATGATAACTGTACTGTAGATCAGGCATGTGTCAACATAGCCACCTGCCTCTCTCTCTCACCATACCAACCTTTGTTCCCACATCATCTCTTTGATGCTTCCTCCCCCCCCCCCCCCTCCCCCCCAAACACTCCATTAACCCCTTCATACCTTTAACTCTTTGAGTTTATCAGCCACTTCATAGTAAGGTATCTTTCCCATTTTATCTTCTATGAACTTTAATGGGTCAATGGTGTGAAACCTCTTGTAGGCACTGAAATGTAAGGCTTGCTATTATGCACCACAAATTGCACGCAATTTGCAACAAATAAGACGTACTGACTGATTTCTGCTGCGTTTAATCCTGTGAGTTCCTGCAAGGCATTCCTCTATCTCGGCCGTGCGCGGATATATTCGGGAAATGACTCACTTGATATAGGTAGATCTCCTCCACGTCGAGCTGCACCGACACGGATGAACCCATTGCAAAGTGTGAACATCTCGCACTTCCATACTAAAGCCATGGTAACGTCACAAAGATAGTTTATATAGGGGACAGCCCACCGGAAGTGCGTCTTTTTTTTTATATGTCCTCTATTACGTTACTCCTCCTCCAGGTGTAGGCGAGTGATCTGAGGTACATCGAACATGGATATGCTCTAGTCTCGGCGGATTGGGCAAGACACACAGAGGATGTCACATTCCGCTGCTAAGCCTACTTCACTGCACCCTGACATCAGGTCGTCGTACCAACGGACTACCGAGGACTCGTTGTTGGTGAGTGTGCGTCACTTGCACCATTGCAGTTAAGTACCGCCGTTTTGCTTAATCCTGGGTGACTTAATTTTGTGTCAGTGGCGCGCAATGTAAGGCATGGTTAAAATCATTGCTGGCTGCTGATGATTCACACGGGTTTCTTTGCCGCATCAATTGATGAAATGCGTGGCTGTGGTACTTGGTCAGGGGGGGGGGGGGGGGGAAGATATGTGTGTGTAGATACGCTCGACAGCGTAAGTTAATTAGTTGTACCATTTAAGAGGTAGGCGGGCCAAGTGTGGTACGCTTACCGAGAATAGATTCTGTCAATCACGTCAATTATCTTAGCGACGCTACAATAGTGTAGTCGAAAGCGATTGTTAAATTAAATGGGAAAAGGGAAGCGGAAGAGAAGTGGAAGAGGATCCTTAATTAAGGGCAAGCTTGTGTTGCTCTTCTTACATCTCTCTCCCACCCCTCCCCCTCCCTCTCCCCCAAAACCATGCCTAGGTTGCCCATCCCACATACTGAAGTGTCTTCTCAAATGTGTCATACACATACCATAGTTTACACCTATCTCTTTGCTCACACCCCCAAATTCTATCCTCCTGTCCTTCTACCATGGTTATCAACCACTATAATACAAGTCACTTTCATACCATCACCATTCTATGCCATAAACCAACATCCACATGTCTATTGCTAGATACACCTGGCATCGAGCAAAAGGCAGTTCAAAAGGAACTAACATATGGGAAGAATTGTACTTGGTGGTTTGACCTAAATGACAAAATATTTATTTTGTAAATAACTGCCCACAAAACAGATTGTATACATGTGTGTTACATCATAATGTCTGCATGGGTTTGTGTGTGACTAATTTGTAAAGTGTGTGAGGTCCAATGGAATGTTCCACTGGCCAGGAGTCAATGATGTGAGATAATTTGCCTGAAAGGTCCCCTCTCCACACTCCCCTCTCCACAAGCACATACAATACATCACAAAGTGTGGAGCTATTTAAGTTGACACACAACACTGCATGTCTTATTCAATGCAAGATGTTGAGCAGCTGTATGAATGGGTCAGCTGCTGAACTCACTTGTACTTCATTAGCCTGTTCGAAGAGCAGCATCAAATGGAGTGTTCAATGCCTGAAAATGGGAGGGGTTAACACAACATGGGAGGGGTCAGCATTGACTAGCAGTGGAGCCATGAAAAGAGCATTTGCTATTTTAACTACAAAGGCCCCCTGAATGAAAGCACAGTTGGCTAACTGGTCTTCCAAACAAACGAAACATAATGCCAGGATTCAACAGAGAGCACCTAAAAGTTAGGCATAACGACTTGTGATGTAACATGCAAACATCATTGCACCGTTTGGCCTTATTCAAAGGCAGTCACTATTACTGGTACATTGTGATTAATTGACTATCTGATTTACAGTAATAGAGCCTATTCATAGCATTCTGAATCAACCATTAAGACATCACCCATACTGCCCAGTGGTGTGGTCTGCTGCAGTTGATATGTAGGTCTGGGAACTCTATATTTAATACATGTGCCATTTGGTGATTAATTTAACATTTGATCGTCCATATTACCGTGTGTCATTGCCATTGACGACAGGCTGTGTGTACAAACACCTGCACACATGCAGTGTACACGATAATTGATCCAAATTAGGTGGTTGCACACCTTAGTAACTGAGAGGTGACAGTGTATGTGACACACAGCTTCTCTTTACCTAGTCAAGAGAAGTGGACCCACATGGCCTGCAGCCACAAGAGCGTACCAAGATACCCTCCAAGACCCCTCATGGTGCCAAGGGGGTTGTGAGAAACTCTCAGGAAGCCAAAGACAAGGTCACTCACATCAAGAATACCACCAGAGGCAATGAGGCTAGTTCAATCAGTGCTGATGGGTCTGGGGAGGAGAAGGTTGTCAAGGTACACGAAAGCAAATTGCCAGTGGTCTCTGGTGCTTTGAAGGCAAATGGAGACACTTCCAAACTCCCCACTCCAGGGTCACGCTCAATGCGTCCCTCCCCTCAGGTGGTAGTGTTGCACAAGAGCACTGATGACCACGCCTCGAAACATCCAGCATCACATGATCCCAAAAAGAACCACTCCTCCTCGGGATCACATGACCCCGAGGCCAACCGATCTTCATCGGCACATAAGCAGACCGGTGGTGTGCATGGGCAAGAGGTATCTACCTCGGGACATGTCAAGCGAAGGTCCAAGCTGGACTCACAATCCAATTATGAAGAAGACGATATTGACATTCCCCAAAGCAAAGGGATGGTGCACTACATGGAGGATCTTCACAACATGCAAGAGGTGACCATGGTGAATATGGGCCGATCTGGCTTCACCCAAGATACACCCGACTTTCTTTCTGCTGGGTCTGGGGAGGAGAAGACTGTACAGTATGGGGACCAGGGTACAGCCCCAGTGGAGAAACTGGACAAGAGCCATCCCAAGGAGAAAAAGAAAAAGCAAAGCGAGAAGCCTTCAAGCAAGTCTGAAAGCCCAGCTAAGGATAGAAGTATTGCAGAGGCATGGGCCCACCCAGACCCCAAGGGGTGTGTGGCTGTGTCCCCCACTGATCCACTGTCGCCTGCATCGTCCAGCACAAGCCAAGGGTCACCTCTGGGGAGAAGCCATAGCAGTCCTCCTGAAGTTAGGCTCAGAAGAGAGCTTAAGGGAAAGGAGCAACAGGGTCAAAGTGCAAGGTCCACAGAGGACAATCACTTTTCACCTCCACCCACTGTACTCAATTCAGATCATGACCCCACCCACAAGGACACGCCCCACAGTGACTCCTCCCCAGAGCAGAAGTCCAAGTCCATCTTCAAGCGGTTCAGCGATTCCTTCATGAGGGCTCGCTCACGCTCTCAACAACAGAAGTCTCCAGAAACAACATCATGGTATTTCGCGGACCCCTCCAGGGAACCAAACTTTGCCCTGCCCTCCACAGTGATTGAGCAGAGGCTGGACGCCCTCACAGAGAAGGAGAGGCAGGCTGTGGTGGAGGACCTGGAGATCATCCCACGAGCCCAGAGCCTCCAGCACCTAGGGGGTCCCGTGGTGAAGGCTAGCGAGGGGGCCGTCTTTGGTGGGGAGGGGGAGGGGCATGCACAGATCTCCCTGAACCAGGTCAAGGTTTCATCAAACCCCTCCCTCCCTCATGGAGAAGACGACGATGACCTCAAGACTTCTTCGGCCCCTGCATTGCTGAGGTTCGCCAAGGACAGGAAGGGGTTGCGTCGCCAGTCCAATTCCCAGACAAGCATTAATGACCCGGTGGTAAGTCCTACTGATCCCCATACCAGAGAGCACCTGACTAGGTCAGCGGAAGATGAAGCCACACCCACAAAGCACCAAGCCACACCCATGGAGCACCTTGAGGGGAGTGTGGAGAAGGGAGTGGGCGGTGCAGATGACAGTGGCAAGAGTGACCAGAAGCCTAGGAAAAAGAGCTTCTTCACCAACCTCCTGCATAAAACCAAGAAGCCTTCATCCGATGCTCCTGAGAATGCTGCACATACCTCATCCACTGCAACCACACCCACTGCAACCACACCCACTGCAAACCATACCCACTGCAACCACACCCACTGCAGCCACACCCACTGCAGCCACAAGACTTCAGCTGCAGCAGCCAAACACTCGCCGGTCACAGCCAGAAACGCAACTGCTGTTGCAGCTAAGAATGCACCAGGCTCTCCTGTTGCTGCCAAAAAGCTTCCTGTTGGTACTAAGAGCTCATCCAGAGGGTCGCCGATTGGGGGAAAAAAGTCACAGAGTTCACCAGTTGCAGCAAAGAATTCACCCATTGCTGCGAAAAAATCACTCATGAGCAACAAATACTCACCAAACTCTCCAACTGCAGTAAGAAACTCACCCCTTGCAGCAAGGAAGTTGCCAGGCTCGCCTGATGCTGTCAAGAGGTCACCCATTTCAGCTGGGCCGAAAAGCACCCTTGCTGTCCCGAACGAATCTCAGCAGAAACACAACCTTCAAGTAATTCAGCTCAATCCCCTACATCCAAGAGAATATCAGCTCCAAGCTTGGCCTCCAAGAAGCAATCCACCTCCTCCTCATCTTCCAAGAAGCAGTCTTCTTCCTCATCCTCCTCTCTCACTCAACACTCTGGCAAACAGAATTTTGACCTAACCACCTCACCAGTCTCGTCTGGCTCCCTCCAGTCCCCAGTCTTTGCAAGTCCCATGCACAGGAAACGAAAGGTTGGAGTTCCAGGTCCATCATCCCCCTTGACACCCCCCTCCACTCCGCTCAGCATCGTAATCTCACAGCAGGTTAGTGATGCAGCAGCCAGACCCAGCGTTCCTCCTGACACCATGAACCAACCCACCATGAACCAACCGTTGGACCTGGACGCTCTTCTTCGTGCAGCTGATGCCAAGTTAAGCAGCCTTCAGGACAACGTTGGGATGAGAAGGGATCCTAGCAAATTAACCCTTTCCCCTCCCATGTCGCCATTGCCTTCTCTCATGGCGGACCATTTCTCTGCCACACCCTCCTCCCACTCCAGGCAGTCCAGTGGTGAGGTAGACATTGACGATGTGCCCAGCCCAACTGGAGGAGCCAGCCAGAAGACACCAGAGCACCATGTGGGGGCGACCCATCTCCCCCCAAAGAGCTCCAAAATCATACCACACCTGGTGCTTTCTCGTGAGAAGGGTGAGGCCTCTGTGGTTGGAGCCCGTCCAACAGCTCACTTTGATTTCAGTGATGCAGTGGCGACCGGCTCCAGCAAGCAGTCCACCACCTTCACGGCCGCTTTACCGCCACGCCCACCTTCCAAGAGGTGGAATTCTGTAGAGTCTGCCCTGCAGCCCTCTACTGCCGCTGAGAGTACCAGGCTAGCCCTAAGCGATGCTAGCGTGCTGTCCAAAAAGAAGTCTGCACCTCCGGAGATCAAGGCCCAAGCCAAGTCCACTTTGAGGCGCTCCACAAAGGGCAGTAGGATCAGCGTGAAGAAGAAGATATCCTCCAAGGATATAGCCAATGCCCAGCCCATTTCCAAATCATCCATCTCTCGAGTGAAGTCCCCAGACCTGCCTCTCACCAGGGACGGCACACTAAAGGTCACACCCTCCGAGGGTACACTGAAACGCACCAGTGACTCAATGGTGGTCATGAAACACACTGCAGTGGGTTCAGGGACACTCAAGCGCACCAGTGACTCAGGGACACTCAAGCGGGGCAGCATGGCTATGCACTCCGTGCGTTCCAGCCTGGGGGCGCGGCCTTCTTCGGCCACGACGGCTGGAAGGAAGTCCACTGGGACCAAAGAAACACACTCACCCTCACACCTGTCTGTGAAGAGGGTGTCGAGTGGGGAGAGGGCCGTGCAGCGAGACTCTGCCACCAGACTGTCCAAGTCCCATTCCAGCATGCGCGCACCGTCAGGCAAGACAGGTACGCTCCCTCGTGGGCAGCATGGGGGCGTGGCCTTGTCCCAGGGAGACGCGTCCCACCACAAGATATCCCAGGGCACGTTGTCCAGGAAGAGCATTCGGAGGGCTAGTGATGACATTGCTGTCTTCAACCAGATCAGTGCAGAAGCCTCTGTGTAAGTGCAGTGTGTGTGCATGTGTGTGTTGGGGATGTGTGTGGGTGCATGTGTGTGTTGGGGGTGTATGTGTGTGCATGTGTGTGTTGGGGTGTATGTGTGTGCATGTGTACCCAATGCCATATCCATCTCATCACACTATTGCCACGCCCATCACACCATACCATTGCCACGCCCATCTCACCACACCCTCACAGACTGAAGAGCTCTGATCACAGAAGACAAATCAGGCCTGCATTTCGCCAGAAGCCATCAGCTGGTCACCTTAAGATGTTGCACAACAGGCAGAATGTGTCATCAGAGTTCAGTGCTAGCCCTGATGCCCCGGGCAATGCAGAGTCACCTCAGACCACCGCTCTTGATCCTAATCTCTACTCAACATATATGTGTAAGTACATAGCAACACATGATAGGTGTAGGTATGTATGTCACATGATGGGTGTAGGTATGTATGTCACATGATGGGTGTAGGTATGTATGTCACTTGATGGGTGTAGATATGTATGTCACATGATGGGTGTAGGTATGTATGTCACATGATGGGTGTAGGTATGTATGTCACATGATGGGTGTAGGTATGTATGTCATATGATGGGTGTAGGTATGTATGTCATATGATGAGGTATGTACAGTATCTTCCAATAAATGCAGGTATTATGTAATGTGGTAGGTAAAAGAAGGAAGGGTTACTTTAAAGGAAGATATTTGTAATATCCTCTGACAGTAATGTTTAGGTATTTAGTTATCAATGTTCCCCACCCTCCATGTTCCCCTTCAGGGCTCCATGTTCCCCTCCCTCATGTTCTCCTCCCTCATGTTCCCCTCCCTCATGTTCCCCTCCCTCATGTTCCCCTCCCTCCATGTTCCCCTCCCTCATGTTCCCCTCCCTCATGTTCCCCTCCCTCATGTTCCCCTCCCTCCATGTTCCCCTCCCTCCATGTTCCCCTCCCTCCATGTTCCCCTCCCTCATGTTCCCCTCCCTCATGTTCCCCTCCCTCCATGGACCCCTCCCTCATGTTCCCCTCCCTCATGTTCCCCTCCCTCATGTTCCCCTCCCTCATGTTCCCCTCCCTCATGTTCCCCTCCCTCATGTTCCCCTCCCTCATGTTCCCCTCCCTCATGTTCCCCTCCCTCATGTTCCCCTCCCTCATGTTCCCCTCCCTCATGTTCCCCTCCCTCATGTTCCCCTCCCTCCATGTTCCCCTCCCTCCATGTTCCCCTCCCTCATGTTCCCCTCCCTCATGTTCTCCTCCCTCCATGTTCTCCTCCCTCCATGTTCCCCTCCCTCCATGTTCCCCTCCCTCATGTTCCCCTCCCTCATGTTCCCCTCCCTCGATGTTCCCCTCATCTCCCTTCAGCCAAGAAGAGAATGGATCCAGCTGCCATCACTGGGCTGGCCATAAAGCTGGACTTCACAACAGTTAAGCTGAAGAAGACTGGGATCGTGTCTGAGCAGGCAGGAGGGGGAGGTGAGGTGTCAGGAGAAGCTGAAGCATCCATAGCCCTGGGAGAAGAAATGAACACCAAACATAACGTGTTGCTTCTGATGGTGAAAGGTATGCCAGCCTTACCACATCATGTGAGCTTATGGGACATGTGTTGTGTAAACCTGTCATGATCATGTGATGTGCATGTGATGGTCATGTGACACACCTTCTTGGGTTGCTGTCCTCTTGTGTCTCTCCCAAGGTCGCAGGTATGTGCAAACCTACCTGGTGGAGCCCACAGCCTCCTCCCTCAACTCTGGTGATGTGTTTCTGTGTGTCAGTGGCAAGTGCCTGTTCCACTGGGTGGGCAAGTCTGCTAACGTCATTGAGAAGGCCAGGGTAAGTCTCGGTGATTGTGCCATTAACTAGGTTAGGGTAAGTCCCTGATCATTGATTATGTTAAAACACTGTTTCTATTTCTATAAAGTTTTACATGTAAGTGTGCCATTTATGGTGCTATCCCCACTTGGTCTCTGTACACACTCATTCAGGGTACTCAAAAAACATTACCTCACCTATGTATCACACACACACACACACACACACACACACACACCTTGGTATGCATCTTAAATTACCACACTCCATTCCCCTGGCACTAGGGGGCAGACATAGTGTCTCGGATCTTGAACAAGAAGGAGCTGAACTGTCAGGCAAACAGGATCTGCACGATAGAGGAGGGTGTGGACATTCCTGACAGAGATACAGAGTTCTGGTCACTCCTTGGAGGGAAACAAGGGGTTAAATGTAAGTCACCCATCTCTGTACCACATTGCATCAGTACATCTCTGTATCATCTCTGTATCATCTCTGTATCATTGTGTCTACACTGCAGCCTCAGAGAGCACACATGCAGACGAGGTGTACGAAAGAGGAGTCATCGCAGCCACAAGAGTCTACGAACTTCAAGAAGAAGGTTCCGACCTTCACTTTGTCCCTTGCCACGCCTCTTCTCAACAGATGCTCAAGCATGCCATGCTCGACACCAAGAAGGTATGGGCTTTCTCCTCGTCCCCCCACTGTGGCCATCTGTGCATTTATTTTTATTATTATTTTCAGATATTTCTTCTGGACTTCGTTTCGGAGGTTTACGTGTGGGTTGGAAGGCAGTCCCCCACCAAGCTGCGCAAGAGGGCACTGGAGCTGGGCAAGGCACACTTTGATGGGGACTGCAAGCCAGCAGTGTTCCAACATGTTCCTGCCAGGACCTCTGTGGCACGGGCCTCGGGACGACTGAGGAAGAACAGCTTGGGGAGGCAGTCCAAGCACAACCTGAATGCCAGCATCAGGAAGACTTCCAAGGATGCCAAGCCCATGACACGGCCATCTTGGGCCCTCTTTGCTCGAGTGGTGGAGGGAGGAGAGTCCATCTTGCTCAGAGAGAAGTTCAGTGATTGGCCGGAGCAAGGAAGGCTTATAAAGATGAAAGGACATGAGGCATCTGTCAAGCTTATGGTGGTGAGTGGACTGGGGAGGAGTACAGGTAGAAACGGGTGTGTACTTGCATATGTGCACAAGTCAATATGGTTGTTGACAGAACATATGATTGAATGAGTATGTGTGTGTATCATAATCTACTTCCTCCCTTCTCTCCTCCCCTCCCTTCCCTCTCTCTCCCTCCCTCCTTTTTTCCTCCAGCCTTCCCCTTTGGCTGAGCTGAAGCCTGCTGATGTGGAGAAGATGCTCAAGCCAACAGCACCATTCGAAGGGCTCCGACTTGAGGGGGACAACATCCACAGGGGGAAGGGAAACTACATGGTCTCGCGCTCCAGCTTTGCCTGCAATCGTGTGAGGACATTGTCCATCACCAAGTGGGTGGTGAGGGAGTACGAGAATGTGCTCGTGCCGGAGGACAGGCAAGGGCTGTTCTTCTCGGCTGAAGGCTATGTCATCCGCTGGGCGTTCAGGATCACTGTTGTGAAGGAGCTGGAGGGACTGACCCCAGGAGCAGGCCAGTTTGCACAGGATAAAAAATACCAGAGGTCCTTGCAGGGTGCGAAGGCAGATGAGGAAACTAAGGCCAAGACTGGAGGCGGTTCTGACTCGGAATCAGAAGACAATAACAATGAAGAGTGTAGAAAACTACTGGAGTCTGGAGGAAGAGATCGGTGTGCCTACTTCTTCTGGCAGGGTGAGGAATCTCGGGGTATAGAGCTCAAGCTGGCCATTTGACATGAGTATGGGACTCATTTGACATGAGTATGGGACTCATTTGACATGAGTATGGGGACTCATTTGACATGAGTATGGGACTCATTTGACATGAGTATAGGACTCATTTGACATGAGTATGGGACTCATTTGACATGAGTATGGGACTCATTTGGCATGAGTATGGGACCATTAAGATACGAGTATGTAAAATGGGATCGTTTTATCAAGAAAAAGACACACACTTGAGAAAGATGAGGAGCAGATAGCTTTACAATGCAATGGGATTTGTTTCAAGTGCTCTCATCCAAATTATTGTTATCCGTGAGGTCCAGAGTTAGCTGGTGTGATCAACGTAGACTGACTCTGGGGTCCGGAGTTAGCTGGTGTGATCTACATAGACTGACTAACTTGTATTTCCCTACCACTACAGGAAGTGATTGCACTGTGAATGAGAAGGGAGCAGCTGCCTTGATGACTATTGAATTGGACAAGGAGAAAGGACCACAAATCAGAGTAGTGCAAGGAAAGGAACCCCCAGCTTTCCTGACCCTGTTCAAAGGAAAGATGGTTGTCCTTAGAGGAAGGTAGACCACAGACTGTGTCTTTTCTCATTTTTGAAGCAGTCACTTGTTTTGCCTGCCTGTGAAGTTTTCAGTCACTTCTCTCTACAGATCTGATAAAAATTCTTTCCAAACTCCTGCAGCTTCTGATGGCAGTAAGTCCTTCTGCAAGATGTTGGTTTAACCCTGTGTGTCCACTCTGTGTTTGTGAGGCATTGTTTTAACCCTTTGTGTGCACAGTTTTTATGTGAGATTGTTTGAACCCTTTATGTCCACTGTGTTCTTTAATGCTTTAGATGTGAAAATGTACAGTGTAAGAGGCCAAGAGAAGGAAGAGGCATTTCTCCTAGAGCTGGATGCAACCAGGTGTGTGTGGCATGCATGTATGTATGTGTGTGTGTGTGTGTGCATGTGTGTGAATGGATGTGTGTGTGCATGTGTGCATGGATGTGTATGCATGTGTGCATGTGTGCATGGATGTGTACACGTGCATGCGTGTGTGTGCATGGATGTGTGTGTGTGTGTGTTCCACCCATATTAATTAATCAAACCCTCACAGCCAGTCACTGGCTGGGCAGCTTCGTTCTAGAGGATGCTACATCATTCACCATGTGAAGTCCTCAGCACTGACACTGTGGGTAGGGTGCAAGTCCACCTTAGTCCTGCAGAAGGTGGCCCAGAAGGCTATCAAGTGCCTTAGGAACAGGCTTGGGCCAGGAGACGTTGCCACTGTTCAAGAAGGCCACGAAGCTAACAGCTTCTGGGCTTCAATTGGTGAACGTAACTGCTACATGTCTCTTCTCAATGGTTGGTATCACATAGCTGTGTGTACCAAGTACATCTGTGTAGATAGATGTACCGTTGAATGATATGGGCACACACCATACACACACATGCACACATACACCATACACACACATGCACACATACCCATACACACACATGCACACATACCCATACACACACATGTACACACACACATGTACACACACCATGCATACATATACCAACACACCCACACACATACCCATACACACACCCACACACATACACCACTGGCATACTACACAGCATTTAGGCATTTGTCATGAATGAAATGGTTGGCTTTATCGGATGTTTATGGTGTGTATGTAATAGGGTGATGGTGTGGGTGTACATGTGGTGGGTATGCATGTGGTGGGTGTGCATGTGGTGGGTGATAGTGTGGGTATGCATGTGGTGGGTGATGGTGTGGGTATGCATGTGGTGGGTGATGGTGTGAGTGTGCATGTGGTGGGTGATGGTGTGGGTGTGCATGTGGTGGGTGATGGTGTGGGTGTACATGTAATAGGGTGATGGTGTGGGTATGCATGTGGTGGGTGATGGTGTGAGTGTGCATGTGGTGGGTGATGGTGTGGGTGTGCATGTGGTGGGTGATGGTGTGGGTGTGCATGTGGTGGGTGATGGTGTGGGTGTGCATGTGGTGGGTGATGGTGTGAGTGTGCATGTGGTAAAGATGAAGATGGTACGGTGTGCAGGAGTTATGGCTTTCTTCAGACCCACAGCCACATGACTTCACACCACGGCTGTACGAACTGACCAGCACCACTGGAGAGTTCACAGCTTCAGAGGTGCTCTATGCCGGAAGAAACAACTGCACTGACGCTTTCCCCTTCCTGCAAGATGACATCTATGGTGTGGTTCAACCAGGTGAGCACTAATTAACGATGCTACGGCTGGGAGCCACGTGTTCAGCAGGAATGGAGCAGGGAAAGGAGATGTGAGAAAATAGTTTGGTTACAGGTCATTTTTGCCCAATTACAGCTATGTTTCTTCTGGATGTCTTTACCGAGATATACGTGTGGATTGGCTGGTGGCCGGTGATTGAAAATCAGCTACTGAAGGATGCAAACGCCACTACAGGATCAGCTCACTCCAGATGGTTGCAAGACAAGAAACTGGCACTGGAGACAGCACTCCTCTACAGCAAAGGTGCTCTACCCTTTACACCTCTGCCTCCCCCCCACACCATCACCTCTCCCTCCCCTCACCATTCCCCACACCTAAAGTAGTCACGCTGGGTTCAAACTACACTGGGTAGTCTCTGATGTGAGCAACTTAAGAGTTTACCACGACCATCTTTCTTTAGCATGTGGTAGACCAAAGGCACCGCCCCCCGTGTACCTGGTGCATGCAGGAACAGAACACCAATCCTTTGTAAACCACTTCCCCTTCTGGATAATCAACACCAAGGTGCAAGAGCTCAACTGCAAGGTACACAGCATGAGAAATGCACAGAGTGTGCAGCTCTTAAGTGTGGCCATCTTTGCAGGAAAGGAAGCCCATCCCACAGAGGATGGAGGCTGAAGAAGAGCTCAAGAAATATTCAAGGTGAGTTTACACACACACACACACATACACTATTTATAGAGCTTGCGCACCCATGCTGTGTTCTGTATAGCATATAGCATGTTGCTAGTACTCTTTGAAGTATGTATCTGCATGAGTCTGCCATGTAAACAAAGTACATGCTTTTTGTGACTAGGACAAAGTTTACTCTCGAGGAGTTAAAGAAACGTCCACTGCCTGAAGGAGTGGATCCAGCCAAACTTGAGGTCTATCTCTGCGATGAGGAATTTGATAAAATATTTAAAATGTCTCGTGAAGAATTCGTTCAACAGCCTATATGGAAAAAGACCACACTTAAGAAGCAGGCAGGACTATTTTGAACCCTTCATATACATGTGTTTCGTTTCGCTTTTATTTTGTCACTTTTTTGTATCGCTTTTCTGTTTCGTTTTCATTCACGTTATTTTTATAACGTCATCAATTACGAATTCAATTACGTCATTCACGTGTCAACAGGCAACACTTCAACATGTAATTTTGTTCCCACAATGGCTCATTAGGACGATGAACACACGTTAAGTTCTACCAGTTAGAGGCACGAACAGTATACATACCAGAGATTACCTAACGAACAATACACACTGGGCCCGATGGTCGCTGTTTGGTCCTGCTGCACAGACAACAGTTCGTTCACTCCACTATTAGCTCATCCACACCCCAATCTTCGTAGCTGCCATCTGGAAGGTAGCGCCTAATGATGATGGGAATTTTACGGACCTTCAGTTCCTTCATTGCTATCTTCAGTGAGTCTGTCTCTCCCTCCAGCTCTACCATCACAGGCGCTCCCATGCTAATCTGGAGTGCCCTCGTGCCCAGGACTCGCGCCCTTTCATACTTGGTCATGTACGGTGTCGTCGTTCGTTTTTGAGGATCGACTCGACTGTCTTTTTCCTGGTTAAGAAACTCCACCTGTGCTTCACCTTCGTTCTGTTCTTCCTCCTCCGGAGCTTCGTCCACGTCCTCCGCTGGTTCGTCGTCTCCACTATACTCTCCTCCACTGTTGTAATCTTCGTCCGCCATTTTCTTTCGACCACGTTTGAGTCGGCCCCAGCTAAAATTAATGCGCAAGTATTATTCACTATAGCGTGGGCGTTATTGGATATAATTATATCTGAATAAAATTTAATAATTTAATCAAGTTGCTTCATTACTGTACCAATTTTTCTGACAATGAACACAGAAATATAATATGGAACGTTACGAGATAATGACCCTAGTCGATTTACGTTTATAACATAAAACTCAATTTGCTGTAGCTTACGACCGGTTAACTCTAGCAACTTCCTATTTTCAACACTTCGTCCTACACCATTTCTCTATGTGAAAATGTATTTGGTGCCTTGCACAATCATAGTGCCGACGTTACGAGGTCCGATACCCCATCTGGTTCAAAACCTCTACATCTTTAGGTAGGAGCGTTCAAATCGTATCAAATTCGGTGTGTACGTAGAGAGGTCCTGTCACTATTGACTTGTTCTGTTCTTATCCATTACGAAGATACTGCTATGCGAAGTTGATGCACATTTTCCCGGTCGTTTCGCACCAATCATTTTGGCAAACCGCGTCCAATTCATGGGAAATTTTGGCGGAATCGAGCGGGAAAATGTTCATTAACCTTTGCACAGTGATATCTCCGTAACGGATAGGACAAACTAAGCAAATCAATAGCGACAGACCGTTCTACGTAAACACCGAACTTGGAAGAGATTTGAACGCTCCTACCTAAAGATGCGGAGAATTAAAACCTGACGGAGTATCGGACCTCGTAACGTCGGCACTATGATTGTGCAAGGCACCAAATACATTTTCACATAGAGAAATGGTGTAGGACGAAGTGTTGAAAATAGGAAGTTGTTAGCGTTAACCGGTCGTAAGCTACAGCAATTTGAGTTTCATGTTATAAACATAAATCCACTAAGTTCATTATCTCGTAGAACGTTCCATATAATGCCGCATACAACACAATATCACATACAATAGATACAGTGCTGCTACAAGTTACTTCCTGTATGAGCATTCAGCAGTACCTGCGATGTCAGTTCAACCCTTCTCTCCATTTTCATTCGCTCTCCCTCTTTGCACAAGGTTACCATGACGACGGCAAGCACAATGAGAGTGGTGGTCAAGTAGATTATGACCACTACATACACCCGCTGTATACGACCGTCAAAGCCACTCAAACCGCTTGAAACCTTTCTGCACGAGGGGAAGTACAGGTCGCTGGAACATATGACATCACTGGCAGCTTGGGACAGCAGGAGATGGACAGAGCCATTCGACGTGCCAAAGAATATCCCACTCACGTTCTGACGCACAGTTGCAGATGATTGGGTGCATATGGAGGTGTTGATGAGGTCGGTGGAAGGAACGCTGCAGGTCTGGGTGTTCCAGTACTGATAGAGGAGCTGAACCCTGTTATGGGGATGTGAGGGTGAGGGTGATGGAAGTGGAGAGGGATGTGGGGGTGAGGGTGATGGAAGTGGAGAGGGATGTGGGGGTGAGGGTGATGGAAGTGGAGAGGGATGTGGGGGTGAGGGTGATGGAAGTGGAGAGGGATGTGGGGGTGAGGGTGATGGAAGTGGAGAGGGATGTGGGGGTGAGGGTGATGGAAGTGGAGAGGGATGTGGGGGGTGAGGGTGATGGAAGTGGAGAGGGATGTGGGGGTGAGGGTGATGGAAGTGGAGATAAACATTTACCTTCCTTGTTGTGTGGTTAAAGGTAGAGATTGAAGGTTCAGCAAAGCTATGTAATACTGTGTAGAGAACACAAATTGTTTGGTAAGCACTGACCAAGTATGCATCATAAGATAATTTTTCAGTGTCTCTCCTCCCATTTTCTTCTCTCCCTTCTTCCATCTCCTTCTCTCCTCCTCCCATCTCCTTCTCCCCATCTTCTCCCTTTCCCTTCATTCAACATTCCATGCACACACGCACCTGCTCCAGAAAGCTTTGTGACTCTATAAACGGGTTCAGTGCTATGGCAACACTCAGTGAATTGAACTCTGCAGGAGCAATGCTACCATTCATCAGGAGACTTGTGATTGTATTGTTCAAACTAATGAGAAGAACACATCATCATGATATCTTCCAGCAACTGCTTCCACATCCTCCTCCTTTCTATTTCCCTCACCCTCTTCCCACCTTCCCCTCCCCCTCACCATTTCCAGTGCTAGAAGGCACACACGCTGGTACTTACTACACAAGATATGTCATCACAGCCTGTCTGGCAGTTGCCTTCAGCTGGTAGCTAAGAGACTGTACGAAGCTATTGGTAGTGTCAGCACTTTGCATGCCTCTGCTTAGAAGCTGACTGATGAAGGATGAAGTAGCTGTTAGAATATCTGCCTCGAAAGATTGCTGAAAGGAAATAAAAACAGTGCTTGGATACATGATGGAGACGTGAGTGATGGAGACATGATGGAGACGTGATGGAGACGTGATGGAGACATGATGGAGACATGATGGAGACATGATAGAGATGTGATGGAGACATGATGGAGACATGATGGAGACATGATGGAGACATGATTGAGACATGATGGAGACATGAGTGATGGAGACATGATGGAGACATGATGGAGACATGAGTGATGGAGACATGATGGAGACATGATGGAGACGTGATGGAGACATGATGGAGACATGATGGAGACATGATGGAGACATGATAGAGATGTGATGGAGACATGATGGAGACATGATGGAGACATGATGGAGACATGATGGAGACATGATGGAGACATGATGGAGACATGATGGAGACATGATGGAGACACGAGTGATGGAGACATGAGTGATGGAGACATGAGTGATGGAGACATGATGGAGACATGATGGAGACGTGATGGAGACATGATGGAGACATGATGGAGACGTGATAGAGATGTGATGGAGACATGATGGAGACATGATGGAGACATGATGGAGACATGATGGAGACATGATGGAGACATGATTGAGACATGATGGAGACATGAGTGATGGAGACATGATGGAGATGTGATGGAGACATGATGGAGACATGATGGAAACATGATGGAGATGTGGAGACATGATGGAGACAAATATCCAAACTGATAGGGCTACATATGAAGCAATGAAGGCATACATTCTCCATTATTTGCTCTACATTCAGACTATGGTATAGTGAAGGGCTCGACGTTTCTGTGATACAGTGATTCGCCACAGATCAGATCAGATTTAATCTATGATCAATTGACTGTAATGTTTGACATGGTCTATAGATGCGGCTCCAAGTTAAAGCAACCTAAGGGTTAAATATCATATGTACAGAGTTGGGGGGGGGGTTGTACTGACAGAGTGGGTGTGGGAGTGTGTGCCCTACCTCTGGTTTGAAATGAGGGGGAGGGAGGGGGGGGGGACGGGCACCGTAAGCTCCCCCAATGGGGTCTGGGGTACAGCCCTAAATGCTTTAACCTTTAAATGCCTTAACCTTTATCCTCATAAAGTACACAATTTTAACAAGTGGAACAACTTCCATCCACTCATAGTGGGATGGTACAGCTAATGTGTATGTATGCATTCATATACTGTTCCAAAAATATCTCAATGGCTAAAATTACGGCTTACAAGTTTGTTGCTCACGGAAAACAGAGCAAACATATCTGTCTTATCTTTGTGAATCATACACCATTTTAATCTGACCTAATGCACTGTGCTACTGTGCTATGAAGCTTTAGACGCTGTAGGAACTAAACTCCTTACACTCACCACCTTTATAGTGGTTATTAAAAGAATTTAACTATGTTATAGCTTGACTAGTCACTTGATTGGTTCGCCTTGACATCAGACTTTCATTTCATTTCTGTAAACATTTAATAACCGTATACATGTAAATCCATCTGGACATTTAATAAATCCCCTAGATAACTATGAATGTAAAGCTAACCACTGTACATCTAGCGTATCGTTGCCATCACTGCACTGCACTGCATCGATTATTGCGCGTACGCTTGCCCAGTAATTTCTATGGCCACGCCCTTACCCACGGCTTTTATACTAACTTTGCCAACGGTGCCCAGCAAAGTTTGCGACAGATTCTGAATGTCCAGTAACCTTTCCCGCGTCACATCACTTAACGGTGCGCCATTGTTTTGCGTCAAGGCCAATACGACGCTGACAGGAAGATGTCCGATGGCCTATATAGACGTAACACGGCTCCGAGTAAAAGCAACTGCGTTCGCATATACTCAGTTACTTCCTTACCTGGAGGTCCAGGTATCCCGGAGGGCAGATCGATACATTAAAAGATGTGTTGTCGCTTCTCACAAACACCACGATGTCCTGCGACTATAGAAAATATCGACTCCTGAGATCCAATGCGGCACATCTCAGCCTACCTTCTCTCTCGTATGTATCAGAATTGGGAGATGGTTACTGGTTATAAACTGGATGCTTTCAGAGCGGAGCGCTTTAAACACGTCTTCTGTCGCGCTGAAGGCGGGATAACTACTTGATCCAGCGGTTCTTATCATCCTCTCACTTGTGTGCCACTTCAATGTGGCTGACGCAAACGCTAACATCATTATATGAAACGCAAGTGTTTTCAGTCCGCAGGCAACCATCTCCGACTGTTGACGTTTGCCGAAGTCCGTAGCCACGCCCTCTCAAAACTCGCTATTCTCGTTCCCAGGCGGCTCTTCTAGGAATACTATTCTGCAGGTACTGTCCAAAAGAAATGCGCGTTCAGGCACGATGCACCATTACACTCTGACCTGCCGAAATATTCTTCACTGGTACTATTCAGAGTTGTAATTACATGTAGGTCTAGCCCTAATTAAATTCATGTGTGTTAATAAAAGACATGACATGGAAAAAGCAAAAGCTTGAAGGGTCATGATGCTGTCAAAATAGAATTCACACTCACTCACTCAGCCATGCTAAAGGTTTCCGATCGCGATATATCACTAAGTAAAGTATACATAAGCTTGACTCCTTTTCAACATTCTGTCAATGCAGGAATTGGCAAAGGAGGGCCCACCAATTCGATACAATAAAAAATGTGGTCAACGTAGTAACCTATGAATTTATTTACAGGTACCCTGGATCCGCCATTGTTTGTTTTGTGTTGTTTTGTTTGTATATAATATTTACATTAGTACATAATAGCAAATTGACAACAAACACACAAACACACACACAAAAAACTACGTGAACAGTTCATTTTCTTGTTGAGGTGTTTGGGGATAGGATTGGACCAGGATTGATCGAGCGTTAGCTCTAACCAATATCAGGCTGAGGGCCATATATACCTTGGACTTGGGGTTGTCTTGTGTTTTTTTTGGTCTTTGGTTTTTTTATTTTTTATTTTTGTTGTTGTTTTTGTGGGTTTTTTTTTTCCAGTTAGCCTTAAAATTTTGGGCACGCCCCTGCGTAGAAATTAAATGTTCTTGGGGCTGTTCATATATTATGTCACGCTCATGGGGGGGGGGGGGGGGGGGGGGGGGGGGCATTAAAATGAAAGTGATGTAATGGCCTTACCGATTAACTGATCTAATTATGAAATCTCTATCCATTTTACGCATGAGTTTTTATCCCCGCCATGACATAAATTAACTAATTCACTGCTGTAGCTAAAAGTATAAAATACACACATAATACACACATAGTACACACATAATACACACGGGTATATCATACTTGACAGGGTACACGCGTAGCATGGAACATTATGCAATGGGGGCGGATATAAATGTAGTGAAAATGGCCAACAAACAAAGCAGGTAAAAAGCTTGGGTATTTATTGGTCAGTTGAAATTCACGGAACTCATATTGCCGTATTCATAAATGAAGAACATTTTTATGACCTTGAAGGAGAGGAGAAAGGAAGGTCAAGTAATGTTGCATGAAAAATGCGCCGGTAGACTGATGTAATACGATTAAACAAGCAAGCTGCATACGCCTCTTGCTACTGGGGCACATCCATAAGATTCAGCATCCGGATTACAGTATCGATGGACGAGTATATGTATAGCCGGTAGCATTCAGATATGCCCAGGGCAGTATGGCAGTGTGCAATCCATTCAGAAAACCACGAGCCTGAGAAAAGTTTAAAACCTACACGTGGGCAGTAAATATTTCGAAGACAGGATACGTCTCTCGCGTTCGAAGTCACCTGATAGCGGCTTGCATTGTAACTCATTAAAAATGCGCATATATAGATGCATTGTGGGAGAATATAATTTAATGCTGTACTGTAGTGCTATATTATCCATAGAGTCGAAGAATGCTTGACCCTTGACACTTTTATGTGTAAGAATGCGCGTTGCATGGGGAGGTGTTCTTGAATATGTCAGCTTTAACTCGTGTTGTGTAGTTCGCCCATCGTGTTTGAACTAAGAGCATGGTCATTCTCCATGCGACCCCAAATGCGTGTACAGACCGTCGTAATTGATTGTGAGTTCACCACCCCCACCCCCCCCCCCACACAACACGCGTTTTTTTTGCACAGCAGATGAGACATGGCTATGCCAAAATAACCATTACAGACACATACTTTAGTAAAGAATAGGAAAAAAATCATAAGTAGAGTTTGTTTTAGAAACTGTCACAGAAGCTACCAAATAAAAACCAGGCATTCTGTGAAACAGATATCAGTGTTGTAACACAAAGTGTTCATCTTGCAAGACATCCCACAGCTCTTCCTCCGACTGTCCCCTCTTCAGCATGACAGAGCTTAGGAACCTCAGGTTTCTGTCCAGTGCCTTCAGCTTCTGAAGGTCCTCTGTATCAAGCTTGACCTCTGTGGCCTTGAGGTTCTCCCTAATCCTGTCAGGGTTCACAGACTTGGGTATCACCACCAGACCTCGGTGAAGCTGGAATGCTATGCAGACCTAAAATTGTGCCCTGAACTAAAAGGTTTGGAGTGGTGCCACAAACACAACCAAAGGGCACATGCACGATCACACACCTGTGCAGGCGTGGCTCCATGCCTTGCTGCTATTTCCCGTATTACGAGGTCAGCAAGAATATCCACATCAGTCTTCCTCTTCGAGGAGCGGCCTGGGCCCCCCAGAGGGGAGTATGCTTCAAGGATAATTCCTTAAGCATAAAAATGTGTCAGGTCACAGTTGGAGACAGCCCACATTGCATGTTGATATGGAATGCACTACATTTAGACAACTGCATGTAGTGCTGGAGACAGGATCACATGCACAGTGGTTTAAGATGCAGACATTGGGTTAGGGAATGACTTTGATGTTTTTTTACATAATTTAACTCAAAATAGCCCAAAGTATCAGATTTCACTAAAATAATTGAAATTCAGTTTTACTCAAAATGTTGAAGCTAAAAAAAGATGAAAATTTTGATTTCCGACATCAACGTCTTTATACTAAACTACACATTTAATGGAACAAATGGGAGGAAGAATGAATATGTAGTTAGATAGCGTTTTCTCCTGCCTTTCGAAAGATACCAAATGTATTATAGCTTATGTCTTTGGAATATATCCTTTTTGCAATGAAAGGCGGGCAAGACGAGGAAATGTTAGATTGTACCGCCTTACTTCCCTCGGCGAGTACAAACGAGGGTCCAACGGAGAAGACAGATAAAATAGATGCGTGATGTTATCAGTTGGCATCCCCAAAACATGTGCCGACAACGCCCCGCTTTCTATAGGGACCGTCATAAAGACGGCAACAACATCGATACCGTTTATGTTTTTGCCAATAATTCCTAATAACGCTCGCGCGCGTAAACATAATTTGTGTTCCACGTTTGCTGGCCATCACAGAAATGCACAAAATAACGAACTTGGAAGCTCACACCAGGTATGCTAAGAAGTTTAAGAGCAACACCGAAGCAGCAAGACAGTTTTTGGTTGATGAAGGGCTTAAAAAGGTAAGAAACTCGAAAAGAAGTGGGCGTTCCGTTTTCTGTCGCTGCGATCCAAATGGATCAAGATGAATAATAGAAATTCCAAAAGGAGTGAAGCTGCAATAAGGGCGTTTCAGAATTTCCAGGAAGAAGTGTTTAATGGATAGTTCCAGTGCAGAAGCTTGTGCATTAGTTGACACAAGCATGTCAGGTGAAGGGTCCAGTGAGAGAGATAGCTTAATTGGATGTTCCGCAAGGTGAGAAAGAAAGTGTGCTATCTCCATTAGATGTAGTTAGTCCACGTCAAAGAAACTGGAGAACGCAGGCATTGATATCTTTAATTCAGGAAGAAGCAGAAGAAAACAATATTACTCCATCTCAGTTATTAGGATTCCTCTTACACAAAGAGAACTAGCTATGTAAAAGATAGGCCTCTAGCTGCTGTTGGCATGCAGTTATTCCACAAGGAATCTGTTGATAAAGAAATTAGCTTGGATGATGGTCTCTACATGTTGTCACAATATAAACTTGGTCGTACCAGCTACACAAGTTCGAGGCAGGATCTTAAACTAAAAGTTGAGTTACCTGCTCATTACAAACTCATGCAACACAAAATGCTATTATGTTATCTGATGTGTGTATAAGCCTTCAGGAATCAGTAATGATACATTTTGAGAGACTGATCAAGTTACTTTCTGGAAGGCATAGTGTGTACAACCAGCAAGGCCTAGGAGGAAGACGAAAATTTTAAGATAAATCTTGAGAAAAATGATTCTTCTTATATTTTGAATTCGGTGGTTTGATTATATCAATTAATATTAATGTATAATTTGAATGAACATTTTCACAACCATAATACCAATATTGATCCTAATTTAGAACTACACAATTCAAAAATGTCTGCATCACCCCTGGTTTAAAACCACTGTGACATGTTAACACATCACTGTATAGTGACTGTATAGTAGTGATGCTAGACAGTTCACACTAACCCGTACTGTTCCAAGTCGTAAAGGAATATGCAGGTGCACAGATACCAACACCCACCTTTGCTATCACAATATGCCTTCAGCTTGGGCTGCTGGAAGTAAGGATGACACTCCACCTGGTTCACAGCCGGGACAATCTTGGCTGTCTTCAATAGGTTCTCTGTCTTGGTGATGGTGAAGTTGGAGATACCAATGGCTTTGACAAGACCCTTCTCCACTAAACCCTCCATGGCCTGTGGTATGTAACCAAGATAAATAGCAGCTGTCCCCTACAATCCTAACCCATTCCATTTGCTATTCTGTACCAATCTCCCATTTCATTTCTTGCATGGTATCCATTCCATTCCTACCCAGCACCTATCCACCTACAATACCTTCCAACACGTAGAAGTGCGTTCCTTATCATAGCCAATGACATCATCGGGGGTGACCCTGCCTCCTTTCTTGATCTCCTGAGGCCAATGGACGAGGTAAAGGTCCAAGTAGTCCAGTGCCAGGTTCTTCAGTGACAGCTGGCAGGCAGGTGCCACATCTCCAGATGCATGGTCCGAGTTCCTATGCATGCAAACGTTCAAGTTTACTGTTGCCATGTCAACATTACATCTAGGTCTATGCAAGGAATGCAATTACTTTTTAATTGCTATTCTACGTCATGTCTGGAGTCCTTCCTGTTGTACAATTAAGTGCAGTGACATCTATGGTGCAGCACAGATGAGACGCATGGAACAACGTAGATTATGAGAGTTTAGTTCCAGCACTGTGAACAATTTGTCAGTTTAAGTGAGTATTAATTCTTCCTTAACAAACACGTTATGGCAGTGTACTGAGTACCTGATCAATATACCTCCTATCTGGTACCTGATCAATATACCTCCCTGATCAATATAACCTTCCCCTATCTGGTACCTGATATAAATTTCTGAAGTGGTCATTGCTAATTTAATTAGGCGCTCATTCCAGCCCAAGTGCTATAAAAACCAAAACTGACAAAATACAACATTTGAAAAACAGTGCCTTAATTTCATTGGATGAATCATTCACATATTATGCACTGGTAGTGTTTTTGTAGTTCTGTTGACAAGTAAGTTTTGCATACTCAAATTAATAGGGACTCAAAAGTAGTTTGGCTTCTTAGGCTTTACTCCACACCCCAACAGAGGCCAGCTGAGGCCCTCTACCCATTTATCCATTATCAGTATACGAGAGTTGATGTACTTTCTTTGCTTGTGTTTTTGCTACAGGTTATCCTCTCCCCTTCTCGTTGTGGCCGCCCCCGTTTTTTTTCCAACCAAAAACTAAAAAACACCCGAGGGTCAAACTAATGCACTTACCACAGCTTTGAAGTTACGAAGACTTCCTCTCTCTTCACCACACCCTCAGCGATGCACTTCTGTAGGGCCTTCCCTACCTCCGTCTCGTTGCCATAAATGTGGGCACAGTCAACGTGCCTATAGCCAGCTTTCAGGGCTATCTCCACTGCTGCCCCGACCTCTCTGGGTTTGGCCTGCCACGTCCTATTCGGGGAGTCACTGATGCACATACAAAGATAAACATCTACGCACTCACCCAAGACCAATGGCCGGTATTTGCCTCTTTGTGTTCAACAATACCTCCCAATTCTAAACAGGAACACCAACACGTGTATAATTTCTGCATACATGGTTGCTAGTGAACATAGTTACCTTGCCGCGGAGAGTTGCTGTAGACGTGAAAAGCCGCGAGAGTTGGAAATACGCACGATATCCACAAATGCGCGTGCCACAACATAGTGCCATCGTAAAGCTGTAAAACTAGTACAGTATTATTACGAAAAGTTACACCATTATTGGCACATTGACGCGTCCGCCGTGTGTTTCCTAATCTCGTCCCCTGACCCACATGACGTAACGATTATCGTTGTGCCATACATGTAGTAGGTACGGGGCTGCAATTTAATTTGTAACTCCAAGATAGCCTTCATCTGACTTCTATCAAGACATGATTTCATTGTCATGTTTTAAAAATAATAATATAAATTTGCCCCCTTGAAAAATCAAGACCAGTTTAAAAATATTCTCAACAAACTCTACAATGAGATAATTAAGTTCCTTCCCCCCCCCCCCCCCCCCCCTACCCCACACACACACACTTAAAACATGTCCTTCTGTTTGCCCTCAACTGGTGCAATGTGATATTGATACAGCTGGTTCCGTCAACATATTGCTGTCATTTATATAATATAAACACTACAATAAAATCACATGAGGAACAAAACTTTTTTGCTTCCTAAGTGGAAGAACATTTGGTCCTCATGGGGACAAATTCAGCAGCTAGGTCATTTTCCCAATTTGAGCCTAAGCATGGCTCAACTTGCATTGATTAATACACATAAGAACCAAGGCATAAAATTCCTACATTAGTTCACATTTGATCAAACAATCAGTTGCACTTCCCCTAACCATGCATTCTATGGGGTGATAAAGTGTGCTTGACAGTAGCATACTATCTGATCCACATCATACTTACCTATAAAATTAAGTATGGTGGAAAGTATGCTACTGTCATGTACACTATATTAATGCATGGTTAGGGGAAGTGCAACTGATTGTTTGATGGGTTTGGATTCTGTTATCTGCCCGCCAAAACATATTACATTACACGCACTAATGTGATGTATAGAAATGTGTAAGTTTTTACGTCTGAATTGTATCTAAATAGAATAAAAGGCTCGTTGATTTTGTTGTGCTACTCAAGTACTACGATCTCCCATATAATTAAGATTATAACTATTCTTGCATTTCCTGCAAAACACTATTTTTCGTTAATTCACGAATTTATTAATGAACAATGGTAGTTTTGGTATGGATGTTTGAAGGACAACATGAAAATTTGCATCTGATATAATAGCTTTGCCAGGGTACATCATAGGCACGGACACCCCTCACACGCGCACAAATAATACCACAAAACAGGTTTACTAAATGCATTTTTTTAATAAGAATTTTTTGTCTTACTGTAAAATACCAATATGAATAACAGAACATGCATTGGCCAGCAGTGAACCATCAATAAACACATGCATAGGTTGATTTAGTATGGTACCGGAGGCACCGTCCGCGAAGAGTTATTATTATTATTATTTTTCACTCGACGGTGACAACTGAAAAGTTGACGGGCTGTTGACCCCCGACAGATCGGATCACTCTACCATTATTACCCTATCATTGTTACCCTGAAACGCTTTATTCGTACTCCTATGCTAATGCTTGCCCCACACATTAGTTGTGCGAAAGGTCATCGGCATTGTCTGAATCAAAGGTTGCGCTCCCTCGTCATGTAGTGTAACGCACACGCCTTTCAGCGACCACTATATGAACGGAGAACGTTGTGCTGTGCTTGAGCGTGTTCTACGATCGCCAGCATGTGCACTGCAAAGGTAAGGAGTTCAAGCGGGCTGCTCGTTCGATTTGTGCTAAACTATACTACCTCTGCGCAAAGGAATACTACACTCTCAATAGTGGCCACAACGTCCCAAGTTTTGGATTAGGGTTAGTGGAATTTTGATTTCCACAGCACGACACAAGGTTTAAACGCGGCCTCCGTACCACAGAACTTGGCTATCCAAACCAGGCGAGGTCGAGAGGGCAGTGGAACAGGCGCTTAAAAATGGTTACAAACACATTGATTGTGCCCGGATGTACCACAACGAGACAGAGATAGGGGACGCTTTGGCGCGTTGCTTCAAAGAAGGAGTCGTTAAAAGAGAAGAGGTGTTCATAACCTCTAAGCTATGGTTAGCAGCATGCTAGGTTGTCTTGGTTTAATGGTGGTTTTGCATGGCCAGGTCCAATGATCAAGCTCCACAGGACGTTGAAACAGCTTGCCGCAGCTCTCTAAAGGATCTCAAGCTAGATTATCTTGATCTCTACCTCATCCATCAGTCAGCTGCCTTGAGCCTAGATGCATCTAGGGATGATGTGAACACAATCACAGAGGAGCAGAAGTTAGGGTACTCAGCAGAGAAGATGGCAAAGACATGGGAGGTGTGTTTAGGGATGTGCAGATGGGAAAGAGCAGGGGGTGAATAAGATCATGTATTGCTGTTAGCAAGTTGAGAGAGTGGTAATTTTAGTGTGTCATTATGATAGGCCATGGAAAAACTAGTGGAGAAAGGACTAGTTAAATCAATTGGCATCTCCAACTTCACAATTGTCAAGATGGATAAACTCTTGAAGACAGCCAAGATTGTCCCAGCTTTGAACCAGGTGGAGTGTCATCCTTACTTCCAGCAGCCCAAGCTGAAGAAGTACTGTGACCTAAAAGGTGCATGGTACCACTTGCTGCCAGTGTGCATGTACTGTCAAATCCCCCCCCCCTTCCTCCCCCCTTCCCCCCATCCCCATAGGTATTGTGGTTGGAGCTTACTCTCCTCTAGCCAACCCAAGCCTTGGGTCAGCTGATGATCCAAACCCTCTTAAAGATCCTGTCGTTAAGGAGATAGCCAAGAAACACTCGGTATCAGCTGCTCAGGTGAGTCCAGCAACCTCTGTGACCATCAGTTTTAAACTTTCTTGTACTGCAGGTCTGCATAGCATTTCTCCTTCACAGGGGAATGGTGGTCACTCCGAAATCAGTTAATCTTGAACGCCTTAAAGAGAACCTTGCCAGCACCCGTGTCCGGCTAGATGACGAAGACATGAAAAAGCTCCAGTCACTGGACAGAAACCGTCGCATGCTGAAGTATCAGTTCCTTTACAAGAAGGGACAGTCGGACGACGAGTTTTGGACCACCAAAGAAGATGAAGAATTCAAACTTCCGGAATGAGTACTCCGGCCAATAGCCTGACCACCTGACGCGTACTGTTCCATTGCTCACAGCGAGCCGTGCAATTTTTATGCAGCTGATGTTTTTACCGCACACCATCATTCGTCTTGTACATTTATAAGCCAGTTCACCGCTGTCACGCACGCGTTCCGCGTCCGGAATTGACTAGCCTTTAAGCAAAAAAAAAGAGTTCGTCACGGCAGGCATTGTAGTAATCACCGCAAGGCCCTATAGGTTAATAACGGCTATGCACTTATAAGGATGACATTTCCATTCCTATTTTTGTATACATACTTTCGCACGTGGTTTCATAGGCAAGTATGGAGGGCAACGTATCGGTAGGTCTAAGGATCTCCAAGTTGACCTTTGTTCACCAGCTGCTTTTTGTGACAAAAAGGAATTTATTACGCTCAATAATGGCCACAAGATCCCAAGCTTCGGGCTAGGGTAAGTGCAAGTGATGAGTATTAAACGCCAATGTATCTGCGACGTACCTAGCACTTGGCTGGCCAAGCCGGGAGAGGTGGGAGCGGCCGTGGAGCACGCTCTCAAGACCGGGTACCGACACATCGACTGTGCCTACTTTTACTTCAACGAGAAAGAAGTTGGCGATGCGCTCCAGCTCTGTATCAAGGAAGGTGTGGTGACGAGGGACCAGGTGTACATCACCTCCAAGCTGTGGTAGGTTCTCTCTCTCTCTCTCTCTCTCTCTCTCTCTCTCTCTCTCTCTCTCTCTCTCTCTCTCTCTCTCTCTCTCTCTCTCTCTCTCTCTCTCTCTCTCTCTCTCTCTCACTCACACACACACACACACACACACACACACACACACACACACACTCCTTCCCCCCTACCGAAACATCTTCCGCTCACTCAGGTGCAATGACTTTGCTCCTGAGGATGTGGAACCAGCCTGCAGGCTCAGTCTGCAGAACCTCCAGCTGGACTATCTGGACCTGTACCTTGTGCACCAGGTGGCTGGGCTTAAGAAAGATGCACCTTCAGACCTGAGTGCTGTCACGGATGAACACAGACTTGGGTACTCCCCAGAAAACATGGCAAAGACATGGGAGGTGTGTGGGTGTGATTTATAGCTGTCACGGGGGCTGGACAGCAGGCTTACTGTATGGGGGAGTGTCTGTGTGTGTAAGTTGGCATAGTAACGGCAAAGGTGGTGTTATAATTTTCATTGACAGGCCATGGAGAAGCTAGTGGAGAAAGGTCTTACACGATCCATTGGTATCTCCAACTTCACCATCACCAAGACAGAGAACCTATTGAAGACAGCCAAGATTGTCCCGGCTGTGAACCAGGTGGAGTGTCATCCTTACCTCCAGCAGGAGAAGCTGAGGAAGTACTGCAGTACCAAAGGTGAGTAACACATCAAACCCACACACTCCCACTCCATCATCTTTCTACTCTGCAGGCATTGTGTTTGAGGCATACTCACCTTTGGGTAACCCTGCTAGGCCAGTGCAGAATCCTGACGATCCTAACCCTCTTCTGGAGCCTGTGGTGAAGGAGATAGCTGCCAAGCATGCTGCCACCCCAGCACAGGTATGCTTGCTGGCCAATGCTGGGTAGGGTGGGCATTAATTAAGAGTGCATGCTGTTCGCATCTGGCAGGTCTGTCTGGCATTCCCTCTTCAACGTGGAATGGTGGTTATCCCAAAATCAGTTAACCTTGATAGGTTGAACGAGAACTTGTTCGGAACTCTTGTTGAGCTAGACAGTGAAGACATGGCAAGGCTGAAGGCTCTGGACAAGAACCATCGTCTGCTGAAGATGATGTTCCTATACAAGACCGGACAGACATACGAGCAGTTCTGGGACATCAAAGAGGATGAGGACTTCCAGCTGCCATGAGCGGCCTGGAATGGAACAATGTGTGTTAGCGTTTTTTTTTTAAAATGCAAAATTGATTTATTTGCGCTGCCGTAAGTTTTCGACTGTGTGTAAAATATAAATGTAGAAGTGGGCGGGTACCCATCTTTCTGCTGCGTTGTATACATCGGAGCTGCACGTGACCGACCGCTAAACCAGCACGATTCCGTCGAAATGGCAACCGTGAGTTGCAAAGGTTGATAATGTGCAGCGGCGTTACATTTCTTGTCGGACATTGTATAATTGCAGGAATGGAGCGTGACTTTGAACACCGGAGCCAAAATGCCTGCTTTCGGATTAGGGTAAGTACAACGCGCCATCGAATTATTTCATCCCCAATAATCACTGCAAACATCTGCTGCTATTCCTTCCCCAAATTGCCAATGTGCAGTACTTGGCAGTCGAAGCCCTCAGAGGTTAGCTCGGCAGTGGAGGTCGCTCTGAGAGCCGGATACAGACACATTGACACTGCCGCCGCCTATCAAAATGAAGCTGAAATCGGACAGACCGTCCAGAAGTTTCTAGGCGACGGTACTATAGAGAGGAAAGACGTGTTCATCACCACTAAGCTATCGTAAGTAGTTGGAGCACGAGGTGGGGAGAATACGGGAGAAGATACGGGGCAAGAATGGAAGAAGGAAAACTGGAGTATAGTATGGAAGTTAGCTTGTGATGTGACATGTTTAGATTGAGCTACCAAGGTAACAAATAATTAAGAGCTTGCAACTATTTTTAATAACCTTTGAATAGTACAAAATTGAGATTAAGTTAACAAATGAAATGTAAGCTCACCTTTGTTAATAATACATGGAAATATGGTAATGAAATAAGCAAATAATAAAAGAAAAAAAGGACAGATAGGATTTCAATGTTCAAATTGGAGATCTGCTTTCCAAGGAGGATAGGTACGAGTCCATTAAATGGTACAGTGGAAACTTCTGCTAAAATTGCACTCACTTATATGGATGCTACTTTGGCATGGCCATTAGAGGGATTCCACTGCTTGCATTAGATTTAAGGCGAGACCCAACATTTTGATGTCATGTCTCGCTCCGGTATTTTACTGTGAAAGCAGTCTCACTGTATTGGACTGAACTTGAGATAAATATTTTGTGTGAAACTGTTTGATTACAATAAATGTGTCATATTATGTGACTTTACTTGTAGCTCATTTGACCACGACCCTGATGGCATTGAGAATGCATGTCGACTTTCATTGAAGAACTTGCAGCTGGACTACCTTGACCTGTATCTTGTGCACCATCCTCGTGCGTTCAGGAAAGGTTGTGTATTTGCTAATATGACAGAAGAGGACAAGCTAGGGTATGACCCCGAAAGAATGGCCAAGATATGGAAGGTTAGGGTTATGAGGGTATGAGATATGGGTATGAGGCAGGGGACAAGGTATGGGTCTGAGGCACAGAACATGGTACGGGTCTGAGGCACAGAACATGGTATGGGGATGAGGCACAGTGGTCTGATAGAACATGGTATGGGTCTGAGGCACAGCGGTCTGAGTTACAGAACATGGTACGGGTCTGAGGCACAGAACATGGTATGGGGATGAGGCACAGTGGTCTGAGTTACAGAACATGGTATGGGTTTGAGGCACAGAACATGTGTGGGGATGAGGCACAGTGGTCTGATAGAACATGGTATGGGTTTGAGGCACAGAACATGTATGGGGATGAGGCACAGTGGTCTGATAGAACATGGTATGGGTTTGAGGCACAGAACGTGGTATGGGTCTGAGGCACAGGGAGCTGAAGTATTGGTACGTGTTATGGTGTGTAATGGATAGTTGAGGTGTGTTTGTTTGCAGGGAAGGATGTGTGGGTGTGTTCTCTGCAAGGAATGTGTATACTTCTGTCATATTGCAGGCCATGGAGGGTTTAGTGGAGAAGGGTCTTGTCAAAGCCATTGGTATCTCCAACTTCACCATCACCAAGACAGAGAACCTATTGAAGACAGCCAAGATTGTCCCGGCTGTGAACCAGGTGGAGTGTCATCCTTACTTCCAGCAGCCCAAGCTGAAGGCATATTGTGATAGCAAGGGTGGGTGTTGGAATGGGTGTGTATGGGTGTCATATACGAGTAGTAACTAGGTCAGGTGTGCAACATCCCACGAACCATCATACTACTACCTACCATGTTGTTGCTATGTGCTGCTCTGTTCACCAGGAATCATCTTTGAAGTATACGCACCCCTGGGTAGTCCCCAACGCTTTGGTAAGGGAGAGGAAGAACCTGATCCACTAGCTGACCCTGTCATCAGAGAGATTGCCACAAAGCATGGAGCCACAGCTGCCCAGGTATTGCTGCACCTCATTTTGCTGTGCTGATGTGATGGTGTGTGTGCCTCTGTTACCAGGTCTGCATAGCATTCCAGCTTCACCGAGGTCTGGTGGTGATACCCAAGTCTGTGAACCCTGACAGGATTAGGGAGAACCTCAAGGCCACAGAGGTCAAGCTTGATACAGAGGACCTCCAGAAGCTGAAGGCACTAGACAAAAACTTCAGGTTCTTTAAAATGGCGTTCTTCGGCAAGAGCACTGACACAATAGAGCAGCTGTGGGATACTGTGGCTGATGAAGCTTACCAGCTGCAGTGAAGTAACTATTTAATAACTAAGTAGCTAGCAACACTTTGTGCAATACATTTTTTTAGCAATAACCTTCCACCATCCTGAGGTTGGAAAAAAAATTGAGTTCAACTCAAAAGTGACAGATTGTGGTACACAATAGATAAATGAGACAGTGAAAATAGTTATTCAGTTCTCCCCTTCTTGACAAGTGTGTCTGCTGCGTGGTGGCCATCTTTCCTAACGAGCATGGCTGTATGTTGGCCTCCAGCAGAGACCGCTAACACACAGCAGCTCTCCAGGTTCTTCCCCCTGACCCTGCCAGGAGTCCAGGCATCTTCCTCTGACCCATTCCCAAGCTGCATGTTGGTACCCATTCCCCAAGAGTAGGCCTCTCCAGTGTGGGCCACTGCATAGCTGCATGCCACACCTGCAGCCACAGAGCCAATGTCAGTCAGAGTGGGGACTTTCTGAGGGAGGTGGGACTCCTCCCCCTCTGTCCCTAGGCCCAGTCTGCCGTACTCCTTTCTGCCCATCACATAGACGGAGCCATTGTGACAGAGCACAGTGTGGTGCTGTCCTCCCGCAATCTGCAGGTCTCCCAGCCTATTTGAGTCCTCACCAAACCACTCGTGGACACCAATGACTTGAGGCTGATACCTGGTGTCTGTGTCTCCGGTACCAAGCTGGCCATAGTTGTTCAGTCCCCACACATAGACTGCTGGGGGGTTTTGGGTACATCCGTATGTGTGATATGATCCACAGAACACATCAGTGAACTTCGGAACAGCTGCTCCCCTTTTGCGAGGTATTCGAACAACATCTGGATGCAGCAGATGATCAACTCCCTTCCGACCTCCACGACTGCTGAAGCACTCTGCAACACGACCAAGCTGTCCCTGTTCTGCACAGCCCAGTGTGTACACACTTCCCTGCTCACTAAGGATGACCAGGTGGTCGCTGCCTGAAGCAATCTTCACCGCTCTGTCAGAGGGCGACATGTACACCAGCGCTGGTTGAGTGTGAGGTGATCCGAAAGGTCCACTCGAATCCTGTGATGGGACGACTCAGGTTACATGTTGTTACGTGTAGATTCCCAATGAACATAGCCATGCGCATACGCTGGCTGTCATGTGAGAGCCACACACTAATCATGAGCATATCATCCTAGTGACGAGACCAGGTATGAATAATGGTCACATGATTTTATTAAACAGTCACATGCTTATCATCCACGCAACTGCGTTCGTAGCCATGTGCTTACCACTGAGCACTCTTTCAAAACACCTCCCAATGGATCACCACGGTAACGCCAATCTACTCACCCTGAACACGCCCCAGCAGTACACTCGACCATCACTCGCCAGAGCAGCTGTATGGCTGTCACCCGCGGATACCTGGACCACCCTGATGTCATCTAGCTTATCAACCAGACCAGGAAGGTACTCCTCCCCATCCGATGCCTTGCGTCCCAAAGCTCCCTCGTCATTACAACCCCAAGTGTACACCTGAAGAGGGGGAACAGGGGGTGGGGCTAGACATCCATGGGATACACACACTCTTCCAACATCCTCTCATCAGCCATTAGGACACTGACCTTCCCTTCCTTGGAGAGAGCTACGGTGTGCATTCCTCCACACACCACCTGCGTTGAGCTCTCCTTCATCCCGACCACTGGGGCAGGTGTGCTTCTTTCCAACACTTCCTCCCCAAGCCCCAGTTGGCCCACGTCACCCTGCCCAATCACCATCACTTCCCCGGGAACACTGTGCTGGGAGGGGTGTGTGATGGTGGCTTCACTTCCTGCAGGTACAGCAATGGTCTCCTCATTTGCTGTGGGTGTGGTGGCTGTAAAATTACCTATGAGTAATAAAGTTAAGCTTATATTGGGTCGTCCTTCCATTCCCATCATACGAATGACAATAATTGCAAACGTAACCCCCCCCCCCCCCCCCGGAACATATTTCCAGACCCTGGACTTTATTGTCATCCATAGGGGTGTACGATTTTTAATGGAATAGCCCAAGTCTAGGGACCACACACGTGAATGGTTTTGTGAACCATGGCTCTGTGTGCAATAGTCACCCTAGAAATTGTGCGTTATTTATGGTTTACGGACACACAATTACATCTACAAGTGGCAAAAGTAACAGCAACGCGCAATTAATTTTTAAAATTAGAACAAAAAAGCTTGGCAACTCCATAATTCGCCAGTTATGTTTTTAAAGCTTACCGTTTGCCTTTACTGCCAAGCGCCGTCTACTAACAGCGGGGACCGTGGACTTGATATGAACTGCGACCTCCAAGGTGTCTTTTCTAACTGTAAATATTTTTAAAAATGCCCTCAAATTGTATTCTATGCGGTTTTGCATATATTTCAAAAACATGCGAGTAGTTAGATTTCAAGCATTGGCTGTACCGGTAGAACGAACAGTTCGCCTTCTTTTCGTAGGAGCTTCATCCATCCTTGCAAAATAAATTATTCCACTTTTTTCCCTCCTTCTCAAATGTTACCACGTGACTAGATTTCAATAATTACTAAAATAATACGTCATCAGGCCAAAAAACTAGAAGTGCATGACTAAAAAAATCACAACTAACGGACAGAAATCTGCATAGCTAGGTGTGTGACTCCTCCATAAGGCTACAAACCATCCGTGGCTTTAAGAAGGCTGCTGCTACTCATCCTGAACCATTTCGTCAACCATCCTCAAGATCTCCTGTGGGCTGCGATCCAAAACACGATAGGGATGAAGTGGCCCATATCCAAGTTCATCTGAGTGGTGGCCTGGGGACGAGCTCATCTTCTTCAGTATCTCCCTCATCACCCATACATTGTGCACATGGTGCAGCAGTGGCTTTCCTCCAATCTGGTACTTTGAACTCTTCTCGCACAGCTTGCTGACAGCATGCAGGACAAGGCAGACCAGACCAGCGACTCCAGGAGTGGCACAGGAGGTACCACTGGCACAGTCCATGGCAAAGGGACCCACTGTGCCTGGGCCTGGGCCCCAGACCTCCTTCCCCGGGGCAAGAAAATCAAGCTCCCGTCCAACAGGAGAAAAGGAAGTAGGCTTCCCATCCTCGTCATGGGCGCCGATGCACAGGACCTGACCCATCCTGGCCGGGAAGGAGATGGGTTGCATGCGCATGCGCCCGACGTTTGATGCACAGCAGACGACGACGACACCAAGGCCCACCAAGTTGCTGATGGCCTTCTCCCTCTCCAGGCTGAAGTACAGAGATGCCAAGGAGATGGAGACCACGTCAACCGTGTGGCGTTGCTCATGGAACTCCCGGAGCCACTCCAGGGCCTTCACAAATGCCTCGTTGTCCACACACCCAGTCGAAGTGCTCACCACCTTGCAGATGATGAGACTGGCTTCCGGAGCGACCCCTGGGGGGATGGTGATGCAAGGCGAGGCCGGGTCGTCAAGGTTACGGGGGCGTTGGAAGGAAGCACCTGCCGCAATGCCAGCACACAGCGACCCATGTCCGTCAGAGTCAATGGCACAGTCCACGTCATCCATGTCATTGGAGACAAAGTTCTTGACGGCAATCACTCTGCCGTTGAATGTCGGGTGCATGTAGTTGATGCCAGAGTCAATGACAGCCAGGGTCACTCCCTTACCCGTCACACCTCTCCTATGAAGCTTGCCCAGGTCCCACATCTCTGAAGTGAAGGGTCCATCGGGAGTTGGATCCATGGCTTCAGAGTAGGTGCAGTCAGTCGTGTAGCTGGAGGAGGCCTTGGAGGTGCGCCTGCTGTGAGGGCCCTGGGGCGTTCTACCTCTTTTTTCTGCAGTATGCGGAGGTACGTGTAGGGCCGTCGTGCTGTTGAGACTAGCCACTAGCTTGAGCGGGTTAAGACTCTTCTCCGTGGACTCTTGCGCCTCTTCGGGTGCATACGTGGGCCCACACGGATCCAGCTGTTGACCAGAAACAACCAGCTTTGGCACCTGCTTTGACAGCTTTTTTAATTCTCCCTGAAGTTTGTTACGAAACTCTTGTACGCTTCTGTTCTGCGAGACAAAAGTAACCTCTTCTACTTTTGAGTCACATAAAGTGGATGCTAGTAGCTGATACTGTGGCTGGGAACTGCAGTTCTCCTCCGTTTGAACGGGCACAAATAGTTTGCCCACGGAGAAGCTAGCTCTTTGCAGAAATAGGGCAAACGCCTGACCGTTCTCAATGAGGGAGAGAGTCATACTGGGAAGGTACATCTTGCCGATATATTCCGCATGCGCCAGCCTCGAGGCTGCGTTGGAGAGGTATTGATGTAGGAAGCTGCTGTCGGAGGCAAGAAGAGGGACGTAGTTCGGAGGCAGGCGCAAATCAACGCGCGACAGCTTTGCAGCCACTGGCCATAGGTTGAAGTAAGTGTTTGAAACTTTTAGAACAAACTCCGACAAAGCCGTTTTTGAGAGTAGGATTGTTCGTGGAATTTTTGGCGGGAGGTATACAGCGAACTCCTTAAACGGTTCTCCACCGTGGGTTAAGATGGAGCCGAAAGACGCCACCTCAGTGTGCGAAGGTTTCCTAGCTACCTCTCCATTATCAGTTTCTTCAACAGTTTCAATTTCTGGGCAAAGCTTCGGTCGTTTAGAGTGAGATTCCTCGTCTTCTGTAATAGCTTCGAACGAGAATCGGCGGGTACCTAATTTATGTGGGCGTGGGGCCTGATTGGTGTACGTCTTGAATACGCTGTCCTCGTGAACCAAATCGCTGTCACCCCATCTTGCCATTTTCGATGCAAAGGTGACCTCGCATTCAGCATTTATTGATGGATCGGAACACGGACCGGCTATATGTTATGCGGTCGATCTGCAATAGTTGGCAATGGTTTCTAAGGCAGAATGGAAGGGTCCAGAATCGCTCTTTGTTTACAGTGACCCCTAGTTGAAGCTCTTTCTCAAAACGATTTTCCCTCACTTTGTATTAAAATAACGCTGGTATGCATTACTGTGCAAATATGTTCAACAAACTAATTGTAACTAAAAACAACACGGATGTTATATTTCCTTGTCAACTCTCAAAAAAAAGAGATAGCTGTATGATTGTTACATCATTAACTTGCTTAGAATCACAGTTGAACACACAGATAAACAACTACCAGCACTAAAGGCATATTTGAATTAGATAGTACCCTTATCTCTGTGCCACACGAATTCTGAAAGCCACGGCTGGTACACAGTGTCACACGCAACCCTCAACCTGAAGTACAAACTGTCTCCCTTGAGGAACTGGGTGTTGCTCTCGGGGCTGTACTGAAGTTGCTCGAAGGGTATGAAGTCTTGGGGCCCGTACCCGGGCTGATCTGGCTCGTATGCCCGTGCAACTTCAAGGGCCTCCAGATCCACAGTGCACATGTGATGATTGCAGTCGTGGGCCTGATTGAGAAGCTCCACACTCACCTGTGCCTGACAGGGCCACGGGAGATCGTCATCGTACCGTCCTGGGAGGAGATGGACAGTGAGGGAGAGAGTCCTGCCGCTGTTGTGCATAGAGACTTTAAGGTGCAAATTATATCCACGATCGTGTGTATAGACCGAAGGACTGATCCATGGCTGGAATGATGACCTGAGCAGCTCAAGGTCCTCTTTCTTCATTCTAAAGACTGCTATGGGCTTTTGTGTCATTAGGCGGACTTCAGCTCTCAGTTTGTCTATTGTGTGACTGAGTGAGGTGATCTTCTCCATCGCCAATTTGAGGTGAAGTTCTTGGCTACTGTGTTCGTGAGTGGCCATTTCGTGAGTGGACATCACGGCATTGCAGCCTATATCAAAGTAGTGGCAGGGAACGTTTGGACAACGCGTGGCGTGGGACTCCAGCTCGTGGCTCCTGATCACACAGCCGTTGGGACATTTCAGTGTTTGGTCTGGGCATCGCCCGTCCACATAGTGTATAATCGTGACCTGTTCGTAGGTCCCGCTGTAGGGGCAGTGAGGGCACTCGTACTGTCTACTGGGGCAGGAGTCTCGCTCGTGACCCTTAATGTCTTTGTGGTATACTGTTTCCTGGCACCGCTCACACGTAACTGTCCTCCATTTGCACTCGGCCGATTTGTGGGCCCGCAGTTCCTTAAATCGTCCTTCCCATGAACAGCCGCCACCTCTTTCGGAAGCAATATAGCACCTGACCATAATGTTTTCGATCGCCTTTTCCCGCATTTTGTCAGGGACGGATTTACTCCATTTCTTATGACATTTAACGCAGATGTCTCCATATCCGACATTGCGTTCCTTAGCGTTCCTATCGAGGCAACGCTTACAGAACACTTGGCCGCAGCACGAAACCTGAAGCGGCTCTGTTGCTATATTCTTGCACAGCAGACAGAGCAACTCGTCAGGCACCTCTGACGCAAGCATGTAGTCCGATAAAGATTCCATATTGCATTGTCTGGGAACGAGCAGCTTTCCGAATAATTAAAGTTCTAGATCCTTCTCGTCAGTACTTCTGTATACGTATGTGCCACCATATGTTCTTGCCCCGTTCCGTTCCGTATTTCACTTCTTGGTACCCGTTAAGCAAGGAACAGTTTTCAGCTGCACAGGATTCTTGGATGTGCCTGTATAATACACACATCAGAGCTAATGGATAGTGTCCAATAAATGTGCTTTTTTTTTTAACTAGCAAAGGAAGAGCAACGCTTGCATTGTCTTTGAAATGTAAAATTCAGTGCCTATAAGTCCACGAAGAAAAAAACACTAGCGCACTTTTTATGGACATGGCTGTCCCATATACATGTTATCTCTTGTGTGACTATGGGTGCTTTACTGTAGATCCACGTGCACTGCACTCGAGAATTAGAACGTTTGAGATAGAGGGATCAAATAAATAATATCCGTTTTCCCTAAGCTCCACAGCGTTGTAGTATTTTTATTTTTATGGAGTGAAACTCTGGGTCGATGTGGAAGGAAACACTATTTCACCAAACCACGCCCCACAATTATTTAAGCTAAACAGCAACAGCTGTTATTTCTTTGTGAAATGGCGGTTACGTTTGAATACTTTTTCACTCAACGTGCCACGCTTTTGGCGCTGATTGGGATGTTGGTGATGGGGGCTTTCTTAGTCCAGGTGGATTTCAAAAGCGCCGAGTTTACGGGCACGCTGGTGCGGCTTGTCCACCTAGCTGCCTTCAGCGCTTGGCTGGGAACTCAAATATGGGTGACATTCTTTGCAGGTGAGAGGGATTACAGATGAATATGTACAGTTCAATATAGCGTCATATATCTTCAGGTATCACGATGTTCCGCATACTGTCTCGAAAAAACTTCTCTGCTGTTCAGGGAGTACTGTTTCCTAAGTACTTTGCTTGGGCGTGATTCTGGTTGGCATTGCCATGGTGACGTTCATCCTGGATAATCCCGCAGCTACCTGGACCACACAGAACAAGATCCAGGTACAGTATGTTACCCAAATGTAAAATATAATCGTACCAGAGATATACATTGATCATAGATGTGTGGTGACACTGTGCAAGTATGTGTTCCCCCCCCTGCATTTCCTCATTCTAATATTCTAATTGAGCAATGATTGTTGTTACAGGTCACGTGCTTGACAGTTTGCCTTCTGAGCACAGGTTTGAACCTGGTCTATGTGGAGCCTCAGGCCAGTCACGTGCAGAGAGCCAAACTGAAGATTGAGGCAGAGGAGGGAGCAGATCAGTGTATCGGGAAGGTGGATCCAGACAAGCTCAAAGTGCTCGAAACAAATGCCCACTATGTTGCCCTGTCCAAGAAGTTTGGGATGCTGCATGCACTGTCGTCCATATCAAACCTTATTGGGTTGGCCAGCCAGGTACTGCATATCTGGTACCTTGCTGCCAATCTGAAGAGCATTTGATGGTCGAGGACTCAGGCCACATCACCTTATCTGAGTGGCATTCAAAGGAGCTTAGCTTTGCTGCATTTTTACATGTGTGCCATCAGCTACTGATTTTATAATCCTTAGTAGTGTTGTAAATGAGAGGGAATTAATTACAGAAGGGAGGGCGGTGGCTCTCAATCATAGAATGGACATGTACATTGAAGTGGACTGGACCACAAGAGGAAGGAATGGGCAGTGAGGTGGAGCACAAGAGGAAGGAATGGACAGTGAGGTGGAGAAGAAGGAATGGGCAGTGAGGTGGACCACAAGAGGAAGGAATGGGCAGTGAGGTGGAGCACAAGAGGAAGGAATGGACAGTGAGGTGGAGAAGAAGGAATGGGCAGTGAGGTGGACCACAAGAGGAAGGAATGGGCAGTGAGGTGGAGCACAAGAGGAAGGAATGGACAGTGAGGTGGAGAGGAAGGAATGGGCAGTGAGGTGGACCACAAGAGGAAGGAATGGGCAGTGAGGTGGAGAGGAAGGAATGGGCAGTGAGGTGGAGAGGAAGGAATGGGCAGTGAGGTGGAGAGGAAGGAATGGGCAGTGAGGTGGAGCACAAGAGGAAGGATTGGGCAGTGAGGTGGAGAGGAAGGAATGGACAGTGAGGTGGACCTCAAGAGGAAGGAATGGGCAGTGAGGTGGAGAGGAAGGAATGGACAGTGAGGTGGACCACAAGAGGAAGGAATGGACATGTCCTCATGTCTGCTTCCTTCTTTACAGTGTAATTATCTTGTGCAGTGGTCTTTGTGTATCAACAGATCATCACATATTATTTACTCAAATAAATGAAAATTAATGTTTGAGGAGCTCTGGTTTCTTGTGGAACACAACTTCAGCCCAGACAGTTGGTCTCACTCCACAGCAGTGTTGTACCTGGTAGTGGGAAAGTAAATGTGGATTGGGGGGAAGCAAAAGTACTCACATACCTGGTCAAACCATCTTGAGACGTGGACGAACTCCGCTTTCTGAGAGAAGGCCATTGCCAGCTATCAAAGGCAAACTCGCTTGACAACCAAGTGCTGCAAACATCTAGCACCCACCATATATCGATGTAACCCATAGTACAAAACAATGTCAGCAAGAGACAGCCGATTGTTCGCTAGGTATACTTTGGGCATAAGAATTCTATTCAGCTCCTGAAATGGTTTACAAGTAACAACTCATGACCCTATGGTAAATAACCATATCTCTCTCTTCGTCGACGTTGGCTTACCTGCAAAACTGTATGGAGTTGGTCTCTAGACAATGTGTCCCACTTGTTTTCTGTCCGCATCTTTGTGACGTAGTAATCAAGCCATTGTCTGACGTTCGCTTGATCGATGGGAGTTTCCCCACAGAGCCGAGATGCCTCTCTACTCGACTTGGCAATGAACCAGGTGCAAGCCAGCACGGAATGCCGCGCATAACTGAGCTACAAGAGGATGATGCATATCGCGTTTCGTATACACGGCTCCGTCTGTAAAAGCCGGTTGCTTATGTACTCAGCAGTCACGTGCAATTAAGCTAGTGCTACGTATGCCTCCGTTATGGATTTATGCACGTAGTTACGTCCTTGAACTGTTGTGCTCCTAAATACATCAACTTACGTGTTCTAGGGAAGCTGTGCTGTTACAATACACTTTCAAAAACTGTGCTTCCCAGACGCTTTCTTCCTCCATGATGATTTGGGCACATGTACACACAAGCAAATAATTAATAAAAATTAGTTACCAATTATTAAACTATAAAGAGGCACAAAAATCTCTCTGGTCTTAAAGGTTTATACTCAATGTCTACGCCGGGATGGGTTCCTGTACATTGATGTCCATATTCCTGTGTGTGTGTGTGTGTGTGTGTGTGTGTGTGTGTGTGTGTGTGTGCATGTATAGGGATGTATGTGTGTGCATATGTGTGCGTTTGTGTGTGTGTGTGTGTGTGTGTGTGCATGTATGCACAGTACTGGTAGTTAATATGGATATTTCTCTCAGGACCACCAGGTACCTTCCAGAAAGCCATGCCACAATTACACCAACATGCAACGTTGTCGTACATGTGTAGTTGTCTCTCAGGTGGGATTTTGGCTTTCCTAAATCGAGAAGTAAACAGAAAGTAGGAAAGACTTAATATAAGGTTCTTACATGTATTGACATTTGAACATCTCCTTTGTTTCAATTGGTCCACCATTTTCCTGCAGTAAGTAGCCAAATCGTGTGCATATGTTAATATGTGAGTTGATATGTGTGAGTTGATGTGTGTTAATATGTGTGAGTTAATGTGTGTGTGCTAATTGTGAGTTAATGTGTGTGTGTGTGTGTGTTAATATGTGTGTGTTAATGTGTGTGTGTTAATATGTGTGTGTTAATATGTGAGTTAATGTGTGTGTGTTAATATGTGTGTGTAATATGTGTGAATTAATGTGTGTGTGTGCCATTTCCAATCACAAGTTACATTGTGGTATATATTATCACAGGGTGTGGTGTGGCACCATGGGTATGGCAACGCAGGGTGTGGTGTGGCACCATAGGGTGTGGTATGGCACCACAGGGTGTGGTATGACACCACAGGGTGTGGCATACAGCCACAATGTGCTCACGTTAGCTGCTGCAGTGAGGTCTACTTGAAACAGCCATTGGGCCAGGCGTGACCACACCCAGCTCTCCTCTGTTATTGCATGCAGCTTTCTGGTTGGAGGGAACAACAACTAATTAGAAGTGTAAATAACTGCTTTGGCTTTGGATGTTGGACTAGGGAGATTTGTGACATACCTATTGGCTAGACCGAAATTGAGAATGTCTTGAGGCCGTTTTAGATAAGACACAATACACCTAATGCAGTCATCGTGAAGTAACCTGAAGTGTTCCTGAGAGCAATCCTAAAAGACAAGAGATCCAAACCTAAGTGCAAGATATCTGAACACAAGGTCAAAGGTCACCAGGAGTACTGTGGAGATCATGGGTATCAGGTCAAAGGTCATTGAGGGATTAGAGAGGGATGTACAATCTAGGTCAGCAAGGCAGGTCCTTCACTGTAGTGCAGGAGTGTGTGAGGGGCTTACTAAACAAGTGTTCAGGTCCTCCTTGCACTTCAACAGTAAGTCATACTTCTCTTGGTATAAAGAACGCTCAATGGACTGGCCATTAACAACTGTTGATAGTGGCAGTGAACAACATGCATGTATTCATGCTCCTGGAATAACATAAGCATATGTGGCACACATACACTTATCATGTATGCACTACTAGCACATACTTCTCTCAAGTACTTTCAACGCCTTGTCCACCACAATGGAGATTGTTACAGCTTTGGATGGATCATTTGATGACACAGCTGAGTGTGTATAATGGCAACCGCCTGTTTAACCCTCTGGCCTCCATATTTATGCATCTAACCACTTACCAATCCCACTGGCGGTAAAAGTGAGCTTAAGAATCATCACCTGGAAGCTGGATATAGGGCTGTTGAAAAGCCAGTCATATACATGCAAAAGGACCTAAATATTGAGGGTGCAGAAAGTGTGTGGAGGGGTGCCAGAAGTGGGTAGGAAGGGCACCAAAAGTGGGTGGAGGGTGCAGGAAGGTAGGATGGGCACCAGAAGTGGGTGGGAGGTGCCAGAAATGGTTGTGATGGTGTGTAAGTGCCCTCATTTATCATACATGCACTCACCCTGCATATGAAGTAGTAACATTTCTCATCGTACAGGCCATACTCAAAGCCCATGGCTTCCATTGCGTCTCCTAGTGTTACGTACTGGTGAACCTGATAGGATGGAACCTTAAATGTACTGAGGGTGAAGTGGTGAAGGTGGTAGTGGTTGTGATGATGTGAGAGTGGAGATGGTGGTGAAGGTGGCAGTGGTTGTGATGATGTGACAATGGAGGAGGGTGAATTGGTGAAGGTGGTACATGTAGTGTGAGTGTTAGGAAGGAGGTGAAGTGGTGAGGGTGGTAGTGGTTGTGATGATGTGACAGTGGAGGAGGTGGTAAGGTGGTAGTGTGAGTGTTAGGAGAGGTGAAGTGAATGTGATAATGCATTGTGATGATTTGAGAGGAGGGGGAGGTGATGAAGATGATGTGTTGATGTAGTGATTGATGACACCATATCTACTGGCCACACCCACTCTTATCACAGCATAATTGAGGTGTGGTGAGATGAGTGGATACCCTGATAGCTATGGACAACACCTGTAGGCAGGGCTTTGTAAATGCTTGGTTCACTAATTTAACAAACTCTATTCATTATAAATAATTCCCACAACTGTTGAACATCACATCAGGGTACTAATTACAAGACGCGGCGGGGGGAGGGGGTCATGCGTTGAGCGCATAGCAGCTGTTACCTCTCTCGAAGTAGCGATTGTTCCGCCCAGTGCACACTTGTTACCTAAATCGATTATAATGTTATCCTTGCATGTATACATTTGTATACATGCACATCACTCACGCAAACGTTTCTTGAAATTGCCGCTATCACAGCTTGCGGCAGTGGTTTCAGCCCCTCCTCTCTCTTCGTCGTTCCGTTGTTGTCCGTTTTCAATGGCAGCTCTGACCGGCTTCCAGCCAAGTGGCGTGCGAGTCCATGTCTGGCCGGGGGACCGCCAGTCTTGGCAGTAGCGGGATGACGCTGATGCCAACATCTGGGCAATGTGTTTGTGTTATTAATAGTAGTTATGACGTCACGGCATATTGGAGAATGACGAGCTTGATGGTGGCAGGTATTGCCATTACCGGCACGGCCTTGGTCGCGCGGTTTTTGATGAGGGCAGCTACGGAGATGAAAGCCAGCGCCTCAAAACTTCCGAAGACCCCTCTTCTTACTAGCTACTATAAAGGAGGCTTTGAACCGAAAATGTCGAGACGGGAGGCCGCGCTGATATTAGGTACTGTACAATTGGTGGGCTTCGTATAGAAATGTAGCCTGTATTGCGCTATGGTGTATTAGTACGGTAGTACCCATAATTTATGTACATAATTTTTTTGCATTTGTCAAAGCATGTGTGGGGCACGTGCCTAGCTATGGGGAGGGGAAGGGTAGTGTGCTTTTATATTGAGTGTAACCTATGGGAGGAGATTATATGCTGGTTACCTGAGAACTCCACCGTTGGTTATTTCACAGGGATTAGCCCTTCATCTCCAAAGGACAGGATTATAACATCGCACAAGAAATTGATCATGTTGAATCATCCAGACAGAGGGGGGCTCCCCTTACCTAGCAGGGAAAATCAACGAAGCAAAGAGCAAGCTGGAGAAGGCAGACTAAACAGTCTCCATTTTCCAGAGGATGTTATGTGGACTGCTGTGTTCAGCAGTGATGTATGCACCGATCAGTAGCTCTGTCAATGTTTGTGATTTCTTCATAACTTATTGCTCACAACCAAATCATCTATTAACCTTTTTATTAAATCGTGCATTCATTTTCTTTGGTGTACAGTATTTGTCAGTGAATTGTAGTTTACGGATGACATGACAGGCCCTTGGAAGTAATCTAACATGCTAAATCTCCATTTCCTTTCATGCAGTTGAAAACCACACCCACATTGGTGACTGTTGCCATAAATTATTATGGCAAAGACACTGCAAGATCACCTGAAGGACGGGGTGGTAACGAGCATCGATGCGGTAGAGAATGACCAGGTCACGAAACAACCTTCGGACATGGACAGCATCGCTGGAATGGCTGAATTGATGCAGCGGATGGTGGAGGTGATGGCAAGCGACGGGGACGAAAGGATGTTGGAAAAGTTTGTGCAAGTCGTTACAAAGCTGTCTCCATCGTTGGGTGATAGCGTGAACGGTAAACAGGATTCAAGAGGCGATCCTGTATTCAGACACACCAACTAAGAGCACAAATATTCCCCCCCCCCCCCCCCCCCCCCCCCCCCCCACACACACACAAACATACGTCGTGCATGCAGTAGGTACATGTACTGGGGTTTTACTATTTCTCGCTTTTTGCCGTACTTTTTAAAAGCAGTACACAGGAAGCAATGCAACATTAGCACAGCAGTGAGCTGTGGGGGAGATGTAGGAGATGGTATCAGAGGAGAACATGAAGATGGAGGCGATCTTGGAAGGGTCAGTGGAGATGGCAAAGTTGACAGGTCAGGAGGTGAGTGCTCTTCTGTCTCATCTCTACTAGTATGTGAGTGGTGCATGTATACATATGGTGTGTGTATGTGTTTTTATATGTGATGTGTGTGTATAGTGTGTGTGTGTGTGTGTATGCATGTTTATGTGATGTGTGTATGTGTGCATATGTTTGTGAGAAACTTGCGTCTGCTGTGTGAGTGTGTTATTGAATGCACTAATAATCCCATATATACACAGCTCCTAATAGCAGAGTTGTGGGAGTAAACTATGACGAAGCTCCACCTCCTAATCAGGGTCCCATGAGGTCCAAGAGGGTCATAAAAGAAGACCTAGATGAGCTCCTGCCACCTGGTGAGTGCTACGAGTTGGTTTCAAACATCACCACAGCACTCTTCTGTAGGAAAGAGACCATCTCCCCTTGAGGATCAAAGGGTCACTAGATCTACACATACATCTCCCCTTGAGGATCAAAGGGTCACTAGATCTGCACATCCAGTGAACAATTTCCAGCCAGGTGTGTGGCACAAATGCAAGGCATATATTTAGTATCTCATTCTCCCCCACGTGATTCCCATCCCCTGTTCCCCACCCCCTTCCCTCCGTGTGATCCCCACCCCCTTCCCTCCACATCATCCCCACCCCTTCCCTTCACATGATCCCCACCCCCTTCCCTCCACGTGTTCCCCACCCCCTTCCCTCCACATCATCCCCATCCCTGTTCCCCATCTCCCTCATCCCTTCTACCACATGATCCCCACCCCCTTCCCTTCACATGATCCCCACCCCCTTCCCTTCACATGATCCCCACCCCCTTCCCTCCACATGATCCCCACCCCCTTCCCTCCACATGATCCCCACCCCTTCCCTTCACATGATCCCCACCCCCTTCCCTTCACATGATCCCCACCCCCTTCCCTTCACATGATCCCCACCCCCTTCCCTTCACATGATCCCCACCCCCTTCCCTTCACATGATCCCCACCCCCTTCCCTTCACATGATCCCCACCCCCTTCCCTTCACATGATCCCCACCCCCTTCCCTTCACATGATCCCCACCCCCTTCCCTTCACATGATCCCCACCCCTTCCCTTCACATGATCCCCACCCCCTTCCCTTCACATGATCCCCACCCCCTTCCCTTCACATGATCCCCACCCCCTTCCCCACCCCCCTTCCCTCCACATCATCCCCATCCCTGTTCCCCATCTCCCTCATCCCTTCTACCACATGATCCCCACCCCCTTCCCTCCACATGATCCCCACCCCCTTCCCTCCACGTGTTCCCCACCCCCTTCCCTCCACGTGTTCCCCACCCCTTCCCTCCACGTGTTCCCCACCCCCTTCCCTTCCACATGATCCCCACCCCCCCTTCCCTTCACATGATCCCCACCCCCTTCCCTTCACATGATCCCCACCCCCTTCCCTTCACAGTGATCCCCACCCCCTTCCCTTCACGTGATCCCCACCCCCTTCCCTTCACATGATCCCCACCCCCCTTCCCTTCACGTGATCCCCACCCCCTTCCCTTCACCTGATCCCCACCCCCTTCCCTCCACATGATCCCCACCCCCTTCCCTTCACATGATCCCCACCCCCTTCCCTTCACATGATCCCCACCCCCTTCCCTTCACATGATCCCCACCCCCTTCCCTTCACATGATCCCCACCCCCTTCCTTCACGTGATCCCCACCCCCTTCCCTTCACATGATCCCCACCCCCTTCCCTTCACGTGATCCCCACCCCCCTTCCCTTCACGTGATCCCCACCCCCCTTCCCTTCACGTGATCCCCACCCCCTTCCCTTCACATGATCCCCACCCCCTTCCCTCCATGTGATCCCCACCCCCTTCCCTCCATGTGATCCCCACCCCCTTCCCTTCACATGATCCCCACCCCCTTCCCTTCACATGATCCCCACCCCCTTCCCTTCACATGATCCCCACCCCCTTCCCTCCATGTGATCCCCACCCCCTTCCCTTCACATGATCCCCACCCCCTTCCCTCCATGTGATTCTCACCCCCTGTTCCCCATCTCCCCCATCCCTTCTCCCACATGATCCACTCTCTTGTCCCAATAGAAAGCTCCTATCAATCAAACCCCAAAGGATTGACCTCAGACAGTGCACCCTCCAATGGACTGACCCCAGACAGTACACCCTCCAAAGGATTGACCTCAGACAGTGCACCCTCCAAAGGATTGACCTCAGACAGTGCACCCTCCAAAGGATTGACCCCAGACAGTGCACCCTCCAAAGGATTGACCTCAGACAGCATACCATCTGTGGAGACAAGCCTTAGCAGGGAGCTGCAGCCCCATGCAGTGTGGAAAGTGGACCATTGGTCTCATGGTCTAATCAGCTCAACAGGTGAAGATGTCCCAGATGGCCCCGCCCTCTCCACATGGCAGCTCCAGGACTATCAGCTCAGGGACCATCTGAATGGAGAAGGGACTGTCGTCGCCATCATAGACAGTGGCATTAATCCAGGGCATGTAGCTTTCAGCCAAAGAATCCTTTGGGCCCAATCATTTGTCCCTGGTGGAAGTGTGGTGGATATGCTGGGCCATGGGACCATGTGTGCTGGAATAGCTTGTGGTGCACAGTTTGAGGTGGGAGCAGAGGACTGGATTGGAGGCGTTGCCCCTGGCGCCAAGCTTGTGGTATGCAAAGTGGTTCCGGATGGATCAGCGCAAGCCGACCTCACTGCTGTGTGTGAAGCTCTTGACTTCATACAGAACTACAACACTCACAGCCTGAAGCAACCTGTCAATGTTGTTTCTCTCTCCTTCGGCACCCTGTACTTCAATCGTGCCATCTGCAGTCGTGTCCACACCCTTGCTGGTATGGGCGTGATCATTGTCTGTGCGGCGTCCAATGAGGGCAGGCTTAAAACCCAACCCATTGCCTTTCCCGCTCGGCTCGGTCATGTCCTGTGCATCGGCTCTCACTGCAGCAGTGGGAGCCCCTCCTCCTTCAGTGCCGTGGGTAGGGAGATAGACTTCCTTGCTCCGGGAGAGAACGTGTGGGCTCCTTCTTCAGGAGGTCCCCAAGCCATTTCCTGTGCGAGTGGCACGTCGTATTCAGCCCCCGCTGTTGCTGGGCTGATCTGCCTCGTGCTGCAGTACCTCCGGTACCTCTCGCAGGTAATGAATGCACCCCTATACGAGTGCGTGCACAGCGTGTGGGCCATGAGAGAGCTACTGAAGGAGATGGCAACCAGTCCAGGGCACCATTCCGAGGAACTTGGGTTTGGTACCCTGGAGCCAGCAAAGTTCTTCGAGAAACACATGGAAGAGATTAAACGTATCATACTAAAAATGACGCAATGAGCCAGAAGTCCTAATTACTAGCTTCCTTAGTGGCAGTGTGAAGTAGGAGAGATGGTCCAGCTGAATTAGGGAAGACCAATCGACAAGAAGTTAACTATAGAGCATGTGACATGTGGACTGGACATCACATCAGACTGACATATACCATCATGTGCCTTGGAACTGCAACATTTAGACTAACATCACACAACCTCTGCAAACACTGACACCATACAGGTCTCTATCACATGAGCATTCACATATTGTATCCCATTTGTGTCAGTATTACTGCTCGCACTTTGTGTGTCATCTGATGCATGATGTCAGCTTCTGGAAAGAGTATGTGTGCTTTAATAAACCCTCACTCCCCAAAAGGCACATGCACATAACTCATTGCTCTCCCAAAAGGCACCAATCAGTAATGCTTTTATTGCTCCCATTTGTATACCATGTAGACTAAGTACAACATGACATGCAAATCACAACATCAATGATCCTTGTGTACTGGTGAATATAAAAGGTGTACATGGGTGTACATGTAACCATAAGAAGACAAACATGAGGTGGTAGCCAACAAAGGAAAGAGCTAATGCTTCTTGGCACTTCTAGGTCTCTTGTTGGGAGGTGACCACCTCATGTAGTCAGGGTCCACAGTGAGCTTGGGTCTCCTGTACTCGGCACTCTTCATGTGCTCCTCCACCAGCTTTGGTGTGACGCAGATGATGTGTTGACCCTTCCAGTACTTGACCATGTTCAAAGCCTGCAGAGTACCTGTGATGTCATCATGTGTGATGCTGCTCATGGCACTGTAAGGAAAGGGGGTGGGATCATGTGTGATGCGGCTCATGGCACTGTAAGGAAAGGGGGTGGGGATCATGTGTGATGCTGCTCATGGCACTGGAAGGGAAGGGGGTGGGGATCATGTGTGATGCGGCTCATGGCACTGGAAGGGAAGGGGGGTGGGATCATGTGTGATGCTGCTCATGGCACTGGAAGGGAAGGGGGGTGGGATCATGTGTGATGCTGCTCATGGCACTGGAAGGGAAGGGGGTGGGGATCATGTGTGATGCTGCTCATGGCACTGGAAGGGAAGGGGGGTGGGATCATGTGTGATGCTGCTCATGGCACTGGAAGGGAAGGGGGGTGGGATCATGTGTGATGCTGCTCATGGCACTGGAAGGGAAGGGGGTGGGGATCATGTGTGATGCTGCTCATGGCACTGGAAGGGAAGGGGGGTGGGATCATGTGTATGCTGCTCATGGCACTGTAAGGAAAGGGGGTGGGGATCATGTGTGATGCTGCTCATGGCACTGGAAGGGAAGGGGGTGGGGATCATGTGTGATGCGGCTCATGGCACTGGAAGGGAAGGGGGGTGGGATCATGTGTGATGCTGCTCATGGCACTGGAAGGGAAGGGGGGTGGGATCATGTGTATGCTGCTCATGGCACTGGAAGGGAAGGGGGGTGGGATCATGTGTGATGCGGCTCATGGCACTGTAAGGGAAGGGGGTGGGGATCATGTGTGATGCGGCTCATGGCACTGTAAGGAAAGGGGGTGGGGATCATGTGTGATGCTGCTCATGGCACTGGAAGGGAAGGGGGTGGGGATCATGTGTGATGCTGCTCATGGCACTGGAAGGGAAGGGGGTGGGGATCATGTGTGATGCGGCTCATGGCACTGGAAGGGAAGGGGGGTGGGATCATGTGTGATGCTGCTCATGGCACTGGAAGGGAAGGGGGGTGGGATCATGTGTATGCTGCTCATGGCACTGGAAGGGAAGGGGGTGGGGATCATGTGTGATGCTGCTCATGGCACTGGAAGGAAAACAAGGAGCAGGTGAGCAGACCAAAGAACTAGGGGAACGTTTAGATGGACACACTGGACGGAAATGATTAAGGTGCACATATGATGTACTGAGGAGTGTACTTTGGCCAACATTGATACAGTATCTGTTGTGTACATATGCAAGGTTACTCAGGGTGGACTGGCTTTTGGTGTTGGTTTTCACACATCTTGTGCAATTTGATACAAAAAAGCAAGTTGAAAACCATAAGCCGTGCCACAAAGATGAACATATATGCATTTCACCAGTACGCAGCTTGCATTCACAAGTATTTGTAATCAACAATGGTTAACCTAGGGGAACAATTCCCTCAACTCTCCCTCACCCCGATACTGCATGGTCAAATCTCCCCTACCTCAAGTCTTTGATGGACACCATGCCTTCAGTATTCTTCAGGATATCCAGAAGCACCCAAGACCAGTAGCTACGGTAGCTGAGTTTGCCGAGATCAGACAGAGGCTTCTCCGGTGATCCCACACATCCCTCTAGCTTGGACAGCTCGTAGCTGAACGCAATGAGGAACTTCCCGTACCCGTTTCTCTGGTAGGGAGGGAGTGTGAGAATGCAGGCCAGATTGTTATTGTCTGGGCTTTCCTTCTCCTGAGTGCGGAAGTGAGGAGGTAGGGGGATGTTGAAGATGGAGGGCGGGTTGTAGATAAATCATGCCCACACACTTGCATACATGCAGATACAAAACACACACACACACACACACACACACACACACACACACACACACACACACACACACACACACACACACACACACACACACACACACACACACAGATACACATCAGTGCTTACACATAAAACATGCCTCACCTTCGAGAAGTAGCCCACTATATGACATCCCTGCTTGTCCACCTCAGTCAATACATAGAACAGGAAAGGCTCCACATCAAAGTACAACGTCTTGTGGTCCAGGAACAGCTTGGCCAGCAGACACAGGTTCTGGCAGTATATCTTGTGATCGCTGCCGTTGACTTCAAACACAGAGAGCGTTGCTTTGCGATATATTTCCTTGCCAGGAGGTTGTCTAGCGGTGCAGGTGTCCAGGTGCCTGGCGTAGGTAGCCTCAAAGCGCATGTACTTGAGACAGTACTCGCATATCCAGAGCTTATGCTGCTTGCCATACTCCTCAGGGTACGGAGAGAAGTACCATGCGTCTATCTCATACTTGCCAATCACTATCCTGTCGATGTACTTTACTTTGGTCAGGGCCTCATGCTCTTTCTCAAGGGCCGCTGTGGTTGGATCCATCTCGTCAAACGACTGGAACATCAAGGGTGGGCATTATATAAAGGCAATGGGATTCCCATACAAAGGGAGCACTAGTAGATAAGTCACCGCACAAAAGGTGGCATTATACACAAAGGGTGGCATTATATAGGGTCACCACACAAAAGGGTGGCATTATATGGGTTTGTCATACAAAGACACGAACAAAACTGAGACGCACTAGAAACCTGTAAAATGAATGTGCACACCTAAACTAAGGTACCTTCTGGACATGGTTGATTTCATCATGCTTCCTCTTCAGGTTCCTGGTCACTTTCCTCTCTCTGCCATCCAGCTCTAAAATGGTCTCCAGCTCCTTCTGTCCCTCCTCCACCGGCCCTTTGCTTGTGTCAATACGAGGAAGAAGACAAACCCACTCGTCCATACGACGATTAACTGGCAGGAAGAGAGACTTCTATAAGAATGTGCTCATCTATGTAACATACGCCCAACACACACGTGCAATGATGTGCCCACCATGCTTGCGCGCACACACACACACACCAGCATGCAGACTCGAGTGGAATAATTATTTATATTTAGCCATCCAAACATTTCCATACCTGCACAATAACATCATCAGTAAGTGATAACATACATTCACATCCAAACATACCTCTCACATTCACACACATCCATCATACACATCACACCGCTTACATGCACAGCACCAACACTGACATCCACAGTTCCATACACCCATACACACATATACACACATACAACACACATACACACACACACACACACACACACATGTACACTATACTCACAGTCCTTATAATGAACGTAATACTCCGTGCACTTGGTCTCCGGATTTTCCCTTTTCTGTATCACTTCAGCCATGTGCCATGATCCATCCATCCGCTGTACCTAGGGTTTGTATTCGGATAGTTGTAAAAGTACGGATTATTCGGATACCGACTATTTTATCCACTTTTCGGAATCCGGTATCCGGTAATTTCAAAACCGGATAATCCGGATAAATGATAAAAATTAAAACCGCTTATTAAAACTCCAGGTATTCAAACGAAAACCAAAATGGCGGATGAAGGGATTCAAGTGAAAGTATTCAAGACAGGTGATTTCGTACTTTGCAAATGGGAATGTCACGAATGTGACGCTGACGATGAAGGAAAAGAGTCTGAAGAGAACTCAGAGAAGTGGTTACCTGCGCGCCTCGGTAAGTGCAGCGACAACGGTAAATGGGATGTTTTTTGGCTGACAAGAAAAGATAGAGTTCTAGTCAGTGAATTGATAGATGGCGAACCGTCAATGTCTCATGGGGTTGTTCAAAGTGATCTGAGGCCGATTGATGAACGAAAAACAACGGTGTTGAAGGCAAAAGGAGTGCGAGGTGGAGGATCAGCGTGCTGGGCGTATTTCACTGAGCCTGTGCATAAGGATACTTTGAAACGTATCACTTATTGCTGCGTTCAGAACGAGAAGGGTGAACAGTGTAGCCAAGCTTTAAACGTTACTGCTGCTAGCACCGGTTCCATGATTAATCACTTAAGTGCGAAACATGGAATTTGTTTGCAGCAAGGATTGTCTTCCTCTGCATCAAGTTCTGCGGCTAGTTCCAAGTCTGTTCGGCAAGAGAAATGCGATGAGCTTTTTTCAAAATCTTACGCTAGGGAATCTACAGCATGGAAGAGTAAATTTTCTGCTTTGTGCAAATTTTTGACAACTGATATGCGGCCAATAAATCTTGCACAGGGTAAAGGCTTTAAAGAGTTTTGTGCTGTAATGGACCCCAGGTTTTGCATACCAAATGCAATAACAATTAATGCTCAGATTCTTCGTGAGTACACTGCAATGAAGGAACGAGTGTGCAAAGCATTGCAATTGGAGTGCCCAAGTAACATTCATGATCAGAAAATGGTATCTACAACAATTGATTGTTGGTCCAGGTTAGATCAAAAGGGGTTCTTTGGTGTTACTGCGCATTGGATAACGGAAGATTTCCATATGAGGTCAGTAACATTAGCTGCTGCTGCATTAGAGGTATTGCATAATGATAAAGATGAAGTTGTACATGAAGATGCTGATACAATTATTGTTTTTCTACGGAATATATTGAGCAGCTTTGGGGTTAAAGCATTCAGCATGACAGCTGATGGACCGACTGTGATGGACAAGGTAAGACGTGTGCTATATGACGAAGATAATACTTTTGGTCTTCGATGTCTGGCACACATACTACACAAGGCTATTGGGCACTCCCTAGAAACGGATGGTGTTAAAGAACCTGTAGCAGTACTTAGTGAAGGAGTGAATCATATTAAAAAAAGCAACATTGCATCGCAAGAGTTAGCGCTAATGGTTCGCAAGCTAGAACTGAAAAGTACACTTCATCCTGACCAGCCTGCTCCTGAAAAGTTAGTTGTGAATGTAAAGTGGCGATGGGGTTACTCAAGCAAAATGATACATAGATATTTAGAGCTGAAACCTGCTTGTGACATGCTGCAGGATAGTGAACAATGGGGTTTTAATGTATTATCTCTAACTCATAGTGACAAACATCTGTTAGTACAGATTGAATCCTATCTTGCTCCTATTGCAAAACAGATTTTTTCTGTTGAAGGGGAACATTATGTTACTCTGTCAACTGCAATGCCGAAGGTAAAGTATCTGTTAGAAAAAGCTCTCTTACCTATTCCCTCAGATGCACAGTGCATCGCAATAGCAAAGGCAGTATGTAAAGATGACATATACCAACGTTATGTAAGTCTGTATATGGACACCAATGATCTAGATGACCTTACACATGGCTTGCTATTTGCTGCAGCATATCTAGATCCACGTTTTAAGTCATTTGAACCTTTTATTAATGTAAGCGATCGAAAAGATTCAATTACCTTTGCAGAAAAGAACATAAAGCTCTATCACAAGAGCCTTTTACAACGGGATCAAGTACTACCAACTGAATCATGCATAGCTGAACCACTTTCAAAAAGGGCAAAACATGTGTCTTCAGCTGATGATGACTTCGCCACTTTCATGTCAACGAGTTATCAAGGCGAAGGAAGTTCAAGTTCTGGAACATCTAAGGTTGATGCTTCAAGAGATTTGACTAAAGAATTGGCCCAATACTCAAAGATTGCTGCACAACCTCTTAAGGATGACCCTCTTGACTGGTGGAGAGTAGAAAGAAAACGATTCCCTGAGCTTGCCAAGGTTGCAAGAGTGGTTCTTGCTACTCCTGCTACGAGTGCTCCGACAGAAAGAGTATTTTCAAAGCTTGGACGAGTTTGTGCTAGGGAAAGAGCCCACATGAATCCCATCATGGCTGATGCAATAACATTTCTCGCTAGTAATCGCACTTGGAAATGAGTGTATTGTGTTATTGTGTACTGACTACTGAGCATGCATGTTGTGATTTAGAGTATTCATGTAATTTGATGTAAATTGATGTAATCCATATTTTATCAGTGTAATTTTATGTATAGGCAATATAGCGCAAATTAACAATACCACATAGAATTATCCGGATAAATCCGAATTATCCGGATTTCGGAATCCGTTCGTATTTAAAGCGGTATTCGGTATCCGGATAATAAACTTGTCGACGGATATAAAGCCTAGCTGTACCTGGTACAGCGACCCCAGTGTTACTACGTCTGAAGTGTACTGATCCCCTTCCATTTCTAGCTAGACCACAGTGTTGCGCATTGAGATCAAACTTTCGATCGAGATATCCGTTTGCTCCTCTTTGAATCCTCTTCTGAGCACAAACAGAGAAAAAAAAAAAACCTCACGTGACAGTGTATGTAAATAGAACATTTATTGAAGAGATTATGAATTAACACTTATACTGTACACAGCCCAATTCACAAATTGATTTATGCTGCATATGAGATCAGTGGCGAGCTTAGGAACAAGAAATAACTCTATTCCATGTCATGATCAGATTCTATGTCATGATCAGATTCCACACTACTAGTGGATTCGAAACAAACAAATGTTTTATAAACTGGACTCGTCAAAATACAATTATGGTTAATGAACAAATTTGTCATGTCAGTTCCCTGAATGGACCGTTTACGTTAGTGATGAGGAATTTGATAGCACCTACAGAGGCAACCACAACCAAGCACCTACAGCATCCGGAGGCAGCCATGACGTAGTTCAAAGCTTGAGCCTTTATCACATTCGTAATTTTATATGAGGAGTTCATCAAATACCAGCCGTAGTGCATGTAGCGTTGGAAAGCACAAAATGAAATACATGTGTTCAGACCGAGGTGTGTGTGTATGTGTGTGCGTGTGTGTGTGTGTGTGTGTGGGGGGGGGGGGGAAGTCATACCCCGAATTCCAGCCCTACATAGAGCGAAAATAACAGAACGTTCTAACAATCGTCTCGGTATTTTAATCCGCATTGCAGTGGTAGCTTAATAGTGTGCTTATGCCCTGTGTTCAAAGGAATTTTAAGAACCACTCCCGACATGTTGATGTGCAGCTCTGAAAAACATAGGGAGACACAACAATTGAGCATGGGTTGGCAGGGCAACATTGGCCTTCTCTGCCTCTGCAGTTGAAGTGGCAATGAACATATAGCCCTACTCAAAACCGTCGTGTGTACTGTAGACAGCAGGTCTACCATCTTGGTAACTTACATAGTGCAACAAATGCGCGCGTTCTTCAAGTGTTTGCCTTAATTACTCATACTCCAACAGTTCTGACAAAACATAAACGTGTGGATCAGGCAGGGGAAAGAATAAACGTCTCCAATTAAATTAAAGTGGAAGGCAGAGATCACGTGATTAACCAACAACGAGCGCGTTGTATATGTTGACGAGCTATTTATAAACCAATGATAAGATGGCGCATGCAAAAGTGCAGAATCCCGACTTCCTGGCCTCCAAAACAATGTCGCAAAGTGACTCCGATCTGTTATCACCAGCGAAGGCTCCAGCGGAACCTAGCGAGTCTATGATCCGAAGAACAAGCGTTGAAGATATTGCACGTAGCAGCGCTCGACCTAGCCGAGGTAAACGTATTCTGATGAAACTGGTGCGGCCGTGGACGTGGCGTAAGAAGAAGAAGTCAAAGAAAACAGCCGATCAGCCAGATCGTAAGTATTAACTTTGCGCACCTAAGTTCGCCTATGAACACAACTTCTACACGCGCAACACGGTTGTTCACGCCTTGTTCGCTTATTCATATAGTTTGTTCCTATATGTGCGGTTATATATATTTTGACAACCGCATAATTGGCTTGCACGACCGGCCGTAGTGGTATTCAGTGCGTAGTTCTCAACGTTTGACGTACCCTGTCGACTCCCCCGTGCTGATGGGTTACGGATACGCAAAGCGTAAGTCGAGTGCACAAACGTTGCGCTTCGCGCGCGTACAGAGTTGCCCGGTCTAGCTTTTAACGTTGTCTTGTAGAACTTAATTGCATATAGGATAGAGCGTCAAGCACGCGCACACACCCACCCACACATATATACACATAGATCCTCCTACCTAGAAGGGTGGAGTGGGGGGGGGGGGGGGAGGGAAACGATGTACTGAAATCAATTTAGAATATGGTGGTAGAGCTGATAGAGGAGCCAATGCAAACACATAAACACATGCACACACAGTAACTTGGTACATCTCTAGTGTACAAAAGCACACATATTCTCATAAGCCGTGCACACTACTAATTTCAACCAGTCACTTGCACAGTCACACACTCACACGCAGTCACACACACACAGTCACACACTCACACGCAGTCACACACACTCAGTCACTTGCACGCACTCACAGTCACACACACTCACACAGTGATGCATGCACCCTCAATGTCTCTCTACACTCAATGTCTCTCCACATACTGTCACGCTAATCCTTCAAAGTGCCAACACAGGTTTACTGGTCGATGTTTTTGCGTACCACTATTTAATCAGTAAAAAGGCTACTGTTCTGACGAATAGTCCCATTGTCTTTTGCTGCTTAAGAGCAGCAAATCACATCACCTCCAAAGTCATTTGAAGGAGTTTAAGTTGTTAAGTGATTAAGTTACCAAACAGCCGCATGGCGCCCGGACGGTAACTGCATCTGTAATCCATATATGGAAAAGTATGAATGGGTGTGCTTTGCCGTGTGTACACATCACTGTGTAGTGCAAGTGCACATACATAAGTGTTGGACTCACTAATGCGTTTGGAAGAAGATGCATTAGCTACGCTTTAGTGGGCTATTGGGCTGTTGAATGGTTGCTGCTTCATCAAATCTAGCAGAACCCAAAGATTCCCCAATATTCAGGCAAATATCACACACCTCTGTATGGTGGCTTATTTTGTTCCTATCCACCCTCCCACCTGCCCACCCTCACACCTGCCCACCCACACCCAATACATATGCATTCACGGTGACCAAGTACATGTGTGCGCGTTGTGTTGTGTATGTATGTATGTGTGTGTGTGTGTGTGTGTGTGTGTGTGTGTGTGTGTGCTTGTGTATTGTGTGTAATGGCGAAGGTGTTTGCCAAATTCCTGAAGAGCATCCGGGGTGATCAAAAGACCTGGTAGCCAGGCGGAATAATGGTGGGGCACAAAGAACAAATAATTCTCGCGCAACATTCACACACATGTGCACACCCAAAGCAAATGGCAAACACGTAGCTCTGGTGGGACGGGCACAAGACATATCACGTGTGTGTGTGTGTGTGTGTGTACACACATCACACACACTCACACAACACTCTTCATACCAGAGTGGTGCCAAAAATGTTCATCAAAGGAATGATACCATGTTATATACTCTGACAGGTGTAGGACCATAATGAACTGCTCAGCTTACATTGAATCTTCCTGTTAACCAAGGAATGCATATATTGGAATGCATGTGAGCTTCTAATTGTTGCCCTCCCATGTTAGGATAGACTGGAGTTCATTTATTTGCTTTGTGATTCAGTATCAAAACAACGGTTAGGGGTTCATCATATGTTTACTCAGCCATAGGGTATGGCCCAGTTGTCATGGCACCTGGTGCCTGTACTGTGTCACACCTACCTGCCATGTATCAGCCCTGGACTTTGTGGTCATGTTTCTCTTTGTGTGGTGTGTATGTGTATGTGTGTGTGTGTGTGTGTGTGTGTGTGTGTGTGTGTGTGTGTGTGTGTGTGTGTGTGATGTATGACATTTGATATCAATCACCTCCACAAATGTGGACTACATACTACACCATCACCCTTCACACCAAACCACACCTTTCACACCAAACCACACCCTTCACACCAAAACACACCCTTCACACCAAACCACACCCTTCACACCAAACCACACCCTTCACACCAAACCACACCCTTCACACCAAACCACACCCTTCACACCCAAAACACACCCTTCACACCCTTCACACCAAACCACACCCTTCACACCAAACCACACCCTTCACACCAGCCATACCTGGTTATGTTCAGGCTGATAGGGAAGGCAAGCCATTTGATCCAGGCTCTTTCCTCCTCCCCTTCCCTAGCTGCCTCTCCTGTTGTGAATACCCTCACAAGAACTGAATCAGGAGGGAACTTGTCAGAGAGCACTGCTGCATCAACCAAGCAACATCTGGCAGATGTCCATGACTACCAGTGCAGTAACCACCAGGAGAGGGCCAATGGGCACACAAGGAATGTTTCCCCGGGAACTATAGTAGCACAGCCTTTGCCTTCTGACGTGTCCTATCTAGCCACCAATGGGGAGAGTAATGGAGGACTGTCTTGCACCACAGAGTCTGCTCCAGATCATGTGCGCTTTGGTGGCAGCGTTGAGATTCCCAGTTCCATCACAACAGAAGCGTCAAGGGGACAGCGGGGCCCCACCCCTCCGGGGGCAGGGCCAAGAGGTCCCACACCCCCCACAGTCGCCCCTCCGGTTGCCCCAAAGCCTCGCCAAGTTGCAGCTAGTGTTAGTGTGAGTGCAGGAGGGTTATGTTGTGGTCTCAATCAAAATGGTTGTTTTATGATCTTCTTCTCCCCTAAATAAGAAAGATTGTGATGACCTATTGTGGCATACTGATGACCCATCTCTTATCTGTCGTCTAATTAATGTCCTCAGAGTGACCCTCCCCCCATGAGCCCTCGGACCATCCTCAAGAGGGAGAAAGGTAGACTTCCTTCTGAAGGCTCCATTGTCACCTCTACAGAGCTACCAAGAAATGGAGAGCTACAGAAACAGGATAATGAAGTGGTTACAGAGGTATGTGCCTTCTCTGTGTGATGATTCTTCCTACCTCTTTATTTCTACTGTTTTCCCCTGTCGTGTGATTGTTCCCTCCCTCCCACTCCTCCTCCTCCCCACTCCTCCCACCCCTCTCTCCTCCTCCCCATCCCTTCTCCTCCCACCCCTTCTCCCATCCCTTCTATTCTCACCCCTTCTCCTCCCCACCACTTCTCTTCCTCCCACCCCTTCTCCTGTTCCTCCTGCCCACCCCTTCTTTCCCGCCTCTCTTCCTCCTCTCCCTCCCTTTCTTTCTCTTCTTTCCTTCATTCTTCATGAGAATAAACATTCATTTCATCACCAGAGGATAGACAGCCGTCATTGCTGATCCATTCCTTCCTCTCAAACCTCTTTTCCTATTAATCTTCTATACACCTTCACATAATCACCTTCACTTTACGTTCCTCCTCCTCCCAAGGCTGCATTCCAAGCCAAGAAGTCTCCTGCAGGCTATCTAGTCTACTCTCCGGACGATGATGACAGTTCCGATGAAGAAAGCACTGACCAACCAGTGGGAGCGGTAGGAGAGGTGGAGGAGGGGGAGGAGGGGGAGGATGAAGATGGGCAGCCACTCAAATTTGGAAACAAGGTCTTACGGAGTGACAGCATTGCTATTCTCAGAGAACGCAGGAAGAATGAACCCATACAAAGTGAGCTATAAGTAGGCACAAACATCATGTGATGTCATGCCCCTCCCATTAGCTATACCTGTGGACCAGAGGGTAGAGCTGGAGTCGAAGCTAGCAAGACGCCTGAGTCAGAGGCCAAGCCGTATTGAGTTGGAGCAGAGGAATATTCTCCCAGGTGAGTTCCCCTTGTGGGTCAGGGAGTTTGTCAAGGGTCAGATTTATGCCTCCAAGTTACTTTGTGTACCTACAGTTATTGCAAGCAGCCATGTGTACTAACACAGGATGCTGTTGCACCTTTTGGCTGCCCATTCTAATCCAATTACGTAGGTCCAATTTTCTCACCTTAATTAGCCTTGCAAGTGGTAAGGGAATACATAAAGATGTGCATTTATTGGAGTGATGAAGGCTGGAGCTGAAAACAAGAGTAGCTTGTTAAACCCTATTGTATTTGATGGCTTGTGCTACCTGGTAACATTCTTCAACTGGTTCACACAATAAAGGGCAACTCTAACCAAAGCTTAACTCCCATATGTAGGCAGTTTCTCCATTCCTGTAAGCTTCCCTCTCTCTCCCTCCTTCCTCCCTCTCCCTCCCTCCACCCTCCCTCTCCCCATCCCTCTCCTCCTTCATTCCTCCCCTCCTTCATTCCTCCCCTCCTTCATTCCTCCCCTCCTTCATTCCTCCCCTCCTTCATTCCTCCCCTCCTTCATTCCTCCCCTCCTTCATTCCTCCCCTCCTTCATCCCTCCCCTCCTTCATCCCTCTCTCCTCATCCCTCCCTCCTCTCTCTTGTCTTCATCTTTACTGTTCAGCGGAGAAACCTGAGAGGGACCAGCAGTTTGAAGATGCTCGAGTCACCCTAGAAAGAAAACTGAGCAGACGACCAACCGTCAAGGAGCTCAGAGAATTGAAGATTTTGATGTAAGTGGAGAGGGAGTGAGGGGATTGTGTGGTGAGGGAGTGAGGTGGATTGTGTTGTGCAGTAGTGTGGTGAGGGAGTGAGGGGATTGTGTTGTGCAGTAGTGTGGTGAGGGAGTGAGGGGGATTGTGTTGTGCAGTAGTGTGGTGAGGGAGTGAGGGGATTGTGTTGTGCAGTAGTGTGGTGAGGGAGTGAGGGGGATTGTGTTGTGCAGTAGTGTGGTGAGGGATGTGGTGAGGGAGTGAGGGGGATTGTGTTGTGCAGTAGTGTGGTGAGGGAGTGAGGGGATTGTGTGGTGAGGGAGTGAAGGGGATTGTGTTGTGCAGTAGTGTGGTGAGGGAGTGAGGGGGATTGTGTGGTGAGGGAGTGAGGTGAGGGGATTGTGTGGTGAGGGAGTGAGGGGGATTGTGTTGTGCAGTAGTGTGGTGAGGGAGTGAGGGGATTGTGTGGTGAGGGAGTGAGGTGAGGGAGTGAGGGGGATTGTGTTGTGCAGTAGTGTGGTGAGGGAGTGAGGGGATTGTGTGGTGAGGGAGTGAGGTGAGGGAGTGAGGTGAGGGGATTGTGTTGTGCAGTAGTGTGGTGAGGGAGTGAGGGGATTGTGTGGTGAGGGAGTGAGGGGGATTGTGCTGTGCAGTAGTGTGGTGAGGGAGTGAAGGGATTGTGTTGTGCAGTAGTGTGGTGAGGGAGTGAGGGGATTGTGTGGTAAGGGAGTGAGGGGGATTGTGTTGTGCAGTAGTGTGGTAAGGGAGTGAGGGGGGATTGTGTTGTGCAGTAGTGTGGTGAGGGAGTGAGGGGATTGTGTTGTGAGGGAGTGAAGGGGATGGTGTTGTGCAGTAGTGTGGTGAGGGAGTGAAGGGGATTGTGTTGTGAGGGAGTGAAGGGGATGGTGTTGTGCAGTAGTGTGGTGAGGGAGTGAGGGGATTGTGTTGTGCAGTAGTGTGGTGAGGGAGTGAAGGGGATTGTGTTGTGCAGTAGTGTGGTGAGGGAGTGAGGGGGATTGTGTTGTGCAGTAGTGTGGTGAGGGAGTGAAGGGGATTGTGTTGTGCAGTAGTGTGGTGAGGGAGTGAGGGGGATTGTGTTGTGCAGTAGTGTGGTGAGGGAGTGAGGGGATTGTGTTGTGCAGTAGTGTGGTGAGGGAGTGAGGGGGATTGTGTTGTGCAGTAGTGTGGTGAGGGGTGAGGGGTGAGGGGGATTGTGTTGTGCAGTAGTGTGGAGAGGGAGTGAGGGGATTGTGTTGTGCAGTAGTGTGGAGAGGGAGTGAGGGGATTGTGTTGTGCAGTAGTGTGGTGAGGGAGTGAAGGGGATTGTGTTGTGCAGTAGTGTGGTGAGGGAGTGAAGGGGATTGTGTTGTGCAGTAGTGTGGTGAGGGAGTGAGGGGATTGTGTGGTGAGGGAGTGAGGGGGATTGTGTGGTGAGGGAGTGAAGGGGATGGTGTGACGAAATTATGATTTTCATGACGCCTTACCCCACAGTCGTTTTGCTGACTATGCAGAAGTTGTTGAATGTGAAGATTATGACCGAAGGTGAATAGAGGAATCTGTGCTTCGCCCTCCCATTTTAGTGTGCACACTTCTCTCTCAACTCGGCTCGTTATCCCCTCATCTTGTTTTTTGCATCCTCCCCAGCCCCCCCCCTCCCCCCTTCCACCTCCTCCCCTCATATTTGATTATTATTTTTTGGCAATCTATCATTTTCTCTACCCCATCCAGGGCAGATAAGCCTTGGACGAGGCTTAGTTCTGACGACAAGGCAGCCATAAGAGCAGAGCTGAACACTTTTAAGCAGTATGAGATGGAAGTTCATCCAGATAGCCAGTACATGACAAGGTGATTTTGTGATGTTCTGCTATGTTGTGCATGTGATGAGGTGCTGTTAGTCATGTGCAAGTGATGATGTGCATGTGACAAAGTGTGTGGTAGACACATAGTCTGGATCCAATCATATGTCATTTTCTTTCCACAGATTTCACAAACCATGATGAGCAACTAACAGCTGGACTTTTATTCCATTGTGTCATCGTCTATATGTCTCTGGAGTGTTGTGTGCATGTGTGTTTGTCAGATGTGTATAGCAAAGAACATTTTTCTGTTCATGCAGGAATATTTTTGTGTATGCAAATGTGGTGTGCATAAGTCTATCAACATATCGGCAATCAATGCCGTTGTTCTGTCACGTGAGGACGCCAAACCGTGACATTTTCCCTTATATGGTGTACTTGATGCGTAAACTTAGCTCTAAACGTCACAAAATGGGATACCCAACAAGAGCGCGGCGGTGCATTTAGCGTGACCATTCCATCGAGAGAACTAAGCTGCATTGTGGGCGTGGCTTACGTCATGGTGGCAAAGTGAAGATGTTGTTTATGCCTGCGTCTTAAAAATCACGTGCACGGAGTATTAATGTTGATGATTACAGTGGTTGAAAGTTATTTGTAAGTTCTGTGCTTGATGCACCAGAGCTGATAAAGGGAGCGAAAGAAGTGGAGCCTAGCAATGAGCCTCGAGTCGCGTGTGTTCGAACAAGAGCTCCCCAACCTTACTTCCCAGTTGGTTACCATGGATTTCAACCAGTTCGGGAACTCCTTGGTTCGCAACGAGTTTATCACTCAGGCTACCATGGCTGCAGTGCTGAGCCCGACAGGCGGGCCGTCCAAACGGGACCAGGCGGAAAGGTTGGCGAAAGCCATTAAGGATCAAGTGAAACAGGCTGCAGAGCGCTTCGACAATCTCATAATTATCATGCAAACAGAACCACAACTGGAGCAGCTTGCTGGCAAGATATTGCAGACGTACTGTAAGCCTCTCGTTGTGTGAGGGATTGCATGTTATGACGCTCTGTTGTAGGGAAGCAAGGTGGGCGCCGGTTGGGGGATTGGAAAACAGCTGACTCGACCATTCAATGTGAGAGCTTTGTATGTGTGTGTGTGTGTGTGTGTGTGTGTGTGTGTGTGTGTGTGTGTGTGTGTGTGTGTGTGTGTGTTTGTGTGTGTGTGTGTGTGTTTGTGTGTGTGTGTGTCCTTGTGGTGAGAGGTGTGTGTGTCCTTATGGTGAGAGTTGACGCCCTTTATGGATGTGACCTTCCATGTTGATACCTTTATGCATGTTGATACCTTCATGGAGGTGACCTTCATCTCACCTTGGGGCTTTAGTGAAGTGGGAGAGACCCCCTTATGTTGTAAGTTCATTGTTGAGATGATGAAGTTCTTGAATCAGTAATGAAGCATCTAGTCAATCCCCATGAAGCATCTAGTCAATTCCCATGAAGCATCTAGTCCCCATCCCCATGAAGCATCTAGTCCCCATCCCCATGAAGCATCTAGTCCCCATCCCCATGAAGCATCTAGTCAATCCCCATGAAGCATCTAGTCCCCATCCCCATGAAGCATCTAGTCCCCATCCCCATGTCTTATTCAAAGGCAAGCTCACCTGAAGCAATGGCAAGTGCTTGGAGACTGAGTGCATATAATCTCACAAGCCGGTCATGCACACAAGTGGCTTGTCATAGTGCCATATGACCAGCTGCAAGTAGGCAGGCACACTAGTGGGGTATACTAATGGGGTATACTAGTGGGGTATACTGGGCAATTACTAGTGGGGTATACTGGGCAATTACTAGTGGGGTATACTGGGCAATTACTAGTGGGGTATACTGGGCAATTACTCGTGGGGTATACTGGGCAATTACTAGGACCCGTTATAGCTTATTGCCTAATTAAATTGTCTATTCTTTTTTTTGTCACTATGTCTTGAAGCATCTCAACCGGTTCGATCTGAACCATCTCGACCTGTTCGATCTGAACCATCTCAACCTGTTCGATCTGAACCATCTCGACCTGTTCGATCTGAACCATCTCAACCTGTTCGATCTGAACCATCTCGACCTGTTCGACCGGAACCATCTCAACCTCTGATTCCACCTGAACCACTCAGCTATGTGCTGTGCTCTAGTGCTCACAACGATATGCCTCTCGAGACCTCTGTCCTCATGAACGAGTTGGCAGCCTCCATTCCCGCCAAATGGCGGGCTGTGGGTGCGCAGCTCAATGTGCCCAGCGGGATCTTGGACGCCATTCAGGCCCAAGGGGCTGGACAACCCCAGGGAAGTCTGCACTGCTTTAGCCATGTGTTGGAGGAGTGGAGGAGCAGAAGGACCAGCCCCTATACCTGGGAGAACCTTCTCTCAGTCCTCAGGTCCAATGTAGTAGGCGAAGTAGCGTTGGCTGATAGACTGGCAAGGACCTATGGTGGGTGTGGCCTAATAGTGAGGGTTGAGTGTGGGTGGTTGAGTGTGGGTCATTTGTTTTGCATCACATCAACATACACACGTTAACGCATGCATACATGCACACAAACACACACACACACACACACACACACACATGCACATCTCTGTTACAGGAGTGTCGTTAAATCAAACAGCTCCACAACCACCAGTTGCCTCCGTATCATTGAGCTCTCCTGCCTCATCGCTGGGTCGCATAGATGACGTGCCTACTATTGGAGAGCTGGAGTCATTCACTGTGGATGGAGAGAAAGTTACCATAATGGTTGATGTTGCTGAGAGATGGAAAGACCTGTGCATTGCTTTCAACTTTGACCCGGTGCAACGCACAGCCCAAAAGATTGAGCAGAAATGGAATGGGGACGCCGCCAAGTGTTGCCTTGAGATGTTTCAGCTATGGCTTAAGACACAGGGTGCATCTTGGCGTCGTCTGATTGGGGTCCTTGATCACTGCAAGGAATTACTTTTAGTCTCTTTGATAAAGGCTTACGTGGGAGCTGTTGAGTAGCAGTGTGGGCGGGGCATCTAGACACAATGGTCATTTATATGTTTTGTATCATTTTAATTAACATATTTTTGTATTCATCATTTGACCACTTACAGGGTTTTTCATTTGTTATATCAGCTGTACAGTTGAATACATCACCCACACACACACACACACACACACACACACACACACAAACAGATAACTCTGTATAAATTCATGTATAGGTGTGAAAAGAAATGATGTATACAAAAATGTGTTTTGAGAACAAAAATTTTTGGCAGTGTTGGTGATTACAAAGTGGTCTCTCTTCCAATGAGAGTGGGCTGGATGGCATTTCTTTCAATCGCAGGTTCAGACCACCTCATCCCTCTTGTTGGTGGTCTCTTGCTAGGTATCTTGGCTCTGTTCTTCGTCAGATGAGACAGTGGCGTTGTGGCTACAAATAGATAGTAAGGCAATTATATAATCACACGTGCATGAACACCACATGACCGTTGTTGTCAAGTGGTCCACCAAGTTCAAAGATGTTTAGATCAAGCCACAACTTCTAAATAATGCCCCCACCATTCCTTGTTGCTCACATAAAATGTCATTAGGCACCTCCTCAAGGGCAGTCTCCTTCTGTGGACATTCCTCAAGCAGTACCTCGGCCACTATTTGAGCTTCACGGATGGGTTTTGTCGGTTTCCTCCTGAAACTTGGAGGTGTGGCATCATAATTCCATTCTTCATGTAGTAATGGGAAAGGCTCGAGTGTTGGTAAGTTGACAGTTAGTTTCACCCTGAGTAACGTGTGGATAGAAAATTGTACATATATGCGGCACACATGATAAGTGGCAACATACGAGCTACCATCATCATTTTAAAAACGTATTACTAATTGCGGTTACCTTTCTCTCTCGATCTCCTGAAGCTCTCGAGTCAGCTTCTCTCTGGTAGCTTCCACAACTGTGTTGGTACTGCTGACAGTCAATGTGTCCAATACTGGTTCTGTCTGCATCCCTTCAACAGTTGAAGTTGCTGGTGTCTGTGGATCTTTTTGGACCAGTTTTGTTAGTTGACATTCCCGAGATCTGGCAAACGTGTTCAGTGTTTCAATGTCTTTCAGAGTAATGTTGAGTTTGTTCACTTGTTCTGCAATGATCTCTTCAAGACATCTGTAGGAGGGGATGGTGCATAAGGGAATTCCCCTCACAACAGAACTCCATCATGTTCTGCAGACAACATCAACACAACACACAATCCCTTTCCAACCTCAACACAACACACAATCCCTTCCCAACCTCAACACAACACACAATCCCTTTCCAACCTCAACACAACACACAATCCCTTCCCAACCTCAACACAACACACAATCCCTTTCCAACCTCAACACAACACACAATCACTTCCCAACCTCAACAAGCAATCACGTCTCAACAAGTCTACTGAAGGTTCCTGTTACCCCCAAACTGACTGAAAGAGGCCCCTCCCACCCTCCCACAAAGGAGCATACTGTGTTTGTTTAGGCAAATCAGCGAGCACATCTTGCGGGTTGTCTGTTGAAGAACGCAGCAGTGTTGGAGCAAAGACAATGGCCAAGTTGCTTGAGCCCATCTTATTGGCCTGCTCCTGCTGGGCAATCCTGAAGGCATGGGGATGGGCGGGGTCAGGGAGGAGATGGGGGAAAGGAGGGGATGGGCGGGGTCAAGGAGGAGATGGGGGAAAGGAGGGGATGGGTGGGGATGGGCGGGGTCAGGGAGGAGATGGGGGAAAGGAGGGGATGGGTGGGGAAGGGGATGAGCGGGGTCAGGGAGGAGATGGGGAAAGGAGGGGATGGGCGGGGTCAGGGAGAAGATGGGGGAAAGGAGGGGATGGGCGGGGTCAGGGAAGAGATGGGGGAAAGGAGGGGATGGGCGGGTCAGGGAGAAGATGGGGGAAAGGAGGGGATGGGCGGGGTCAGGGAAGAGATGGGGGAAAGGAGGGGATGGGCGGGGTCAGGGAGGAGATGGGGGAAAGGAGGGGATGGGTGGGGAAGGGGGATGGGCAGGGCCAGGGAGTGTGGTACCTTGCCAGATGAAAGACAAGCCTTTCAAAGACAACATGATTTAGAGGTGGAAGTCTTCCGACAAGCTGATGGAGTACTTGCAACCTCTCATTGCGGTCTGTTATATCTATATAAAGTGCATTTGAGTCATTTCACTCTGCCACTCCCTCCTTCTTACCCCCAACTTGGTCCTGTGAATGCCACTCCCTCCCTCCCCCCCCCCCCCCCCCCTTCCCAAATTGGTCCAAGTTCATTCTATGAGTTATACACACACCTGTTGCTCGAATAAATTCAATGTACAGCTCTCTGGTAAGGAGTGGATCTGGTAGTTCCCTGAAGAATGTACCAACCGTGCTGGCCACTGCATGGACATTGAAGGAGTCCTGCTCTGTGCTCAGAGTATCTGCAACAGTCCAATGAGCATATAAACCATTCTAGTCTTAATGTTCTCTAATCAATGACCACCTTCTTCAAGTGCAGCTCTAACCGCTTTCTTACTGGCGGCTCCAGCACTCTTACGGTATATTCCAAGTGTGTATAGACCTGTGTGTATGTGTGTGTGCGTGTGTGTGTGTGTGTGTGTGTGTATTGTGTGTGTGATGTGCAATATGCACATAGCATATGGTCCATTATAGTTTATGTACACAATATCCATTTAAGGTAAGCATTATAATTATCAGGATTTACCATGGGCCTCAATATACTGAAAGCACTTCTCTATAACATCCGGAACACTTCCCCTGTCTTTAGGGACCAGGGACTCCAAGGGAACACCAAAGTGCGACACAGAAGGCTTGGCCACCTTCAGAATGGTTGGGGTGTGCCGTGTCACAACACATTACATCATGTCTCCAGGGTACTTACATCCAAATGCTTAACCCGACCTTTGCCCTCACATTTCTGTGTTGTACTTTTGTAGCAGCCTTCGTGGCAAGTGTATCCACACTCTGGTGTGGAGAACACCCACTGGCATAGGAGATGAGCCCGCCTTGTTCCCAGACCTACCTTCACAGACCTCCCCTCTCTCCAGCAACGGGATGTCTCCATTGCACAGTTCACACACCGTCCGGACTTTGAACTGTTGTCGAGCAAACTTGTGACCATTATGGACCTACGTGGCAATGACGAATGATGCAAGGATGGTCTTGAAAGAATAAAATACCTTAATTTCAATGTTCCCTCCTGATATGGTTTTTCTCTTCAGTGTTGATGGATCAAAATTGTCAGGATAAAATGTCTTCTTTGGTCTGTGAGGAATTTAAATGATCCCGACAAATCACATTACACTGTACAATGACTTTAAGGATCACAGCATCCAAAGATCACATGACTCTACAGGATCACATGACTCTACAGGATCACATGACAAATATAACACTACAACATTTTAGCACCCTCTGGTCCACCATGACACCCAACACACCACAGAGGCACCCTCTGGTCCACCATGACACCCAACACACCACAGAGACACCCTCTGGTCCACCATGACACCCAACACACCACAGAGACACCCTCTGGTCCACCATGACACCCAACACACCACAGAGGCACCCTCTGGTCCACCATGACACCAACACACCACAGAGGCACCCTCTGGTCCACCATGACATCCAACACACCACAGAGACACCCTCTGGTCCAACATGACACCCAACACACCACAGAGACACCCTCTGGTCCACCATGACATCTGCATACACACACAAAAAAGACTCTTACATTTGTTTTGTGAACTCGTCCAAAATGGTTCTAAATTGATTGATGCCAATGTCAAGGTGTGCTTCAGATAGACATTCCTCCCTGGCCATGCTCTTGAAGATGTTGATGAAATTAGTTATTAACTGGGAAAAATTGATGCATTTTGTGCTTGGCACATCGGATGATGGTCCTGAATTGTTGGTACTTCCAGGCTGTGATGGTGTACATGTGGATATGTGCATGTGGTGTGCATGTGGATGTGTGTGTGTGCGTGTATGTGTGTGTGTGTGCATGTGTGCAGTCAGTAAATGTCCCTTCTTGACCTAAACACACCAGAAATGCCAAGGAGTAGGTGGAAACAAGACTGGCATGGAAGTCATGTATGGTCCTCTGAAAGACGCTTTCCAGTGGTGTACAGTGGGTGTTGCCACTGTTCAGAACAGACAGCTGTTGAAGGATTGAAGACAAAAATGATGGACAGTGATGCTTACATTGAAGTGTACATATGCACTCAATTAGAGGAAACATGACACAAGGCTAAGTGTACTGGAATGGAGACCACTCAACACACTGTACTGGAATGGAGACCATCTCAACCCCATACTGGAATGGAGACTTCCCAAACACTGTATTGGAATGGAGACTTCCCAAACACTGTACTGGAATGGAGACTTCCCAACACTATGTTCAAATGAAGACCACCCCGACATACTGTATTAGAATGAAGACCACCCCTAGCGACAGTAGTCCTCATTCCTCTTCCTCTCGTCACCACCACCCTTCCTCCTCTCTCCCCTCCCTCCCATCCACCCTTTGCCTCCTCTCTCCCTCCCCTCCCATCACCCTCCCTCACCCTTCCGTCTCGCTCCCCTCCCTCCCATCACCCTTCCCCTCCCTCTCCCCCTCCTCACTCACCCTCCCTCACCCTTCCTGCCTCTCTCTCCACTCCCTCCCTCACCCTCCTATCACCCTTCTCATCTCGCTCCCCTCCCTCCATCCCCTTCCTCCGCTCTCCCCATCCCGCCTACACACCCTCCCTCCTCTCTACCATCCCGCCCATCATCCCCTTCCTCCTCTCTCCCTGCCCTACCATCACCCTGCTCCTCTCTCCCCCTCCCTCCCTCACCCTCCCCATCACCCTTCCGCCTCTCTCCCATCCCTCCCATCACCCATTCCCCTCTCTCCCCTCCCCCCATCACCCATTCCATCACCCTTCCTCCTCCCTCCCCTCCCTCCCATCACCCTCTCACCCTCCCAATCAACCTCCTCCTCTCTCCCTCCCTCACATCACCCCTCCTCCTCTCTCCCCTCCCATCACACCCTCCCTCCTCTCTCCCCTCCCTCCCATCACCCGCTCCAAGCACCCTCCTCCCATCCCCTCCTCCCACTCTCCCATCTCCCGCCCTCCCATCACCCTCCCTCCCCTCCCTCCCATCACACTTCTCTCTCCCCTCCTCCCATCACCCTCCCTCCCATCCTATTCCTGCAGACAGATGAACCCTTCCCCACCTTGTCAAGCAGGAACTTCCCGAGACGGTCAATGTCATCCAGGCTCTGTATCACTTTCTTTCTGGACATGGTCACATGTGCACCAGAAGCAATATGCGCTTTGCAGGGAGGGGCTCGGTCCTTACAGTGCCTGTGAACCATGGTCTCTCCACACTCTGTAGAGAAGGTAAAGATGTCATGTTTGGGGGGTACTTTGCATGTCACGGACTGCATGTTGTGATGTTCCTGTGCTGGCATAAATTCATGTGCTGGCATATACCCACCCCAGTCTTCTCTCCTCCCTAATCCTCCCACATATCTAATACACCTGTCTCCCCTCCTCCCACATACCTAAACATCGCATAGCCTTCTTCATAACTCCAGCAAAGCTTTTATTACAAACACAGCAATGCTCAGACTTGAGTGTCACAACTGGATGGAAGTTATGCCTCATACGATCTGAAATGGATAGCCGTCATGGTTACACAAGGACTACCGAGCTACCACTAACTTGATACAAATGGTGATGTGTTCTTTTCATCTGCTAGGGAAGAGCAAACAGTAACATAAACCCTTCTCTCACCCCTTCCTATTTCACACCCCCTTCACTCCCAACCTTCAAATCCTCCTCTCCATATTCCCACATACCTCCATTGCTTAGCCTCAAGTCCACGTGGTCACGGTGCTTGTTTGGTTTTGGTGATGGTGTTGCAAAGTGTGTTTTCTTCCCAGTGGGCGAGGTGGATTCCTTTACTGGCGAATGTGCCTTAGACTTCTTGGGCCAGTTGAAGGAGAGCTTGGAGCCCTTGCTTCTGGCACGTTCTGGGGATGGCGGCCTCTCCTGGTTCAGGTTCTGCACCTCGCTGGCAGAAAGACATTGGGTGAACTCGGAGGACATTTCTAGTGGCTCCACCGGAAGCCTCTTGCTCCACTTGCGAAGAGAAGAGGCTCTGATGTTCCTCTTCCTGGTGGGCGGGGAGTCAAGGGGATGCATCTGAAATGAAGGGGAGACGACCGTGTCGTGTTGGAAGGCTGGCCTTCTCAGCACCTCGCTCTCCACCCTCGGCCTCATCAGAACAAGGTGATCATCAATTGGAGTCTCCATCCACAGAATTGTATCGTCATCCTCTTCCCCATTCCTTAAATTGGGCACTGTCATCGGTATCACACCCACATCAGATGTCCATGGGGAGAGTGGGGAAGGAGGAGACAATTCCTGGCTGCCGCTGGAATGTGGCGTCCATCCCTCACACAGCTTGTGTGCTCCTTCTTCGGGGCCTGTTGGTGGCACCACTCCCGAAGGTCCACTAGCGCTACCCTCTGACCCCCGGGGTTCACCATTGGCTTGGTCCATGGGGGTCACTCTGTGTTCAGAGATACTAAGCTGAGTACCCTTCTGCTGACTTTTAGTAGTGTGGCCACTGACAGTAGTCAGGTGATCATCAGATCCCTCTACTTCTTTTGCAACTCCAGACTTCGCTGAGTTAACCCTTATGACTGGTATGACCACGCCCCCAGACTGCTCTTGGGATGGGGTGGAGCTTCGCCTGTCTGATGGCACAGCAGTGACTCCTCCCACTTCAGGACTGGCAGCTCTTGTTGGATTGTGTTCCTTTCGTACGAGGAAAGGGGACATAATCCGTCCAATCACAGGAGAGGTGGGTGTCATCGTACCATTTGCGTCACTACAATCTTGAGTGTTGTGACTGTCAGCTCTTGTTGGATCATGTTCCTTTCGTACGAGGAAAGGGGACATAATCCGTCCAATCACAATGGGAGGAGTGGTGGGTGCATTAGTGTCATGCTTTGATGCAATCTGCGGCTGCCTGCTCGGGTTACGTAGAGGGATGGGGGATGAAGGCATCTCTTCAAACCGTGAAATGATGCCCTTCATATCCATAGAGCACGGCCTCTGCTCTCTGTCTCTACCGATTGGTTGAGTATGGTTGGTGGGAGTGACCTGCCCTGCAGGTGTGCTTTCAGGAGGCTTAGCTGTGTGTGCAGGTGTGCTCTCATTGGAGGCGGAGGGTACAGATTCACTGCTGGAGGAGAGTCTCTTCAAGTCATCCAGGACATGTTCAAACTCCAAGAGCACATCCCACATGTCTTGAGCAACAGAGGGCCTCTCAATCGATGACATCATACCAGGTGATGTCATTGTGCCAGGTGATGTCATTGTGCCAGGTGACGTCATTGTGCCAGGTGATGTCATTACACCAGGTGACGGTGAGGACTCCATTCCCTTGACGATAAAGATAATTAACAATGAGAGGGAGGGGCCTGCAACATATTTTATGCAGTGGAAAAGAGAAGGGCGTGGCATGCCCTATGCATGATGGGATGGAGGGGGAGGGGCATGCACTATGCATGATGGGATGGAGGGGGGCACCATGCATGATGGGATGGAGGGGGAGGGGCATGCACTATGGAGGGGCACCATGCATGATGGGATGGAGGGGGAGGGGCATACACCATGCATGATGGGATGGAGGGGGAGGGGCATCCACTATGCATGATGAGATGGAAGGGGGGTCACATGAGATATATGCTTACAGCTTAGGGCCTACCTTTGAAATATCAACTTCATCTGGTTTTGCTGGAAGAAAATGCAAACAGGTTGTCATTTCCAGTACCTAATCAATACCCTATTCCCCACCTGTGACAGACATTCCCTCCCTATTTCTCTCCTGCTGCTTCTTCTTCTCGTGCCTCTCTCTCTCCTCAAGCAGCCTTTCCCTCTCTCTCTCTAGTTTCTCCTTCTCTTGATCTAGCCTTCTCCTCTCACTCTCCATCCTCCTTGTCTCTTCTAGCTTCTTCCTCTTAGCTTCCTGCTCCCTTAGGTGCTCAGCAAGAAGACTTGGATACCTAACAGATCACATTAGCGTAGTAGTGTTAGTGTGTTATCCCATCCTCCTCATCTCTCCTCCCCAGTCCCTACCTCTCTCCTTGTTTACCCCTCCTCTCCCTTCCTCCCCCTCCCTTTGTCCCCTCCCTTCCTTCCTTCCTCCCCTCCCTTCCTTCCTTCCTTCCTCCCCTCCCTTCCTTCCTCCCCTCCCTTCCTTCCTCCCCTCCCTTCCTTCCTTCCTTCCTTCCTCCCCTCCTTCCTTCCTCCCCTCCCTTCCTTCCCTTCCCTCCTCTCTTCCTCCCCTCCCTTCCCCTCACTTCTTTTGTTCGTTCCTTCCCTTCCCTTCCCTCCCCACTCACTCCCATCCCCTCTCCCACTCGTTCCAGCCTGATGCACGTGGAGCCATACCTTTTTCTCATCTGGTAGCCTCTCCAGCACGCTTGAATGAGGACTACTGACTGTTTTGTGAGGAGGTACTGTCTGCGCATGCTCCACCCCCTCCAGGCTGTCTGTATCACCACGGCACTGCACACGCTGGTGCGCATCTGGTCTGTACGTCTCCTTGCCAGCCAGCCACGGGCCAAGCTCTGGGACAGCAGCAAAGGCAGCCCATGAAGAAGAGATGAGACAAGATGAGTTAGGTTGAGAAGGTGATGTGGATATGTGAAGATGGCAATATCATATAAGGCCCTACACACAATATTTTCTCCCTCAAATCTCATTTAATGCCTCCTCATGAATAACAAATAGTACTCCCCTAACAAATTCCATACAATGCCCCCCTCCTCAAAGATAACTTCCTTTTTCTCCTAACGGCCTTTCCTAATATTTAAGATAGTCATATCCAACATTCTCCCTAAATGTCCACCTGACCTCATACATACCTCTACATGTACATGTATGTCACTTTTTTAATCACTATTTATTTCAGTGAAAAAAAAGTTTTACCTGTAGTACAATTGTGCACCTCTTGAAATGGAGGAAGCGACATCGCTGAAGCTTAGCCCTGAACCAACGCTGGATCACCACTATCCTGTCCAACACCTCTTCTTTCAGCTTCTTCTGGAGAATTCGCTTATGTGTGTCCCTCATGAAAACCTAATGAGGGTCATATTAATCCCATGGCAATAGTGGGAGGGACATCGGAAGGAAGGGGGGTACCCACGAGTAGGAATAGTGGGTTTGGAAAAGTGATTACCTTATTCTTTCCCATCTGAATACCCTCAAATGCTCCAATGCTGGTCAAGAACTCTTGGATCTGGGCAGGAAGGTTGGGCTTGCGAGCACCTATCAAAAACTGGTACTTCTCATAGAAATTCTAGAAGATGAAACATTGACATACAATAAATAAAACCTCACAAAAGAAAAGTCTTCAACATCATACTTGCGCAAATTGAGGCACACACACACACACACACTACACATACATGTACACTTATAAACACACAATATTTTGCACAAAGACCATTCAACAACAATTTCATATAGCATAACATTTCATACACAGAGCAAGTTATATGCATGGATCGTGCTACATTTAATTGATCAGTGGTAGGCGTGGCAACAATAGTCATAGTCAATGATGTTAGCATGGACGCTCCTTCACCTCAATTCAAAGGTCACCTCACCTCAAAGGTCATTCTCACAGGATAGCCTTGCTTTCTGATTCTCACTGTCTCCATCATGCCACTATATCTCAGCTGACGAAGCACCAACTCACTGTCAAACTCACAGCTTGCCTACCAGGGGAGAACAAAATGTAAGGGAAGTAAGGGAGGAGGGAGGTAAGGGAGGAGGGAGGTAAGAGGAGGGAGGTAAGGGAGGAGGGAGGTAAGGGAGGAGGGAGGTAAGAGGAGGGAGGTAAGAGAGAAGGGAGGTAAGAGGAGGGAGGTAAGGGAAGAGGGAGGTAAGAGGAGGGAGGTAAGGGTGGAGGGAGGTAAGGGAGGGAGGGAGGTAAGGGAGGAGGGAGGTAAGGGAGGGAGGTAAGGGAGGAGGGAGGTAAGGGAGGGAGGTAAGGGAGGAGGGAGGTAAGGGAAGAGGGAGGTAAGAGGAGGGAGGTAAGGGAGGAGGGAGGTAAGAGAGGGATGGTAAGGGAGGAGGGAGGTAAGAGGAGGGAGGTAAGAGAGAAGGGAGGTAAGAGGAGGGAGGTAAGGGAGGAGGGAGGTAAGGGAGGAGGGAGGTAAGGGAGGAGGAGTAAGGGAGGAGGGAGGTAAGGGAGGAGGGAGGTAAGGGAGGAGGGAGGTAAGGGAGGAGGGAGGTAAGGGAGGAGGGAGGTAAGGGAGGAGGAAGGTAAGGGAGGAGGAAGGTAAGGGAGGAGGAAGGTAAGGGAGGAGGAAGGTAAGGGAGGAGGAAGGTAAGGGAAGGAGGAAGGTAAGGGAGGAGGAAGGTAAGGGAGGGAAGGTAAGGAGGAGGAAGGTAAGGAGGAGGAAGGTAAGGGAGGAGGAAGGTAAGGGAGGAGGAAGGTAAGGGAGGAGGAAGTTAAGGGAGGTAAGAGGAGAGAGGTAAGGGAGGAGGGATAAGGAGGAATGTAAGGGAGGAGGGAGGCAAGGGAAGAGGAGGTAAGGAGGAAGGAGAGAGTTAAGGAAGGGAGGTAGGGGAAGAGGAGGTAAGGGAGGATAAGGAGGAAGGTAAGGGAGAGAGGGAGGCAAGGGAAGGCGGATGGGAGGGAGGTTAGGGAGGATAAAGAAGGAGGTAAGGGAGAGACGGAGATAAGGAGGGAGGTAAGAGGTAAGAAAGGGAGGTAAGGGAGGGAGGAGAGAGGTAAGAAAGGGAGGGAGGTAAGGGATGGGAGGAGAGAGGTAAGAAAGGGAGGTAAGGGAGGGAGGAGAGAGGTAAGAAAGGGAGGGAGGTAAGGGAGGGAGGAGAGAGGTAAGAAAGGGAGGTAAGGGAGGGAGGAGAGAGGTAAGAAAGGGAGGGAGGTAAGGGAGGTAAGAAAGGGAGGTAAGGGAGGGAGGTAAGGGATGTGAGAATGACAGAAGGTATCAAAGACTGTAACCTTGGAAACATGTACCTTCTTGTTGTTAGACTTGATGCATCTCACGAAATAGGGGTGGGTTTGCTCCAATGTGTCCATGAGGGCAAGAAGTGATTGGTGGAATTGCCCGCTTACTGTCTTCAACGTGCTGCCGTGTCTTGCTGCACTGGAACGGCCAAAGGAACTGCTGCAGACCTTCTCCTTGGCCTCACTAGGCTGCTGGAAGACAAAGGTGCAATTTCAAAATGCAACTACATGTATGTGTGAGCAAACCATTGTGTACAAATGTGGAATGAGGAACTTACACAACATTATCACTTTATAAACTATGTGAATTTGACAACTTATCTCAGTCTTATGTTTTGGTTGGTCTACTTGAAAAATAGCTATTTATCCTAAAGGCCGTTAATTAGAATGTAGGTGGTTATTAATATTAATGGTTACTATCCCATTCCTTCCATCCAACCTTCTTTCCCCATGAGAGCCTTGTTCTAAGTTTCTCCTGGATCTGGGATATGGAAGGGAGACGGGACCGAGAGTCGTCCCTAGTGAGGGACCTCTTCCTCCTTGCGCTGGGCTTGTGGTTCTTCCCTCCTCCCTCTGTGCTCATCTCGCTGCCGCTGCTTCCAGACCTCGGCCTCAGAGGGAGATCCCCCACCTCCAGACTGTCCTGGCTGGGGTTCCTGCTGTGTCGGCCGGGCTCCTGGTCTGGGGATGGGGAGGAGGAGCTGGACTTTATGCTCTTGTGTTCGTTGGTGGTCTGGGTGCGAGGACGTTTGACTAGGTCATAGGTCTTGTTGGCTCTGAACCCAAAGGAGGAAGACAGAACTCCACCGTACTCAAAGTCAAATGGCTCAGCTGACAGTCTTTTGCTAGCAGTGGGCACAGAGATGACCATAGTGCTGTCACTGGTGAAATGAATTTCATTTCTAAGACAATCTGGCCAATCAGGTACTAACAAACCCAATTGCACTATAAATGGTTAATGAGTTACCAGTTTAGGGCAAAAAGGACATAATCTGGTAAATACCTTTTATTAATATTAGGTATTAGGTACAAATGCCATATAAGGAGCTGTACTCTTTATGGACTTGCTCACCATTTACAGGATACCCTCCCCTCCCCTCCCTATCTCTCCTATGCACACAATACCCTCCCCCTCCCCTCCCCTATCTCTCCTATGCACACAATACCCTCCCCCTCCCCTCCCCTCTCCTATCTCTCCTATGCACACAATACCCTCCCCCTCCCCTCTCCTATCTCTCCTATGCACACAATACCCTCCCCCTCCCCTCTCCTATCTCTCCTATGCACACAATACCTCCCCCTCCCCTCCCCTCTTCTATCTCTCCTATGCACACAATACCCTCCCCCTCCCCTCCCCTCTTCTATCTCTCCTATGCACACAATACCCTCCCCCTCTCCTCCCCTCTCCCCCATGCACACAATACCACTGTGCAGCACAATGGAAATACAAGAAGTGGGATAAACGATTTGTGCACACCCACCAGTCTGTCGTGCCGAAATGGGTGGAGCTCATGCCTAAAGGAGTGGAGCCTGCCCTTGAAGGGGTGGAGCCTGGCTTGCAGGGCTTCTGTGGACTGATGGCAGTCCCTCTGGCCCTTCTGGACCTGGTGCGCAGTGGTTCCATCAGTGCCAAAACAGCCCTACACTTGAGATGGGCAGTGCGCCAGCGGTGGATGGCGTAGGAGGGGAGTCCGATCATGGCTCTCACAAGGTCCGCCTTGCTGGTGGTCAGTACATCGATGATGTCCTGACGCATGACTTCGCTGTTCTTCTCTCGAAAACCCTGCAACATTGTAAACACCCCCGGCCCATCATTCGTGTTGCAACATTGTAAGACACCCCCGGCCCATCACTGGTGTTGAGTTACTCTTTTAGCTGTATTTGTCTGTGCAACTCCTCATGTATACATCATATACATCTAGTTACATACAGGACCTACATAGTGATACTCTCATGTACATACCCTCCTCTCTCTCTCTCTCTCTCTCTCTCTCTCTCTCCACACATGATTGTCATTCCATCTAGCTACATGTACACATCAGTGAAATGACAATACATCAATTATCATGCCTATACTTAAAGGGAAATGAACTGATTGGAATTTACAATGATGGCAGAATAACATTGCTGACACTAATTGGCCATAACACACACACACACAGAGACACACACAGAGACACACACACATAGACACACACACACACACACACACACACACACACACACACACACACACACACACACACACACACACACACACACACACACACACACAACCATACCTTTATGCTGTAGGAGACTTCCCTTGCATAGTGCATAATGGAGAATGTGGGGTCTTCAGACTTTACTTGTGGCGACTTATAGTAAGGGTGAGATTTGTGCTGGCTGTCAAATTTGTGGAGAAGGGACCTGTCATCTGCCCCAGGAAAACTGGTATGGTGCAAGAATAAAAGTTTGTTCGTAAGTGGGTCATGATGACTCATTCTTGGTCACTACAATTTATTCTGGGCACTATGTACTAAGCACCACCATAGCGTAATGTGCACACCAATCTAGCAGACCACCTTCCTTTCTGGTCACCTCCCAGCTGCCAGAGGGGGACAGAAATGGTTGCTATGCTCACCTGCACTCCTCATCCAGCAGCTGCAGCAGACCAGTGGGTCTCTTAGCAATGAGATCCAGACACTCCGTGTTGTCTACATAGGCCACTGTCACCCAGCTGATGCCTTCAGCAAAGTACTCTGCCTGCAAGGTGGTGATGGCATCACATGGCCCACCTGCCCGGCATGCCGATGGTGCTAAGTGCCCCGCCTATCTGATCCTTCATGCCCGTGCACCCTCATACACATGACACATACACACACGTGAACACACACACACACACACACACACACACACACACACACACACACACACACACACACACACACCTGCTCCCTCTGGAAGACATGCTTATTGAAGTATTGCTGGAGATGCTCATTGGCAAAGTTGATACAAAACTGCTCAAACCGGTTCTTCTGGAAGACTTCAAATCCGAATATGTCCAGTACACCAATGCAGTTCCCCTTGTGTTGGGTGCGAGTGTTATCAGGTGTCAGTGATTCATTGACCTGTGTCATGAATGAAAGCTACTGTATTCCAGTGCACAATGCCACACACACATCTATGCAAACAAACATGAGCACTTACATGTACATCTATGCACACATACAGTGCACACATATACGCACAAGTACATACACACACATACATGCATACACATATACGCACAAGTACACACACACACATATATACATACACATACCTTGTCCACTATCCAGTCAAATAGTGCACCATACAGACCTTTAGCCAAGGAGTCCCTTGTGATGATAGCCTGTGTGAAGGGACAGAAGAAATGAGTAGAATAGGCCACACAGATGGGCACATTAACCTCATCGAGTTTGTAAGGTGTAGTGAAGTATTCCAGACCCTTCCCTGCCCTGGTCCTTCTGTAAGTGAGGGCCAACTTCAAGGTCTCTCTGGATACCTGTAGAAGCCCAGACACCGTCTCTAGTGCCTCCATGTTTGCAATGAACACAGAGTCATCATTCTGTGAGGATAAGAGGACAAGAGCCAATAACATAAGAGAAATGGTATGATCAGTATAGCCATATACGTGTGTGTGTGCATGCATGTGTGTTTATGGATGTGTGTGTATCATGTGTGTATCATGTGTGTATGTGTGCGTATGTGCAAACATTGTGGCTTAGTCAGTCAAACCTTGACAAAGGTGATATTTCCAATGTGAAGTATTGCTGCAAGCACAGTGAACATCCTAACATGACAAAAGGTATAGTGTGTGTGTGTGTGTGTGTGTGTGTGTGTGTGTGCATGTGTGTGTGTGTGTGTGTGTGTGTGCGTGTGTGCATCAAGATGATGCCAGGGGATGGAATGCAAATTCCATCTAATTCCCCCTTCCACATTTCATATGTTGTTCTTCTTGTCATTGCCTCATTTTAACCACGTTTTCCATCCCCCAAAACTGGTGTGTCTTCAATCACTAAAACATTCCTTCACCCCACACACCCTTAGACCAGAGAGCCAATCTTCCCATACCAACACTGACAAATGTATGTTGAATACCTCAACTGTGTAACTTCAGAGAAATTTAACATGGATAATGACTGTTTCAATTTCTGGTACTCTGTACTGCCATGGACTGCAGAGATGGGCTCCTATTAGAACAAAGAAATGGAGAAAAGAGAGGAAGGAGAGGAGGGTGTGGGAGAGGTGGATGAAGGTGAGGGAGGAGGATAAAATAAGAAATATATAAGGTGTGACAAAGGTGTGATGAAGGTGACACACACATACATGACAAGGTAGAGAAGATGACAAGCATGCAGAGTAGATGGCCCAGTATGGACAATCAGGGGCTTGAAAGTATGCATTTGTGTAGTGTGTGTGCGTGTGCATGTGTATGTGTTAGTGTGTGTGGACGTATCCCAATGTTCATGTTCTGTGGCACAGATGGACTTACTCCTACGAGGTAGCTATACTGATGGGACTCAAGGAGGTGCAGCTTCTCCCTCAGGTCTCGCTCTGCTCCAGCCAAGAGGTAGTAGAACACGTGATAGTTGCTGTGATGAGGAGGAGGACGAGAGAGGAGCAGAGGGAGGGGAAGAGAAGGAAGAGAAGAGGACCAGAGAGGAGCAGAGGGAGGGGAAGAGAAGGAAGAGAAGAGGACCAGAGAGGAGCAGAGGGAGGGGAAGAGAAGGAAGAGAAGAGGACCAGAGAGTAGCAGAGGGAGGGGAAGAGAAGAGGACCAGAGAGGAGCAGAGGGAGGGGAAGAGAAGGAAGAGAAGAGGACCAGAGAGGAGCAGAGGGAGGGGAAGAGAAGGAAGAGAAGAGGACCAGAGAGTAGCAGAGGGAGGGGAAGAGAAGAGGACCAGAGAGGAGCAGAGGGAGGGGAAGAGAAGGAAGAGAAGAGGACCAGAGAGTAGCAGAGGGAGGGGAAGAGAAGAGGACCAGAGAGGAGCAGAGGGAGGGGAAGAGAAGGAAGAGAAGAGGACCAGAGAGTAGCAGAGGGAGGGGAAGAGAAGAGGACCAGAGAGGAGCAGAGGGAGGGGAAGAGAAGGAAGAGAAGAGGACCAGAGAGTAGCAGAGGGTGGGGAAGAGAAGGAAGAGAAGAGGACCAGAGAGGAGCAGAGGGAGGGGAAGAGAAGAGGACAGGGAAGAGAAGGGGACCAGAGAGGAGCAGAGGGAGGGGAAGAGAAGAGGACCAGAGAGGGGGCAGAGGGAGGAAGAGAAGAGGACAGGGTAGTAAGAAGAGGTGGGAGGAGAGGGAAAAGGAGGGGGAAGGACAGTGGAGAGGGTGGAGAGGGAGGGAAAGAAGAGGGGGAAGGAAAGAGGAGAAGGAAAGAGGAGAGGGAGGGGCAGTGGAGGGGGAGGAAAGAGAGGGAAAGAGGAGGGGGAAGAAAAGAGAAGAGAGAGGGGCAGTGGAGGGGGAGGAAAGAGAGGGAAAGAGGAGGGGGAGGGGCAGTGGATAGAAATGAACAAACAGTAAACAATACGAAATTCATCATTATACATGCATATACACTGCACACACATAGTGTGTTCTGTATGTTACGTGTCTGTGTCTGGGGTGGAGATCTGCATAGACATGCATGTACATGTATAGACGAGTATGTGCCACGGTGGTGCATGACATACCGCTCTCCTTCGGAGTGGCTTATAATCCTGCTTTTCTCCAACAGGTACTTCTCAATAGATGCCCTGTGGAAGGAGACACAGTACACACACTTTCACAACCCTGTTCACAGCAGGTGGCCAATATCTGCATGTGCACAATGTAACTCTTCTTACAGCATGTTGTAATTCTCTCAGAACGTGATTTATAAAAAGAAAACAATCCCATGTGTGTGCATGCAATAGGACTGCTGTTCCACATCAAGGCACCCCTACATCACTTCACATTGCATCATACCCATAGTATGCACCATTCTCTTTGAACTTCACTTGAATAAACTTGCCAAATCTGCTACTGTTGTCATTGGCAACAGTCATGGCATTGCCAAATGCCTATACACAAAGAGAGAAGTAAATTACAACACGATGTGCACATGCCATCAAGTAGCAACTAGTGCATATTTACTAAGAAATGCAAACAGCATGCAGCTTGCTCTGTCCCTCAGACTTTCATTTTTTCTGTTCTTACCTTCCCACACCCACACACCACCTCCCCCACATACCACCTACCACCTTCCCAAACACACCACCTCCCCCACACACCAACTTCCCACACACACCACACCACCTTCCTCACAGCTCACAATTACCACACTCCACTTACTCTATTCACAATGAGCTATGCACCATAACACTCTTCACTACCAATCACACCTGTGCACATGAGGCCATTCTTGTGGCAAATGCCAGATCTACAAGTTGCACCTGCCTCCCAACTAAACTCTTCCCTATCCACACTAACCATTAAGGTAACCTCCTCCCCATCCCTTGCTAACCATTAAGGGGCACATTTCAGCTGCCTTGACATCTGTGCTCTCTACCCAAAAGAAGTTATTTACACATTAGTGAGGGCACCCACATATTAAAGCCATCAGGTGGTGCCCACATATTAAAGCTATCAGGTGGCACCCACATATTAGACCATCAGGTGGCACCCACATATTAGGCCATCAGGTGGTGCCCACATATCTCTGGCAGATATGCTGATTCAATACAGGATGACCAAAAACAAATAGCTAGCTCAAGCACCTCCTTGAGTTGCCTTTGCCAAGTTAGGACATCATTAATTGGTGCCTACATCTCAATGCAAGCATACCAGGCCCACACTATACACACCCACACCCACACACACCACATACACAACACACACCACATACACAACACATACACAAACACATAAACAATGTAGCGTACCTCAAGAACAGGTCCAGTACCCAAAGTGATGAGCTCCAGTGACTGCGCCTTGTCGATCTTGGCCGAAAGGCTCATCAGATGATGCAGCAGAAACTTAGTGGACTCCGTCTTCCCTGCCCCACTCTCCCCACTGATCACAATGGACTGGTTCTCCTTGTCCGCCAGCATTGAAGTGTACGCATCATCAGCCACAGCAAAAATGTGAGGAGGCAGCTGGCCCAGGGATTTCCCCTGGTACAAGGCAGTGTGCTTGGGGTTGTAAATGGCAAAGAAGTAGTAAGGATTGATGGAGACCAGGATGGACCCCACGTAGGTGTAGATGATGCTCCTTGAGAAGCGGGCCTTGAGGCTGGTGACTATGGCCTCCTCTGTGAGGTCCTCCAACAGGCACAAGTCGTTCAGCAGCTCCGGGCCGCATTCTGGTGTGAAGTGTCGGTTGATTATGTTTGACAGTTCAAGGCTTTCCCGATCCTTCCTCTTTAAGTAGAATCTGCGGTCCTTCTTTGTCCACTTGTCTTGCATGGCCGCCGGCCTCTCTTCATCTGTCAAGGGTCTCCACAAGTCCTCCACCTCGTTGGCCCTCCCTTCATACAGCTGGTAGGACGTCTTATCTTCAAATACTTGCATCTTCTCCAGGGCCAGTCGTATGACCTCTGAAGAGACTGTCTCTGAGGAGGCCAGGAGGGAGACGGAGAGGCCATCTCCGTGGAAAACCTTCACAGTGTGCAGCAATTCCATGTGCAAGTTTGAGTCACTGGCCAGGTGGCAGGATGCATCACCTCCTTTGGGGGGGGGAGGAGGGGACCATAATGTGCTTCATTATTATTGTGCAATTGCGCATGTGTGTGCATCTGTGTGTGTGTTCGCTCATGTGTTCATGTGTGTGTGTGTGTGTGTCTGCATGCGTCATATATCTGATAGTGTGTGTACATGCATAAGTGATACAAAGAATGGGTGTTTGTCATTTATTCTGGGCTCAAACAGACAGACCAAAATCTATTGCCAGTTTTGCGTGTTTGCACATACACCCAATAACGCTACATTGTATTATTTCTTTACACTTAGGCATAACGCAGCTGAGTACCATTACTTCGCTCGGTCATACCAGAACAGCAAGGTGAAGTGTTAATCAGACCAATAACACCCGCTCCGTTTCTTCAACAACAAAATAAAAAGTATATTGAACAGTCGAAGCATGCACACGCCGCGTCGTTTCGTTCGCCACCTTATACGCCAACTGACTTCTACAATGGCAGGGAGGAAGTGGGAGGAACAGAAGGGGATGAAGGGTATTTCGAACAGCCCGCCTATGTGCTTGCTATTTACTGCGAAATACGAGTTCAGATCGAAAGTAGCGCTAGCAGCTAGATACGCTACTATACGAGGTCTCCCTTCTCATGCTGTCTTGGGTGGTTACAAGTATCGCCTTACCAGTATCAACAGACGCATAAACGGCGTGGTTGCAGTTTCAGGCTCCAAACTCGTACACTCTTACCTTTCCACTACCCAAGGAGCGACTCCGAGAACTTACAACATCAATAAACTAACGTGCAGTGCACAAATCCGTTTCATTACGTAATTTCCGCCATTATTTTGTACCGCAAACCAATTCCATTTGTACGTGTCTATAAGTCTATAACCACTAAATGGCGGCAAACATGACATGCTTTTATTTATTTGGATCGTCGAGAGAATACGTGTTTATTCTTGGGCATAGGAAATAGGCGTAGGATTTATTGGTATTGTCTTAGTTCTTAGAGCCTTCTTAATGTGCAATTGAGATGTAAATGGATCTTCGGCCGCTTTGTCCTAGTCTGCTGACCTTTACTATATCGAAGCTCAACCCTCTCCCAGCAGACATGAATATAGGTTTTAGAGAGGTCGAACGTTTGTGTATAGCACCGCTTTTCATAACTCACACACAATTGAAGAATAAATCGACTTTATGTGCTGCTGACCCGCCCCCCTATGTTTTAGCTTCCATCATGCTATTCTGATCATTTGAATAAAAATGTCGCGCGTTATGGAAGACTCGAGGACGAAACTTGCGGGTAAGATACGGGCTACTAAATACTGAGCAACTTTTGCTGTGATGTAATCAAACTAATATCCCACGATATGGGACGGGTACGAGAGACTTGGTATTTATTGTTTTGCTGTCGGGCTATCAGATAATTTAGATAAAGGCATAACTACTAGGACGTCTGGTGAGGTCTATCAATACTAATTTGCATGCTGTGGTACTGTAACTAGAGACGAGACTCTACGTGTTGCCTCGAGTTCGTCCGTAAACCCAGTTTCAATTCAAGTACCTAACCAATGGCGGTTACTCTAGAACAGTCTAGAATCGAACTTGCAGGTGAGTAAAAGAAAAGATAAACGTAGGAGGACGTTAATTCTATGTTGTCTGTCATGTTTCTGGCGCCTGCATATTGTTTGCATTGCCCGTTATGACATCGCAACTGTATTGTGTACATGATGGGTGTGGTAGAGAGACCCAAGTTCTCCATGACGATGCGAAAAAGGGCGTCAGCCATGTATAGGGCATTGTTGTGGACTCTGTTCCGTGACAAAAAGCTTCTCTTGAATAAGCCAAGGCATGTGCACGGACGGAAGGGGTCACCAGAACCTCTCTTAGGGCTTGAATTACGTGCAACCAAGTAGCCCTGGCATTTGCTATTCCTTCTTCTCATCTGTGTTTTGCGCCCTCTTCATTCGTTTCATTCCACAGGTGAGTATGAGCGAGTGCAGAAGAAAGCTTTCACTAACTGGGTCAACTCTATTCTCAGCCAGGTACACATAGCTACTAGGGGAAGGAGGGGAAGGATCCTAAAAATACACCTAGAGCTTGTTGATACATTATAGCCCCTCTAACCTTCTCATGTTTCTTTGCCACTTTGCATAGGGTGGACAGAAGATCAGTGATCTCTATGAAGATTTGAAAGATGGCCAGAAGCTACTGCTCCTTCTTGAGCTGCTCACTGGGCAGAAGCTGGTAGGTTTAGACAGCTGGAGCTGGTAGGTTAGACAGCTGGAAGCTGGTAGGTTTAGACAGCTGGAAGCTGGTAGGTTAGACAGCTGGAAGCTGGTAGGTTAGACAGCTGGAAGCTGGTAGGTTTAGACAGCTGGAAGCTGGTAGGTTTAGACAGCTGGAAGCTGGTAGGTTAGACAGCTGGAAGCTGGTAGGTTAGACAGCTGGAAGCTGGTAGGTTAGACAGCTGGAAGCTGGTAGGTTAGACTGGTAGGTTAGACAGCTGGAAGCTGGTAGTTTTAGACAGCTGGAAGCTGGTAGGTTAGACAGCTGGAAGCTGGTAGGTTATAGACAGGTGGAAGTAAATTGCTATCTGCTCAATCCGCATTCGCTCCATTAGCGCCGTGAGAAGGGAAAGATGAGAGTGCACATGTTGCAGAACATACAGACAGCATTGGACTTTCTCCAAAGCAAGAAGGTGTGTGTATGTGTGTGTGTGTGTGTGTAAGAGTTGTGTGTGTGTGTGTGTAAGAGTGTGTGTGTGTGTGTGTGTGTGTGTGTGTGTGTGTGTGTGTGTGTGTGTGTGTGTGTGTGTGTGTGTGTGTGTGTGTGCCTAGAAATGCGTTTGTATCATTGCCTTCCTCTCCACAGATCAAACTGGTCAATATCCACAACCATGAGATACTTGATGGGAAGGCAAACATCATACTTGGGCTGCTCTGGACTCTGATTCTACACTTCCAGGTCAGTGTCTTGAGTAACGCCTCGTGTCTACACACCCACACTGTATTATGCATACTGGAGCACTTGTATAGTACAACACCCACACACCCACACATTTATGTAGTAGAATGATATCATAACATGTGTGCATGTGTATATGTGCAGGTGTGTATGTGTATGTGTATGTGTATGGTGTGTGCATGTGTGTGTGCACATGTGTGCATGTGTGTGCATTTGTGTGTGCATTTGTGTGTGCAGGTGTGTGTGCATGTGTGTGCATGTGTGTGCATGTGTGTGTGCACATGTGTGCATGTGTGTGCATGTGTGTGTGCACGTGTGTGCATGTGTGTGCACGTGTGTGCATGTGTGTGCATGTATGTATGCATGTGTGTGTGCATGTGTGTGTGCTTGTGTGTCCGTGTGTGTGTGTGTGTGCATGTGTGTGTGATGACTAACCTCTGGACTCTGAGGATGACACTGCACATCTACAGTGTTCCTGTACATTCACACGTCCAAAGCTGCACCACCAGCATGCCTTATATAGGGGTAAGCCCACATGAGGCTGACCGCCATTGATTTGAAACAAGCACCAATGATGGGACACATCATGGTGCATGCATGGAGTCTCTTGACCTCTTCCCCTTACATGCCTGTATGTGTGCCCAGTGACCTGTGTGCAGATAGAGTCCCCTTACATGCCTGTATGTGTGCCCAGTGACCTGTGTGCAGATAGAGTCCCCTTACATGCCTGTATGTGTGCCCAGTGACCTGTGTGCAGATAGAGTCCCCTTAAATGCCTGTATGTGTGCACAGTGACCTGTGTGCAGATCGAGTCCCCTTACATGCCTGTATGTGTGCCCAGTGACCTGTGTGCAGATCGAGTTCCCATTACACGCCAACTTATCAGGCACATCAAGTTTCAGGGATCTTCTAGGAGTGCTACTTTAGCAAAATAACTGAAGTACTGCACAAAAATTTTATGAACTTTGACAATAGTACTAGCTGTCTGTTTGGAAGTTGTGGTGCAGTGCTTATTGATATTCACAGCCAAATGGACTATAGCGCGGTCAGGAGGTCAGGGATTCGAGATTGATCCTTTGTGTCCCCAAAGGATGGCCTGGATGGCCTTGTGCCTTCTGCAGCTTTGTTACCACCTCACACACACACACACTTACACCTCATGCACATGCATATGGTTTGGTCACACATTAGATACCACTGTTTAATACCAAGCGCCAAAGTGCATTATTTGAAGACAGCAAGGGTGTTTGTGTGTGTGTGTATGTGTGTGTATGTTTATATGTGTGTGTTTGTGTATGTATGTGTATGTGTATGTATATATGTATGTAGTTATGTATGTATGTATGTATGTATGTATGTATGTATGTATGTATGTATGTATGTATGTATGTATGTATGTATGTGTATGCGTATGTATACATACACACATACAAAAAGGAGTAGCTGAATGTAGCAACCACATGCAACTATCCACATACACACACAGACACACGGATGTATGTATGTATGTTTGTGTATTTGTGTGTGTTTTGTTTGTGTGTGTTTGTATATGTATGTTTGTGTGTTTGTGTATGTGTTTGTGTGTTTGGTGAACTTTTGCTTGTGGTTGCTATATTCGTGTACTCCTTTATGTCACAATTTCCAAGGGCTTGTGAGGGAAGACAAGTGGTCATACTAGAACAGTAGGATCCGTGGAATAGCGTGCCATAGCTGCATCAGGTGACCTCACCCTTTTCTCCCACAGATCTCTGACAGTTTTCCATCTTCTAATAACTCCCCAACGCACCAGGTTTCGATTCAGGAAGCCAAAGCCCAACTACTGGAGTGGGCAACAAAAGCCATAGAAGGGTGAGCCCTAAGTTCTGAACTAATAGACACAGCACTCACAAATGTTGAGGCATTTAGCATGTAGCCAAAGTGTTGCTATCTTTACATTCTTGAACCTGTGGTGACCATTTCTGTATTTCAATTTGGTACCTGTGGTGACCAGTCTGTGTTGCAATTTTGTCATTACTCCTTCAAATTGTGAGTAATGAGGTTGAGTTCCTAATGAGTTCCCAGTCCCATACCATTATGAGTGATGAGTCCCATACCATTATGAGTAATGAGTCCCATACCATTTTGAGTAATGAGTCCCATACCATTATGAGTAATGAGTCCCATACCATTTTGAGTAACAAGTTCCCAGTCCCATACCATTATGTGTAATGAGTTCCCAGTCCTATACCATTGAGTTCCCAGTCCTATACCATTGAGTTCCCAGTCCTATACCATTGAGTTCCCAGTCCCATACCATTTTGAGTAACAAGTTCCCAGTCCTATAGTTAGGTGTAATGAGCCCAGAGTCAGTGGCAAGGCTGTGTGGTGTACAGGGCTTTCAGAAGGTGTACATTTTTTAATAAGGCTGTCTTCATGTATTGAGCATGATGTAACAAACGTTCTCACACTATCATTTCCATTCAGCTATGAAGAAGTCAAATTGACCAACTTCACCAGCAGCTGGAATGATGGTCTAGCCTTCTGCGCTATTGTCAATCGTCACAGGCCTGACCTGCTGGACTACGACTCATGTGACCCAAGCAAATCTCTAGAGAACTTGGAGAAGGCTTTCAGCACTATGCAGAATGCGTTAGGAGTGGCCCGAATAGTGGATCCTGAAGGTGACAGGAAGAGCACATAAAAATGTGTTCCCCCATCCAACTGTATTTGCTTCCTTTGTCCTAGATGTCTGTATCCCTCAGCCTGACGAGAAGTGCATCATGACCTATGTGTCTGCACTTCACCGTGCATTCCCGGACATGCCTCCAGTGCACAGGAAGAAGGTAATGTCCACCCAGTCAAGGTCTGGCAAGATGGGCTTGAGTTTGCACACAACAAGCGACACGTGTATGATATGGTTCCCTCGTTCTTTTGTGGATGTGGTTTCTATTGTTGTCTGGTCACTATACATGCCAGGTGGCACCAGTTTCGGTTGACGAGTACAGCCAACTTCACCAGCAAGTCAAGCAGTGGGTGGAGTACCAGGCTGCCCAACTGAGGAAGATGGTCTTCCCAAACACAGCCTCCGACATGAAGGTCTGAACAGGGACTATGTGTCGTGATCAGGTGTATTATGGCATAGCTTGTGCTGTTGCAGATGCTGCTAGAGCAGTTTCAGAGCTTCAGGGAGCTCGAAATTCCTCCGAAGCAACTACAGATGAATGAATTGTTGGACATGTTTGAGCGATTGGAAGCATTGAAGAATAAACCAAGCAGCCCAAACATTCCTCCGGGCATGGAACATGGGGAACTTGAAGTGGTAAGGAGGGGATAGGAGATATGGCCATATGGTTTGATGAGGGGTTTGTGTGTGCAGGCTTGGAAGGCACTCTTGAAAGATAGTGCAGAGCGAGAGCAGGCAATGAAGGAACATCTGGAGAGGTGAGGAGCAAATGGTTCTTTGGGGTTGTGAGGGTCTAATGGGTGGAGTATTGTGGTGATTGAAGGGATTAGAGGAGTTGGTATATAAGAGAGGCATTGAGAGGGAGGGAGATGGGAGGGAGATGAGAGGGAGGGGCATGAGAGGAGGGAGATGTGGGAGGAGGGGCATGTGATGATGGGAAGGAGGGAGGGGCACTAGAAGAAGGTACTTTGTAATATTATATTGTAGGTTGGGAAAGCTTGAGATCCTAGCTATGAAGGTGATGGACCAAGAAGAGAAGGTGGCAGTGGTGGAGGGGAAGGTGAAGGAGTTGGAGGCAATCTGTACCTCACTGCCCCCTGCTGAAGCAGAAAGGAGAGCACAGGAGCTGAGGAAGGAGATAGCGGTAAAGGGAGGATGGGCGGGTGGAATAAGATAAGGGAGGAGGAGAGGAGAGAAGTGTCAAGAGATCATAGGGGTGAAGGTGGAGCTATTCTTTAGTGTGTGTGTGGGGGGGGGAGGGGGGTGTATATAATGCTTCCAAATGATATTGAGTGTGTGTTTGTATGTTTCAGATGATACAGGAATCGTTGAGTGGCCTGAGTGTGGATGTTGAACAGCTAAAAAAGGAGGGACACCACGACATGCAGCCTCTTGAACAGAAGTGAGCCATCTTATATTTACCATTGGCTGGCTGTGTGCAAGATAGTCAAGATATCAGTTAAGATGGCCTGCATGTACATTGTAAAAGCAGTGGGTTGTATGCAGACAATATGACCAGCCAGGTTAATGATGGATGGATGATGATATTGTCATCTCATGGCTTGTAGAATGGGACTTTCACCTAGGCAACACTGGAGCACTTTGCTTAGGTGACACACTCTGGATTGCTGCACCCCTAGATATGTACCTCTATTGCTTCACATAATGCTAATTAATGCCTTGTGCTTCTTATTGGAGGATGTTGAGCTCCTTCCATATCCTGCCCTTCCTTTCACCTATCCATACCTCCTTATCTTCCTCTCCTCTCCTCGCCTATTCATACCCCTCCTCTCCTTCTCTATTTGTAACCCTCCCCCATGCCCCAATGCCCTCCCTCCCATATCCATTTGTACTGGTTCTTCACCCTCCTCCACTCTCCCCTGCCCTCAGGATTGACTCTCTCACCTCTCGACTGGCTGCCCTTCCCTCCCACCTGGAGGGAGCCAGCACAGCAGTGGGGGAGCTATCAGAACTGGAGACCACCATTAAGCAGCTGGAGGAATGGCTTGTGTCCTGTGGCCACTTCACCCTCAACCAGCACATCCTGGAGCAGTTTACAGACCACAAGGTGAGGGAAGGGTTGGTCAAGGTGAAGGGTGTGTGGGGAGGAGGGGTTGGTCAATATGGGGGGGGGGGGGGGGGGGGGGGGGGGGGGGGGGGGGTGGGGTTTGGTCATATAGAAATAGGAGAGGTTGTGGTTAACCACTGTGGCTGTGGGCAAACACTGCTATGGCCTCATACACTGAGAGTTTCGTTTTCTTTCCATAGTGCCTCCTCTCCCTCCCTTTTTCCTCTGCATGCTTTTTAAAAATGTGGTTGGTGTTACAGAAGCTCAGCTCATCATTAGTGTGAGTGTGCACTCACAATTGAGCAGCCAGACTCCCACATCAAGGGACTTTAGTCTTACGGCATATTGTCTTCTATAGTAGCAAAGTATTCACTTTGACTGGGGAAACATCCACTCATCCATATTTCACCTGCTTTCCATTTTGAATGCATTCCTAACCCTGTATTGCACTGGAGTAACACAGAGGTTGGTAGTGCTAGCCTGGCCACAAACCCATAACAACAGATTAAATGCCGGCCACATTGCTAGCGTACGTAATGCAGTGCCCTCCTTCTTGCACATGCGCATAATCAAGTGTAACCACACATGTATGACCACACATACATCTCTTTGTACACACATAAATACGTGCATGGACGCTACCTTATATGGGCTTTTGCATTCTCTTAGGACTTCCATCTTGACCAGTTGGAGGCTGCAAGGAAGAAGCTAGCCTCCATCAACAGTGGTAGGCCCCTCCCACCAGGCATGGAGGACAAGATGGCTGAAGTTAATCAGCGTTGGGAGGAACTCGTGAAGCACGCTTCAGAGCGACTGTCAAGACTGGAGCCAATTGTGAACATAGTCCAGCAGTTTGATGCGGTCAAGGACCCTTTGAACGAGTGGGTCAGTCACAAGAGTGAGGACTTGGAAAGCCTTCTCCCACTTGAGGTGGAGACGTTGCCAGAGCAACAGAAAGAGATGGAGGTCTTTCTCAGCAGTATCTTAGAGCGTGCAGCTGATGTGACCTTGCTGGAGGAACTAGCTGAGAAGTTTTGTAAAGAGATTGAGGTAACAACTGTGATGCATGTGATCGGTCAGTCGTATGTAAGTATAAAACATAGTCCCAGTGTAGTAACATTTATGGTAGACCAGCTGTGTAACCTGGGTGTCCATCTCTCTTGGGAGCACAGATTGTTGAATGAAATGTCATTGTGTGCAAAGGAATATGAATATGAGTAACCATTGAAATGAACATCCCCATTGACATTAAAACCCACTTTTGATTTTAGTGTTGCTCCTTCAGATGCTCTGTTTGCATGAACATGTTACATAATTAGTGCCTTTATTCTTGGGTAGTTGTTCCTTCACTATCCCACCAGATGTGCCCCTTATGTCGTGGTAAAGTGCTCATAAGATGTGGTTCTATTTTGTATTCTCCACTATGCTATCAGACAGTACAAAGCCTGGCCATTGGCTATGCACACAAGATAGGGTGCTCAGAGAAGGAGATGGAGGAACTAGCTGGGACAGAGGCATCCATGTCAGAACAGGCACTTTTCCTAAAGGTTAGCTTGGACATGATCTGTGAGGGAGTGGTGAGATGTGGGTGTGGCAGGGCATGAGGGTGTGTGAATGCAGTAAAGGCCTTGACCTACAAAGGAACTTTACAAGGCCATGTGTGTGTGCATGTGTGTGGTGTGTGTGTGTGTCATGTGTGTGTGTGTGTGTGGTGTGTGTGTGTCATGTGTGTGTGTGTGTGTCATGTGTGTGTGTGTGTGGTGTGTGTGTGTCATGTGTGTGTGTGTGTGTCATGTGTGTGTGTGTGTGTGTGTGTGTGTGCATACTAGGGAGAGTATAGGAGACTCAAGGAGCGGGCAGAGGCCAGGGCATCGGAAATCAGAGACCTCCTAGGGGAAGTGGAACAGTTCAACCAACAGCTCGGTGTCCTGATTGACTTCATCTCTAAAGGCAGCTCTCTTCTTGCGAGTGAGAAACCTCAAGGGCGTGGATTGCCGAAACTGGAGGAACAGTTGCATACCTGCCAGGTGGGGAGGGGAGGGTGGTATAGGGAGGATGAGGTGACATAGTGAGGATGAGGTGACATAGTGAGGATGAGGTGGCATAGTGAGGATGAGGTGGCATAGTGAGGATGAGGTGGTATAGGGAGGATGAGGTGACATAGGGAGGATGAGGTGACATAGTGAGGATGAGGTGGCATAGTGAGGATGAGGTGGCATAGTGAGGATGAGGTGACATAGGGAGGATGAGGTGACATAGTGAGGATGAGGTGACATAGTGAGGATGGGGTGGCATAGTGAGGATGGGGTGGTATAGTGAGGATGAGGTGACATAGTGAGGATGAGGTGACATAGTGAGGATGGAGTGACATAGGGAGGATGAGGTGGCATAGTGAGGATGGGGTGGTATAGGGAGGATGAGGTGACATAGGGAGGATGAGGTGACATAGTGAGGATGAGGTGGCATAGTGAGGATGGGGTGGTATAGGGAGGATGAGGTGACATAGGGAGGATGAGGTGGCATAGTGAGGATGGAGTGACATAGGGAGGATGAGGTGGCATTGTGAGGATGAGGTGACATAGTGAGGATGAGGTGACATAGGGAGGATGAGGTGACATAGTGAGGATGAGGTGGCATAGTGAGGATGGGGTGGTATAGGGAGGATGAGGTGACATAGGGAGGATGAGGTGGCATAGTGAGGATGAGGTGACATAGGGAGGATGAGGTGACATAGTGAGGATGAGGTGACATTAGTGAGGATGAGGTGACATAGGGAGGATGAGGTGACATAGGGAGGATGAGGTGGCATAGTGAGGATGAGGTGGCATAGTGAGGATGAGGTGACATAGTGAGGATGAGGTGGCATAGTGAGGATGGGGTGGTATAGGGAGGATGAGGTGACATAGGGAGGATGAGGTGGCATAGTGAGGATGGAGTGACATAGGGAGGATGAGGTGGCATAGTGAGGATGGAGTGGCATAGTGAGGATGAGGTGACATAGTGAGGATGAGGTGACATTAGTGAGGATGAGGTGTCATAGTGAGGAGGATGGTGAATGATTAACGAAGTGGATAATCTTTGTAATCCAGTGGTGGCTTGGTATATCTGCGCATGAAATTAGAAAAGAGTGCCAAGTGAGTGCCAACATTATTTGTACTGCTACTTCAGCATTAAGGCCTGGATGATATTTCTGTGAACAGTTAAACCACATGCAATCAACAGAGGTGGTATCCACCACAACTGTAGGACGAACCTAAACTTTAGCAATGATAATGGACTAGTTTGTTTGTGTCCAAGTACTGAGCCCAGCTGCTGGTTCCTTCTTTAGGAACCTAATGATAACTCAAATCTCTCCCAATCAGGACTATGTGGCACAGATCACGTCCAAAGAGCCTCAGGTGAAGGCGATGCTGGCCTTGGGGCGTGGCATCATCACCAAGACAACTGCTCTGAACGACACCATTATGCAAAAGGTCACTGGATTCCTACCCAAGTGGTCCGACCTGCAGATCAACTGGCAGAACTGGACTGACGAGATTCTGGATGGCATTGAGAAGTGCCGCCACATGTCTGATGAGCTGGATGCTTTCAGAGCCAAGGTTGATGCTGTCAAAGCTGCGTGCACGAAGGTCCTCCCCGCAGCTGTGAGTGTGGAGTCACTGGACACACAGCTACAGCGTCTGCAGGTTTGCACACCATCACCTTATGTTTTATGCTAAACAGCTTCAGATTGGCAGCCAGGCATGATCGTGCTAATACTTAAGAAGCTATTTGCTCAAGTTACTGATTGTCACATTACCCTAGGACCAGTTCCAGAATGAGGTATGGCTGCCATTCGAAGAACTGAAAAGGTCCTATAAGACTCTTGAAGCACAACTTTTGCCAGGGGAACTAGACCCTCCTCTGATGGCTAAATTCTGGGAAGTTGTGAGGACAGTAGAAAGGTTTGTCACATACATATATACACCAAACACTCGTGTGCACGCAACATACACACTCATGCACACTCACATACACATCACAAGCTGCACATACATGTGTACCTTTACTCACATGTGTGCGCACACAACATACACACTCATGCACACACACACATCGCAAGCAGCACATACACACAACATACACACTCATGCACACACATACACACTCATGCACACACACACACTCATGCACACACACACATCACAAGCAGCACATACATGTATACCTTACTCACATGTGTGCGCAACTACATACACACTCATGCACACACACACACACTCATGCACACACACACATCGCAAGCAGCACATACATGTATACCTTACTCACATGTATGCGCAACTACATACACACACTGTGACTTGCAACACCTCAAAGGTGCATAGTTCACTGTTGCTATGGTTACACCCTACAGCTTGCACAAGGAGCTGGCAGACATCCTCACTGATGTGCAGAAACGATGGACGCAATGTACTGAAATCCAAACCTGGCTGAGAGAGGTCAGGGAGTCTTTGGCTCAACAGAAGGCATTGGCTGGAAGCATTCCTGTCATTAGTGAACAGTTCGGATACATCAAAGTGAGATATGCAATATTGTGTGTGCATGTGTGTGCATGTGTGCGTGCATATGGCACGTGTGCGTGTGTGCATATTGTGTGTCCATGTGTGTATGTGTGTGCGTGCATATGAGTGTGTGTGTATGTGTGTATGTGTATGCATGTGCATATGTATGTGTGCATGTGTGCATGTGTGTGCATGTATATGAGTGCATGTGCATGTGTATACATGTGTGCATATGTGTGTGTATGTGTGTGCATATGTGTGCGTGTGCATTGGTGTATGTTTGTGTATTCATTTGTATGTGACAGTGTGCATCTATGTGGATGTATGCATGCAATGTGTGTGGTATACAATATGTGCAGGGGAGTATGTACTGGCTGTCTGCGTGAATGTGTGTGTGTGTGCATGTGTGTGTGTGTTGTGTGTGCATGCATGTGTGTGTGCATGTGTGGTGTGTGTGGTGTGTGTGTGGTGTGTGTGTGTGGTGTGTGTGTGTGGTGTGTGTGTGTGATATGTGCAATATGGGTTTGTGCAGTGTGTGATGTGGGTCGTGTGTGACTATTTACTGTGGTCGTCTGTGTGTGTGTCCAGTGTGTGTCCAGTGTGTGATTAGTGCAGAGTGTGTGTCTATGCACTGTGTTTGTCCACGCAGGGACTCTCAGGGGATCTCGAAGGTCACCGTGCCCAGGTGGGGAAGTCCCTGACCCTCCTGACGACCCTCACCACACACCTGCCCATCATGAACCCATCCTCCATCAACCTCCACAAGGACTGCCTTCAGAAGGAGTGGGAGTGTGTGTGTGAGGAGGTGGATAGGAGAAGGGACCTTGCCTCCAATGGGTGCGAGCATCTGCGTTCGTACCAGGAGCAGGGCGAGGCATTTGGGGTGTGGTTGAAGGAGGCAGAGGCACAATTGGCTGGGCTTACTCCCGAGGTGAACAATGGAGAGAGGCTGCTCCTACAGATCCGGGAGTTTGAGGTGAGTGTGTTGTGAACCACTTTCAGAGGGGACCCGTTTAACCCTCTCTCTCTCTCTCTCTCCTCGTCATGCAGGCTTTTACAGCTGACGTTGAAGCACACGAGAGGGATCTTGACAGAGTGGAAGAGATGAAAGACAAGTTTGTTGGCACTGCTAAAGTAAGCCATCCAAAATGGGTATACATGTGTCGTCATTACTAGCTACATGTACCTCTTAACCTTGGTATTCAAATTACTAGTTATAAAAGCTCGAGGACCTTGTAAAATGTACAATAGATAATGTTAATTTCCCTCCTCCTCCCCAGGCATACCAAACACTGCTGCTTGGTTTCCTCTCACCAACTAACCCCACCTCTCTGGTGAAGCCTGATTGGTTTGTGGATCCAAAGTCAACAGGGAATTCTATCGTTGGAGGGAAACCCCCTGACTTCATGAGTACCATATACGAGAACGGGCTGAAGGCTGTTCCTTCATATACGTGTACCCTGAGGGGACGCTATGACACCCTACTGACCAATGCAAAGAGGCGGAGGGAACGGTTGTTGGAGGGGAAGTCTCGGAGGGAAGAGCTGGATGGCTTGTTAGGGGCTCTTCACCAGAAGCTGTCAGAGCTGGAGGGGACATGTGATAAGCTGAGTGACAGCAAGGAGACATCCCCGGAGAAGATCCAAGCAAGAGTGGAGGTATTGCAGGTAAGGATACAAGAAGCCTTTTTAAACTCCTCCTACTTTCACTTAACCCTATCCTCTCTCTCTGCACTTAACCCCATCCTCTCTCCTTGCACACTTAACCCATCCTCTCTCTTTGCACACTTAACCCCATCCTTTCTCTGCACACTTAACCCCATCTTTCCTCTCTGCACACTTAACTCCATCCTCTCCTTGCACCCATCCTCTCTCCCTGCACACTTAACCCATCCTCTCTCCCTGCACACTTAACCCCATCCTTTCTCTGCACACTTAACCCCATCTTCCCTCTCTGCACACTTAACTCCATCCTCTCTCCTTGCACACTTAACCCCATCCTTCCTCTGCACACTTAACTCCATCCTCTCCTTGCACACTTAACCCCATCCTCTCTCCCTGCACACTTAACCCATCCTCTCTCCCTGCACACTTAACCCCATCCTTTCTCTGCACACTTAACCCCATCCTTTCTTTGCACACTTAACCCCATCCTCTCTTCCTGCACACTTAACCCCATCCTTTCTTTGCACACTTAACCCCATCCTCTCTTCCTGCACACTTAACCCCATCCTTTCTCTGCACACTTAACCCCATCCTTTCTCTGCACACTTAACCCCATCCTTTCTCTGCACACTTAACCCCATCCTTTCTCTGCACACTTAACCCCATCCTTTCTCTGCACACTTAACCCCATTTTTTCTCTGCACACTTAACCCCATCCTTTCTCTGCACACTTAACCCCATCCTTTCTCTGCACACTTAACCCCATCCTTTCTCTGCACACTTAACCCCATTTTTTCTCTGCACACTTAACCCCATCCTTTCTCTGCACACTTGACCCCATCCTTTCTTTGCACATTTAATTGCTCCATCTTCTGCACACTTTAACCCCTACATCTTCCTCTGTGCATTTGCTAACCTCCTTCCTGCACACATGGACTGGCAGGCTTTGGAGACAGACTGCCTCTCTGCAGAGCCTATGCTTCAAAGTGTCCACTCCGCATACTCCCAGTGGATGGACGTCTTGCAGGACGAGATGGTCCCCAAGAGTGGAGACAGCGATGCTTTTGTGGCAAAGTGCTCTGCTGACAGCCGTTATCATGCCTTGGTGGAGAGGGTGCGCTGCCAGAAGGAACTGCTCCATGCAGAACTATCCAAGTAGGTGATAGAGCTCTGTACATGTGTGTGCGGGGAATGTGGTAGCTGTGTAGTTGTCATGTGAGAGCTATATGTTAGCTGTGTGATAACTGTAGGGTGGTCATGTAATAGCTAAATGGTGGTCATGTAATAGCTAAATGGTGGTCATGTGATAGCTATATCGTGGTCATGTGATAGCTATATGTGATAGCAGTATGGTTTTTTTAATCTTGTGCTGTATCATTCTATTTCTCGTAGTGCCCAGGCCTTTCAAGATGCATATGGAAGTTTTGTCGCATGGCTCCGTGAGACAGAGAGAAAGATACAGAGAAGTGAGCTACTCAAACTGGAGCTACGGGAACTGAAGAGCTGGCTAGGTCACTTGCAGGTAAGGAGAGTATTGGACCTCTTGATGAGGGTTATACCTAACAAGTCCACCTCCCCTCCCCTCCCCTCCTCCCTCCCCCTCCTTCCTCCCCCTACCCCCCCACCCGGTAAATAACATACAGATATGTGTATGCTGGAGTCAAGAGTGCAATATCCATTAGTTTTTTTACTCCTGAATGCTTAACATTGTGTACATGTTTGTGTGCTTTTAGAGTGTTTCCAGTGACATCACTGTCCGTGAGAAGTCTTATGACAATGTGAAGGCCAAGTGTCAGCAGTTGCTGGCAACCAATAAGGCTTTAGACGCAGACGAGCTCACTCTGAAGCTGGAGAACCTTCAAGAGCGTTGGAATGGGCTCCAGATTGTCCAGGACGATATTCAGGTCTGCAGCATGGATCCATAAGTGTGTATGACCCCTGCCCCTTCTCTCCTCTTCCTACCCCCTTTCTCCTCCTCACCATTCCCTCTCTCCTCCCACCCCTCTTTCCTCCTCCCACCCCTCTCTCCTCCACCCACCCCTCTCTCCTCCACCCACCCCTCTCTCCTCCTCCCACCCCTCTCCTCCCCACTCCTTCCGCCCTTCATACATGTGACCCCCTCCCTCTTCCTCACTCCACATGATGTGTGCAGGTGATCAGTGGGACTATCCCTAAGCTTGAAGCCTTCCGTGCAGACTACAATCAATGCATGATCAAGGTAGACAGCATTATTGAAAGGTTGGAGGCTGTCAGTGTGTCAGCAGTCTGCAGTAAGGATATCGATGCCATAAAGAGCACACTTCAGGTGAGTTGAAGATGGCAACCAAGCACAACATTTTGGTGTGGGCTTAGTGTGGTCATGTGAGCTTAGTGTGGTCATGTGAGCTAATTGGGGTCATATGAGCTTAGCGGGTTATGTGAGCTTAACTAGTGTGGTCATGTGAGCTTAGTCTGGGCTGAGTGTGGTTAGCGGGTCATGTGAGCGTAACTAGTGTGTTCATGTGAGCTTAGTGTGCGCTGAGTGGGGTTAGCGGGTCATGTGAGCTTAGTGTGGGCTGGGTGTGGTTAGTGGGTCATGTGACCTTAACTAGTGTGGTCATGTGAGCTAGTGTGGCTATCTGAAGAAGGCCAGGGAGAAGGGTATAGCAGCTCCACTCAGATCATGGTAATTGGTGGTGGCTTTCCCTTCAGGCACTCACCTCTGAGGCAGATGCCATTAAACCATGGTTCACCAAGCAGTTGGCCTCTTACAATCTTGGTAGCACTCCATTCGACCATGACTCCTATGAACAGGATATTGACAAACTGTACAGACAGCTGGACAGGTGCGAGCAGATCTCCCAAGACAAGCACTCCCACGCTGACAGTCTGCAGGAGAAAGTCGTTGCCATGGAGGAACTGTTCAACAAGTTCAACGAATGGCTCAGATCCAGTGAGCAATCACTTCAAGAAAGCACAGCTGTTAAGGACAAGGCTGTCAGCTACCAACAGCTGAAGGTACGTTTCCATCTGCTAATATGTGAGCACATAGAGCGTACATGTGCACATATGCACATGTACATTTGTGCACAAATGTGTAAGCACTGGGGCACATGTGTAAGCACTGGGGCACATGTGTAAGCACTGGGGCACATGTGTAGCACTGGGGCACATGTGTGGCATTGGGACACATGTGTAGCACTGGGGCACATGTGTAGCACTGGGGCACATGTGTAGCACTGGGGCACATGTGTAGCACTGGGGCACATGTGTAGCACTGGGGCACATGTGTAGCACTGGGGCACATGTGTAGCACTGGGGCACATGTGTAGCACTGGGGCACATGTGTGGCACTGGGGCACATGTGTAAGCACTGGGGTACATGTGTAGCACTGGGGCACATGTGTAGCACTGGGGCACATGTGTGGCACTGGGGCACATGTGTAGCACTGGGGCACATGTGTAGCACTGGGGCACATGTGTAGCACTGGGGCACATGTGTAGCACTGGGGCACATGTGTAGCACTGGGGCACATGTGTAGCACTGGGGCACATGTGTAGCACTGGGGCACATGTGTAGCACTGGGGCACATGTGTAGCATTGGGACATGTGTAGCACTGGGGCACATGTGTAGCACTGGGGCACATGTGTAGCACTGGGGCACATGTGTAGCACTGGGGCACATGTGTAGCACTGGGGCACATGTGTAGCACTGGGGCACATGTGTAGCACTGGGACATGTGTAGCACTGGGGCACATGTGTAGCACTGGGGCACATGTGTAGCACTGGGGCACATGTGTAGCACTGGGGCACATGTGTAGCACTGGGGCACATGTGTAGCACTGGGGCACATGTGTGGCATTGGGACATGTGTGTAGTGCACACGTGATGTGTAGATGCACGTATGCTACATCCCATCTCATCCTCCCTCTTGCTGTCACTCTTTTTCCCTCACACTCTCCCATCCTCCCTCTTGCCCTCCCTCTCCCATCCTCACTCTCTCTTCTTCCCTCACACCTTCTCCTCTACTTCCTCCCTTACGCCTTCCCTCTCCCTTCCTCCCTTTCACCCTCTCTTTGTCCCCTCATTTCTCTTTCCCTTACTCATCTCTCTCCTTTCAGGTTGTACGCAGTGGTGTGGTCAACCACAGCACAGACCTTGTGTATCTTCAGAAGGCTGTCAAAGACCTCCTTAGCCTGCTCTCCCAGGACCACAGACGCCAGCTGGGTGCCCAGGCCACCCAGATAGGCAACCGCTACCACACCCTCAACCTTTCTGCGCATTGTAGCCTGGCAGAGTGTTGGCAGGGGAACCAGCTGGGGGAGCTATGTGCCATGGGCCTAGCTGGGGTGTCATCACCAGTCTTGCTCACTCAGGTGGTCAGACTGGAGGAGTTCCAGCGTGGGGTGGAGGGCTTCCGGCCAGAGATGGACGAACTTTGTCGCGTTGCTGAGCAGTGCGGTGGAGGAGGGGAGGGCAGTAGTCATGACAACGACAGGGCCAAGGTGCTGGCAGGCCTCATGGAGGGATACGAGAGGCTGAAATCATTGGGGGCGTCGAGGGGTAGCGTGTTGTGGGGAACTTCAGACTCAAGTGCAGCTATACGACGTCGTCACATGATGCATGGGCACGCCCTCCTGCAGGGTGGAGGGAGAGGGCAGCTGCTTTGCCTTCACCTAGCTGCATGCCCTATGTGATCCAGAAGCTGTTGGAAGAGACTAAGTGGTATGTGTGTGGGGTGAGTGTGTATGTGTTGTGGTGAGTGTGTGTGTGTGGTGCGGGGTGAGTGTGTGTGTGGAGTGAGTGACGTGAGTATGTGTGTGGTGGGGGTGGTTTAGTGTGGTGCGGGTGAGGTGTGTGTGGTGGGGTGGAGTGAGTGTGGGTGGGAGTGAGTATGTGTTGGTGGGAGTGAGTGTTGTGTGTGGTGGAGTGGATATGTGTGTGGTGGGGGTGAGTATATGTGTGGTGGGGGTGAGTATATGTGTGGTGGGGGTGAGTGTGTGTGGTGGGGGTGGGGTGAGTGTGTGTGGTGGAGTGAGTATGTGTGTATGTGCGTGTGTGTGTGTGGTGGGGGTGGGGTGAGTGTGTGTGGTGGGAGTGAGTACATGTGTGTATGTGCGTGTGTGTGTGTGGTGGGGGTGGGTGAGTGTGTGTGGTGGGAGTGAGTATGTGTGTATGTGCGTGTGTGTGTGTGTGGGTATATGGAAGGGAGCGGATGTGGTGGGATTGGTTGATTGGTTTCAAACTGACATGTAATAATATTGGTTTCAATTTTTTATTTTGGGTGCCCACTTTTCAAGTTTTTATATGCTGCATGTATTTTTAAAATAAATTGATCTGAATTACTATTGTCTATATTACTTTGTTTGCCTGTGTAGGAGCATATAGAGGTTTTGCCATACATGGTTATAGGGTATGACCAATTCACCTGCAAATTACAAGCTCTGGACACATAAACTTACTGTATACCAGACTGCCAACAGCTCATTTCTATTTCCCAATTCACCATGGCAACATGTAGGAGCTGCAGCTGTCTATCGCTGATCATGTGGTGGAGTTCACCTCCTTGAAGCGAGAGGCCCAGAAGCTGTACTCTGGGTCCAGCCAGGAACGCTCCTATCTCACACAGCTGCTCACCCAGCTGTCAGTGGAGAGGACAAAGGAACTGGAGCCCCCAAGGCCTGGCCAAGTGCAGCTGGAGATCACCCTGACCAGCATGGAAGCAGAGCTGGAGGGCCTGAGGGAGAAGCTTTTCAGCAGGCAAAGGGTCTTGAGTCTGCTGTTGGAGCGATCAGGCAGGTTCCACAGCCTGCTGGCTGCCCTAATGGGGTGGGTGGCCAAGGCTCAAGGGGAGATGGGCGAGCTGGACCTCACAGGTCCTTCCAGCACCTTGGTGGAGTCAAAACTGCAGACATGTCAGGTGAGCTGCTGATGTGCTTGTAATTGGAGAGAAATAT
>JABACO010000023.1:514527-610774 GCA_013339895.1 Ephydatia muelleri
TCCTGCAATCCTCCCATCCAAAACAAACTCTATTCCCAAATCAGATTGTCCACAGATTTATGGTTCCAGGTACTGTATGAAGGGTCTTCTTGGGAAGGTACTGATTTGTAGCCACTACGACTGACACACCCACCACTCCACCTGTACATTGAATTGTACCATGTACACTGATTTTCCTGTGGCTTTGGGCTTCTACCCTGACCAACCACTCAAGCCACTGACCACGTCGTGGTGTGGCGTATCTGTTAGAACCCCTTGGTCCCAGGTTGGTTCAGTGGTAGACTCCATGACCTCATCGTGGTAGTGCCTCGTCTGGTCGCACCCAAAGGTAACCTGTGCTACCCTTGGTCCCAGGCCAGCTCGACAAGGGGGCCTGCACCCCCTGTCACATGCCTGACAGGTTACCACCTTATGTGCAAACCAGTTAACCAGCATAAGTATAGGGGAATGGAAGGGCTCTCATGGGAGCATGATGTAGGGCTCTCATGGAAGCATGTTGCAGGGCTCTCATGGAAGCATGTTGCAGGGCTCTCATGGGAGCATGTTGCAGGGCTCTCATGGAAGCATGTTGCAGGGCTCTCATGGAAGCATGTTGCAGGGCTCTCATGGAAGCATGTTGCAGGGCTCTCATGGAAGCATGTTGCAGGGCTCTCATGGAAGCATGTTGCAGGGCTCTCATGGAAGCATGTTGCAGGGCTCTCATGGAAGCATGTTGCAGGGCTCTCATGGAAGCATGTTGCAGGGCTCTCATGAAAGCATGATGTAGGGCTCTCATGGAAACATGATGCAGGGCTCTCATGGAAGCATGTTGCAGGGCTGTCATGGAAACATGATGTAGGGCTCTCATGGAAGCATGTTGCAGGGCTTTCATGGAAACATGATGTAGGGCTCTCATGGAAGCATGTTGCAGGCTTTCATAGAAGCATGTTGCAGGGCTCTCATGGAAGCATGTTGCAGGGCTCTCATGGAAGCATGTTGCAGGGCTCTCATGGAAGCATGTTGCAGGGCTCTCATGGAAGCATGTTGCAGGGCTTTCATAGAAGCATGTTGCAGGGCTCTCATGGAAGCATGTTGCAGGGCTCTCATGGAAGCATGTTGCAGGGCTTTCATAGAAGCATGTTGCAGGGCTTTCATGGAAGCATGTTGCAGGGCTTTCATAGAAGCATGTTGCAGGGCTCTCATGGAAGCATGTTGCAGGGCTCTCATGGAAGCATGTTGCAGGGCTCTCATGGAAGCATGTTGCAGGGCTCTCATGGAAGCATGTTGCAGGGCTCTCATGGAAGCATGTTGCAGGGCTTTCATAGAAGCATGTTGCAGGGCTCTCATGGAAGCATGTTGCAGGGCTTTCATAGAAGCATGTTGCAGGGCTCTCATGGAAGCATGTTGCAGGGCTCTCATGGAAGCATGTTGCAGGGCTCTCATGGAAGCATGTTGCAGGGCTTTCATAGAAGCATGTTGCAGGGCTCTCATGGAAGCATGTTGCAGGGCTTTCATAGAAGCATGTTGCAGGGCTTTCATGGAAGCATGTTGCAGGGCTCTCATGGAAGCATGTTGCAGGGCTCTCATGGAAGCATGTTGCAGGGCTTTCATAGAAGCATGTTGCAGGGCTCTCATGGAAGCATGTTGCAGGGCTCTCATGGAAGCATGTTGCAGGGCTCTCATGGAAGCATGTTGCAGGGCTCTCATGGAAGCATGTTGCAGGGCTCTCATGGAAGCATGTTGCAGGGCTCTCATGGAAGCATGTTGCAGGGCTCTCATGGAAGCATGTTGCAGGGCTTTCATAGAAGCATGTTGCAGGGCTCTCATGGAAGCATGTTGCAGGGCTCTCATGGAAGCATGTTGCAGGCTTTCATAGAAGCATGATGCAGGGCTCTCATGGCTTTTGAGACTCAGTATTAAACAAATATAGCTCAATATCACAATTAGTTGGCAACTGGTTTATTATTTATAAACCATACTGACTAGTATAACAGCAATGTGTAAACGTATTTAGAATTACGATAAACAGTTAAGTAACTATATCATCAAGGCCCTCTTGAAATTGTGACCAAATATTCAAAATGAACAAATGGTTATAACAAATTTTAATGAACATTAATTTTTATAATATGTTAAGCACAAACTGTTATTGATTTCAATTCATTTACCTCAATGGTGAGTTAGTTTCAACTCAAATGTTTGAATGTTAAAGTTCGATTAGTTGGTTGAATTTCCAGTATAGTATTTTATGTTACAATGAGCGTTGTTTTGATAAGATTAAAATACCCTAATTAATTGCAATTTTCTTTCACTACTATTATTTGACTGGTGAATACAATTGACATATTCTTAACACTTATGTCACACACACACACACACACACACACACACACACACACACACACACACACACACACACACACACACACACACACACACACACACACACACACAGGACCATCAGTGCAACTTTAAGACCAAAGAGGAGGACTTGAGTGCAGTGAACACCATGGGAACAAGTCTGGTGGACGCATGCAAAGATCCTCTAACAAAGACCTCTGCCAGAACCAAACTGTCAGACATCAATGAGTTGTGGTCCGACACATTGGCCTTCCTAGACACCAGACAGGATAACCTAGAGCAGGCAATTTCACATGCAGCCAAGTACGAAAGTCTGCGTGACCAGTTTGCCCAGTGGCTTGCAGGCTATGAGGCAAGACTGGCCAGTATCCCAAAGAGTGAAGATGACCCAGCCGCCATTGTGGGCCAACTGTCAGAGCTGGAGGTCAGTAACAGGTCATGTTGGTGGGGGATGGCACCATACGAATATGAGGATAGGCTCACTATGTATGTGGTACACAGCTAATGCATGCAAGATGATGTGTGTGTGTGTGTGGTGCTGCAGTTGTGCTATGTTGGGGAGGAGGAGGAGAGGGTTACTGTGTTATCCCTTCCATTTTTTGTGCCATAACAAAGAGCTCACCGATAGTTTCAGCCTTTGTTAAAAACCAGAGAACCATTCAACACTTAGCAAAAGGCACCAAGTACGGCGCCCTCCAACATGCGTGTTAATTTTTTTTTTAATTTTAAATTTGTTTTTTGACAAGATGGGTGGAATTTGACCTCAGATTCAGCTTTGCTGAGATGCCTTCAGCAACACCCCAAACCCCAAGGACCTTTGGCCCACCCTAATTACTTCCGGACCTTGACCCACCCTAATTACTTCCGGACCTTTGGCCCACCCTAATTACTTCCCCTAAACATCACTCCAGCTCATTTAGTATTTTAACAACATGTTGCTGGTATCATGGTACTATGTGTTGGCTTCCTCTTCCCCAGGCTATCTCCAAGGAGGTGACAGAGCACAGGGGCCAGTTGACTGGGGTCATCATTGCTGGTCACACACTTGAGAGCAGTATTGCTCCTCCCAATGGCTCCACACCACCTGACCTAGGATACAAGGTCCTGGAAGACCGTTACACTGCGCTGGTAGCTGGGACACAGGAGTGCTTGGCTATCAAGAGGGCAGCTCTTGGCCAGGTCAGCGACCTCTTGAACAGGTTGAGGCAACTCAGTGAGACCCTGGGCAAGTGGGACCATTCTCTAGAGACTCAAGAAGCTGTGTCCACTCATCCTTCAACAGTGGAGCAGCAGTTGGCAGAGCTGACTGTGAGTACACATGCACCTAGTGAGAGAGATCTATGTGTAACCTAGGTAACTGTGAGTACACATGTCACAGTGTGTAGCCTAGGTGAATTAAATTAAAGATAAAAATCTGGCATTTAGCTAGATGGAGAATTTTGTTACCGTGGTTACCTGTGAACATATTTTCATTCCTTTTTCACGTGCACACAACAGTTGCTGGAGAAAAGCTTCATTGACCTTCAGCCATCCCTTTACGGTGCTGAGGGAGAAGGCAAAGTTTTTGTTGCAAAGCAGACTGAAGTGTCCCAGAATTGTAAGAAGAATGTGTGTGCTGGAAGATGGGAAGAGAGGAGAGGATGAGGGAAGGGGGAGAGGGGGAGAGGGGGAGGGGAGAGAGGGGAAGGGGAAGGGAGAGGAGAAGGGGGGGAGGTGGGGAAGGGAGAGGAGGGGAAGGGGAGAGGAGGGAAGGGGGAGAGGGGGAAAGGGGGAGAGGAGGGGAAGGGGGAGAGGTGGGGAAGGGGGAGAGGTGGGGGGGGGGGGGAAAGGGAGAGGAGGGGAAGGGGAAAGGAGGGAAGGGGGAGAGGTGGGAAAGGAGGGGAAGGGAGGGAGGGAGAGGTGGGGAAGGGGGAGAGGTGGGGAAGGGGGAGAGGGGGGGAAGGGGGAGAGGTGGGGAAGGGGAGAGGTGGGGAAGGGGGAGAGGTGGGAAAGGGGGAGAGGAGGAAAGGGAGAGGAGGGGAAGGGGAGAGGTGGGAAAGGGGGAGAGGAGGGGAAGGGGAGAGGAGGGAAGGGGAGAGGAGGGGAAGGGGGAGATGAGGGAAGGGGAAGGGGGAGGGGAGAGGTGGGGAGGGGAAGGGGGAGAAGGGGGAGAGGAGAGAGGAGAGAGGAGGCTAAAACGGAACATTGCAAAAAGAAAGGAGCACTTCACTTCTATATTCATTGTAGTGAACACGACAGGTGTAGAGATTCAAGGACTGCTAGCTAACATCTTGGCTTCTAACAGCAAAGTTGGAGATAAGTTGAAATATTGGAAGTCCCGCCTCTTGGCTGGTCTAGAAGCTGCCAAGAAGTACCAGTCACTGCACGAGGCATTCTCAGCTTGGCTGAAGGAGAAGAGATCTCAGTTGGGCTCACAGATGGGCACAAGTGGCACACTAGAAGGTGTAAAAGAGCAACTGCGTGATATCCAGGTAATGAAAGAGTGTGTGTGTGTGTGTGTGTGTGTGTGTGTGTGTGTGTGTGTGTGTGTGTGTGTGTGTGTGTGTGTGTGTGTTGTGTGTGTTGTGTGTGTGTGTGTTGTGCATGTGTGTGTGTGTGCACGTATGTGTGTGTGTTTATGTGTAAGTGTGTGTATATTTGGGTGTGGGTGTGGGTATGTTCTACATATACAAGTGCATATGGCAAGTGTGTCTCGTTTACTGATTATTGTTTGCTGTCAACAGGCCCTTCAAGATGACATCACTACCCACAAGGGGCAGCTGGAGGCATTGACAGCAGTTGGCAGAGCATTGCAGGACGTCACCCTCACCAAAGGATGCCATGGCAACCAGTGAACAGCTGGCTGCTGCATGCATCGCATTTGAGGCATTGACAGCAGCTGCCAAAACCAGGAGACAGGTTCTTGAAGATGCCCGCCTACAGGTATCCCATATGTGGCTTGTAGTGCTGGTCTCTTGAGCCACATAGTATTATCACATTACCCACCCTTGCTCACCTCTGTTCACCCTTGTTCACTCTTGCTCACCTCTGTTCACCCTTGTTCACTCTTGCTCACCTCTGTTCACCCTTGTTCACTCTTGCTCACCTCTGTTCACCCTTGTTCACTCTTGCTCACCTCTGTTCACCCTTGTTCACTCTTGCTCACCTCTGTTCACCCTTGTTCACTCTTGCTCACCTCTGTTCACCCTTGTTCACTCTTGCTCACCTCTGTTCACCCTTGTTCACTCTTGCTCACCTCTGTTCACCCTTGTTCACTCTTGCTCACCTCTGTTCACCCTTGTTCACTCTTGCTCACCTCTGTTCACCCTTGTTCACTCTTGCTCACCTCTGTTCACCCTTGTTCACTCTTGCTCACCTCTGTTCACCCTTGTCACCTCTGGCCACTTCTGTTTATTCTTACCCACTTTTGCATACCTATGTCCAGTTTCCACCATCAAAGAATGATTTTTGCTCCCTTAGGTGACCCAATTTGCAGAGGCCCTGCAGGAGGTTATGGTTGCCTTGGAGACTAAAGCTAGTGAGATACAGCAGCTGGGACCAATCGGATCAGACCTGGAGTCTATCCAGGCCCAGATGGAGGAGTACAGGGTACGTGGTGCCATCCCCTGCATGGCCACCCATGCAATAATTTGTTCGGGCCCAAACACACAGGAGTTTGATAGAAGTCTCCAGGCGTTGGTGCCCAGGGTAGAGGATGTTCGCAGCAAAGGGAAAGCTGTGTACGACAGCTGTGTCACAAGTGACCACCCCTGCATAGCAGACCAGCTGGACAAGATGAACACCTTGTGGCGTAAAGTCAATTCAGAAGGACTTGGTCGCAAGCACAGTCTGGAGAGTGCGTTGCTTCAGCTAGGACAGTTCCATGATGCAGTGGCCGAGTTCCTCCATTGGGTGAACAGCACCACTGCAGGGCTGAACGCTCAGAAGCAGCCTGGAACCACCGTGGAAACCACTGAAGCTCATCTGAAGGAGCTTGAGGTAGAGGTTCAATCAGAGGTTGTCGAAGAGTCTATTTATGTGTTCCCTCTTCTCTTCCCTCCCCCTTCCTTTTTCTCCTTTACTCTCATCCTCCTACTCCTCTACACTCTATCTCACCTCCCCTCCTCCACACACTTTTCACCTTCCCCTCTACACTCACCCTCCTCTCATCCTCCTCCCCAGACCCTGGAGATGACCATATCATCCAGGGAGCCAGGTATGTTGTCCCTCCAGACAGCAGGAAAGGCATTTGCAGCATCAAGTAGCGACAGTGTGGAGAAGGATCTGGAGGACCTGAGCAGCAGGTGCGCATTCCTCTACGGTTGCCATGGAGGGTTTGTTTACTACTTCTGTCCAGGTGGGATGCTCTCAAGTCTTTAGTGCACACGAGAAGACAGCTTCTGTCCGAGGCCCTAGCCAAGGCAAAGGCCTTCCATGAGAAATGGAGGCAGTTGAATGAGCGCCTTAGTGGTGTGGAGAACAAGATGTATGTAGAGTGGGTCCAACGAGGCTTGCCAGAACCTTGTGAGGCTGAACTGGCAGAGCACCAGGTGGGCATTTGGTACCTGTTTTGGATGGAGTGTGCTTGGTGTGGTGAGTTTGGATGTGATGGGATGTTGGTGTGAATAAGGGTGTGAAGGGAGCTGTGTTGCTTCATAATCACTCTGTAGATTTTTTACAAACTGCATGTGAGAGCAGATAAGAGAAATGAAGGGGGAGGATGTGAGGTAATCCAATCAATACAATAGTTAGTGTTGGAGTACAGATTGTGATACATATCTGAGGTATATGTCAGAGAGGGAGGGGTTTGGGATTTTGGAGTAGTATATAAGTAAGATCTAGTCTAGCTAATGTCATATTGTGTTGAATAATTGCCTTGAGAGCTGCAAGTTAGACATTAAATTAGAGTAAGAAGTATTGTAATTTTGATATGGGCATTGGATGGAGTAGTCACTTTAAGAGTCCCTTCACTACTGTCTCACACACGCATGGTGTGCATTGGATGGAGTAGTCACTAGTGCTACTTTAAGAGTCCCTTCACTACCGTCTCACACACACATGGTGTGCATTGGATGGAGTAGTCACTAGTGCTACTTTAAGAGTCCCTTCACTACCGTCTCACACACACATGGTGTGCAGGCTTTGATGACCGAGGTTCTTGGCTACAAACCATCCATTGACGCACTGGAGATGGCGGCTGCAGATCTCAAGAAGCAGGGAAGCCCAGAGGAGCAGAACATGGTGGACCGATGGCTGGACAGTGTTCGTCAGAGATGGGAGGATGTGGTGGGGGCTATGGAGGAAAGAAAGGTGGGAGGAGGGCAAAGGAGCCTTGTGTGTGTGTGTGTGTGTGTGTGTGTGTGTGTGTGTGTGTGTGTGTGTGTGTGTGTGTGTGTGTGTGTGTGTGTGTGTGTGTGTGTGTGTGTGTGTGTGTGTGTGTGTGATTTTTTTGGTGGGTACTTCAATAGTATCTTAACCATGACAACCCTCCAGAGCCAGATGGGACTTGCCAAGGATAAGGCCAGTGAGTTTGAGCAGTGCTGCAAGGCTTTGGGAGCCAAGCTGACCAGCTACGATGGGACACAGCAGCTGCAAGGCCCTGTATGCTCTGACGCTGTGGGCCTCAAGAAACAGCTGGCAGACCACAAGGTTTGAAGAGGGAGGAGGGGAGGGAGGGGCACAAGGTTTGGAGAGGGAGGGGGGGGAGGGGAGGGGCACAAGGTTTGGAGAGGGAGGAGTGAATGAAATTGTTTCAAGTATGTTTTCTTTTGCAAGGAATTCATGAGGCAGCTTCAAGAGGTTGAGGCTGAGGTGGATCAGCTAGATGGAATGGCTCAACTTTTGAGTAAGGACTGTGTTCCTGAAGATGCAGATGCCATTCTCCAGCAGTCAGCTGCTATAAGGTATGTGTGTAGCCATCGTGGAGAGTAGTTCATTTTAACCAACACTTAGCAATGGTTGTATGGTGGTGATGGAGAGGTTCAGACTTTACAATGGCATGCAAATAGACTTTGAGCAGCATTGCTATGTTAGCTGAAACCCTATTGCCTTCGCCATCAATAGTCATGCTTACTGGCTCCAGTGTATTTGATGGAGGTATCCTGTGTCATATTGTCCAAATTCCAGTGCTTTGTTTTCTGCATGTGTGTTTAGTAAGTGTGCCTTTGGGAAGCTCCACCCACCCAATAGACCCTCTGTGCCCACAGGTCTCAGTGGGAGGGGCTTCAGACTAGTGCCAACGAACGGCAAGTCTCTGCTCGGATGACTCGTTTGCTTCTCTTGGGAAGTTTGAAGAGGCCTATGAGGAGCTGTGGGCGTGGCTCCAAGACTGCCTGCGTCAGCTGCGTAATCCTGATGACATCACGGGTGGACCCCCACCATGGTCAACAGGCCTACTTGCAAAGCCAGGGTAAGCGTAGCCTGTGCACTACACCCATACACCTACACACCTACACACACCACACACCACACACACCACACACATACCACACCACCTACACACACCCACACCACACCACACACCACACACCCACACACACAAACACCACACACAAACACATAACCACACACACCACACACCAAAGACCACACAACACACACATACACACACCAAACCATACCACACCACCACACCACACACACCGACACAACCCAACCACCAAACACCACACACACAACATAAACACCACAAAAAACACAAACCACACAACAAACAACACCGACACACACACCGACAACAGACCACACACCGCACACCACAACAACTCGACACACACCACACACCGACACACGAGACACACGACACACACAACACAGACACACAGACACCGACACACACAACACACACCGACACACACAACACACCGACACACACAACACACCGATACACACAACACACCTACACACAACACACCACACACAACACCCACACACAACACACCACACACACAACACACCTACACACAAACACACCTATACACACAACACACCTACACACACAACACACCTACACACACAACACACTACACACACCACACACACATGTGATGAACAGTTAGGTGTGCCAAGGTGTGACCTGCATGTGATCAACATGTGTCACATATGGTGTGTCTCCTGCAGGCCTCCAGAAGCAGCTGGGGACTAGGCTGCAAAGCCGTATAGCAGTCACCAAAGCCAGCAAGGCAGTGCTGAAGCAACAAGAGGAAGGGACCATGGACGCCGAGGGGGAGAGGGCTGCCCTTAAGAAGAAGCTGCAGGACCTGGACCAAGAGTGGGAGAATGTCTGCAGTCTAGCGGTCCAGAGGCAATCCAGGCTGGAGGATGCGGCCAAGGAGTTGCACACCTTCCTGACCCATGTCAGCCCCCTCCAGGCCTGGATGGCCAAAGCCACGCCCTCTGTGGATACAGCCGAGCCAGTGTTTGGGGATGAAGCCACAGTAGAGTCACTCATTGCTGCACACAAGGTACTGACTGACCTTGTAGCTAGCTGTCATTTTGATGCTTCCGTGTGTGTGTGTGGGTGTGTATATGTGTGTACATGTGTGTGTGGGTGTGTGTGTGTATGTATGTGTGGGTGTGTGACATCATTTGGGGTTACATGTCACTAGGGGCATGGATAGGGGGTGATGGAGAGGCCAGTGAGCTACTCTTGTTGCTTCCACAGGACTTCCAGAGAGAGCTGGACTCACACCAGACCTCATTTGACTCCGCAAATGCCACTGGACAGCACCTGGTTGCGGGTGTGCTGGATGACCCTGCTCTGACCGAACAGGCATTACAGGAGACAAGGGAGAAGTGGGAGGAGCTATGCCACTGCTCAGCAAAGAAGCAGGAGATGTTGGACATAGCGTTTGAAGTATGCAATATATGTGAGGTGTGGGAGAGGTGAGGTGTGTGGGAGGTGAGGTGTGGGGGAGGTGAGGTGTGGGAGAGGTGAGGTGTGGGAGAGGTGAGGTGTGTGGGAGGTGAGGTGTGGGGGAGGTGAGGTGTGGGAGAGGTGAGGTGTGTGGGAGGTGAGGTGTGTGGGAGGTGAGGTGTGGGAGAGGTGAGGTGTGGGGAGTATATGACCATGTGGTACGTACGTTGATGTGGATTTGGTTGCCCACTCCCCCTGTGATGCCACTTCCCTCTCCCCTGTAATGCCACTCCCCTCTTCCCTCTTCCTCTGTGATGTCACTCCCTCTATCCATGCCACTCCCATTTGTGGCACCATGGCCCCTCCCCTTATAGGCAGCTCAGCAGTTTGAGGAGCAGTACAAAGATCTACTGCTGTGGGTGGATGCCCAGTTGGCAGAAATCCAATCCCTTCCCCCTCCTAGAGAAGATGCTGATGAGCTGCAGAAACAGATATCAGAGCACCAGGTCAGGAGGTGTGATACGATGGGTGTGGCCAAGGGTGTGGTTACACAACTCACCAGAGAGCTACATCATCCTAGCAATGCAAACGTTATAATTATTATCACACCCACACCCACACGCATGCACATACCCACCTATACACATACCATACACACATACACACACACACGCACACACACACACACACACACACACACACGCGCACACACACACACACACACACACACACACGCGCACACACACACACACACACACACACGCGCACACACACACACACACACACACACACACACACACACACACACACACACACACAGGCATTTACTCAAGATGTTAGTGCCAAGCAGGCAAGCTATGACAAGTTCAAAGAAGAAAGCGAAGACTTGCTCCAAAGATCTCATCCCCAGGCCGTGCCAGCAATACAGCAGAAGTTGCAGTACCTTGAGAGGAAGTGGGTGGGGCTACGAGGCCACATAGGTGAGAGAATATGTACCTTTCCAGTTGTGTTAATCATACGATGATAGGAGCTCGCGGTGAGGACCTGGCCTCTGCCATGATGGACCTTCGAGGGCTGCAGGAGGCACTTGATGGCCTCTCAGAGTGGGTGGATGAAGCGGAGGCCAAGATGACCTACAATGAAGGACTTCTCCTCACTAACGTGCTGGATGACATCGAAGACCAACTTCAAGAACATGAGGTCACTAACGAGTGAAGTTCATAATTGGCGGGAGGGTGCCTTTTCTCGTTTGGGATAAATGTTGGGTGCCTTTTCTCGTTTGGGATAATTAAATGTTGGGTGCCTTTTCTCATTTGGGATAATTAAATGTTGGAACTTGTTGAATTATATTCTGTCACACCTCGTAGTCTAAGACACTCCTTTTCCTTTTTTGCAGAAATTTCAAGAGGACATGGCTGGGCAGCAACCCAACATGGACGCCTTGAACAAGGCAGCAAAGAAGAAGAAGGCTGCAAATCCACAGGGCAACCCAGAGCTGGCCAAAAAAACAGCCAACCTCTACAAGCGCTGGCAGAAGCTATGGTTGCGTTCTTCTGAGAGGCACCGTCAGCTCCTGGAGGCTCGAACCAGACTCAAGGATATTGCCATGGCCAGGTCTTTTGACTTCGAGGCTTGGCGCCAACGTTTTGTAGCATGCGTAGTACAAAACAAGTTACGTGTGAATGACCTGTTCAGACGATTTGATGATGATCATGATGGAATGCTGACTAAAGAAGAGGTTATGAAGGGCTTGAAGGCATCAGGTGAGCAAGTCCAGTACACACCCTACATGTATGTACAAATTGCCACATTTGTTTGTTTGTAGGTCTGGCAATGACACAGATTGAACTGGAGAAAGTTGCAAATACGTTTGACCAAGGACATAGTGGGTGCATCAATCTGAGTCAGATGGTTGCAGTATTGAAAGGGACTTCCAAGAAGCAGTTCGTATCACAGAAAGTCCTGTCTGATTCAGAAAAAATAGATATTGAGGTAACAGTTTTCAGATGGAACGTGAAACACATTGCAATTAGCCTATTATGGTATCCACTTCCAGATTCAACAGCAGGTGTCCAAGTGTACATGTCCGAAACGCTTCAAGGTGCTACGAGTTGCGGAGGGACAATACAGAGTATGTGCATCCCATGTGGGTGTGTTGGGAGGTTGAAGTACCACCATGATCTGTTGCAGTTTGGAGATTCTCAGAAGCTGAGGCTGGTACGCATCCTTCGTAGTTCAGTCATGGTCAGGGTTGGTGGAGGCTGGGAACCACTGGACAAGTTCCTGGAGAAAAATGACCCCTGTAGAGGTACATCCTCTCTGCCTAAAATATCCTTTTACCTTTTCACACAAAAAAAAACAATTTAATTTTGAGCTCTAATGTATGTGTTTCTGTTTCTGTGTGTATGTGTATGTAATGCATAGTATATGCATTTATGTAGGTATGTGTGTGTGTGCACGATATCTGTAGCATATAGTTGTATGGCACATTGCTATGAACTGCACATGTGCATCATTCAAGTAATGGCTAGCAAAAGCATGGAGGGTTCAACAGAGGTAATCGTAGCCATTGATACATCCTTCTCCCCTCTCAGCTGAAGGACGCACCACCACAGACTTACAGCCAGGGTTAGGTCTGGCCAGGGCAGGGTTTACAGGCAAGATACCACCAGTCAGAAGCACTAAGAGGCCCACTGACACCAGCGAGGAGGCTGTGGCAGCCTGCTGCCCTGACGAACATGAAGACACTCCCCCTCGGGAGGGGAACATGTCTAGAGAGGGTACACCTTCCGCCCCATCTACTCCGGTAAAGCACGCTGCCACCTACCATTCTAAATTGGAGGCACCACTGAGTAGATCAACAGCTGCATCCCCAACTCCTGGCAAGAAGAGAGTAATTCCAGCACCAACAAATAAAATTCCTGTTCCAAAATCAGCCGCTAAGAGCAAGATTCCCAAACCACAGTGATTTATTGAGAACCATTGTGTACAGATTTTACCCATATAAATGTAGCGTGTTCCTTTCTCCTATTTTTGGCATTGTTTGTGATATACAGCAATATCTAGACCAGATCAATACCTATTAACTATCAATGCCATGAGATCTAGAAATACATGAGCTTTGTGGGTGTGTCAACTATCGCTGTTTACAAATGATGGTGCAAGACTAGCAGAATGGACAGCCCACAATTGAACATGTACACAGTTGTCGCGGACTGTGATTACAATAATGTCCCTTGCTGTGAGCACCAAAAAGTGCGAACTTCGTATTCTGTTGTGAACCTTACTGCATGTGTGTGTAAAACTACACTGCTGTAGTGAACAAAAAAAAAAAAAAGATCCCACTTTTATGCTCCAGTTCTGCAAAGTAAGTCACTTACATGTAGTTGTATGTCAAGAGCAACAGAATGCTGAAATCAAAATGCTATACATAGATCTATTTCACAGGAATTGCACATCAATTTATTTTCACCTGCACTATTGATTGCAGCAATGTTGGTCTAAACTGACCCAATGATGATAAAACTACAGTGTAAATGTAATGATTTATGGAATATTTTGTATGTACAACAGAACCTCTCTACACAATGAAATCACTTCTGCTGGAGACCTTCAGACAAGTACAGCTTTGCAAAGGTCTCAGCAGCCACTTCTGTTATTTGACGACACTTTGAGTCCACATGCTCGCCTATTAGAAGGGCATCCAATCGTGGTGGGGCCTGAACAGGCTTTAGATTAAGCTCCTGTTCGATGACATCATCTGATATGGATAACTGAGACTCCCCTCTTTGGGCACGACGAGCGTTTTCCTCTTTCTGAGTAGACAGGAGAGAATATTAAAACAAACCTACTATCAAAGATGTGTCACCAAGTTATCCTAACATCTTAGCACATATATGCACTCCTGCAATCAGAGCTTACCCTTCTCTGTATGAACTGCTGCTTCTGCTGGAGTTGCTTGGAGACGTTCTTTTCATAACCAAGTAGTCTGTAGGTCTCTTGCTGAAGGTTATCAACACTGTCCATCAGAAGCTGGAGGTTCTTCTCCAACAGTTGTCTGTATAAGAGCGTCTTGTCACCATTACACCCCTACTCCACACTTTCTTACACCCTCCATATCTCACTGCACACTCCCATTTCACACCCAGAATCACGCATAGCAACAAGCATAGTGTCTTTACAAAGGATAATGGCCGAGCCTTACGTGGCGGAGAGGCCAAGAAACTCCATCTTCTCTGACCCCATGTCCTGGGCATCAAGCTCACACAGCAAAGCATTCTCCAGACGTGAGGCCTTGAGAGCCACTGGGATCTCAATCAGCAGCTTGCTGTGTGTCATTCCTGCCCCAAGGACACTACAAGACACAGGAATAATTATGTTTACAAAGCACATGTAATGTGTGCGTATGTGTGTGTGTATGTATGTGTGTGTGTGTGCGTGCACATGTGTGCGCAAGTTTAGTTGTTCGTATTGCTGTGGGTATGTGATATGTCGCATACATGGTTCACACAGTGTGTGTGGTCTGTGTGTGGTAAGCATGTGTGTTGCACATCGTTTTGCCGCATGTTCCAATTAACGACCTCTCGGGTGTGAAAGGGTCTCCACGTTGGATCATAGCAAGAATATCCTTGGTGAGTCTGAATGCTTTGAGACTCAGGCTGCCCTGTGTAGACTGTAGTGGATCTAGATGGGCCAGTTGGATTTTAAAGCAAAGGGGAATCCCCCTACTGCAAGCTGCACCTTCGTTATACTAACCGTATATCACGACGACGGACTCCTCGATAGCTTGCTGATACTTCACCTGATTCTCCAGAAACTCTTTGGAGGTGTGTGAGCCCAAATAGGTCGACTGATACCATCCCACTTGATGGTAGTCAAGGTTAATGGCGCGCAGCTTTTTCAAAATATTGACCTGGTAGTCGTCTATTGTTAAGCAAGTGCATGATGTAAGGGCGCGGATGAGTGCTGTCTTACCCGCTCTGTCTTGAGTATCGTCCAGGTCCTTGGGTAGTGGGAAGCAGTTTGTAATCTCCAGCGTCTTGCCGACAACCAGTCCCACTAGAAAACCGTTTACTAGCTCCGTGCTACTGCCCTCCTCCTGACAATGTTTTATAATCTTCAATGCTACCTGTAATTAATGATTATTAGTGTAGACGAAGCCCGCTTTTCCCCTCTCACCAGCCCATCTAGCTGCACTTCTTCTACACTCTCCACAATTCCTTTGGCTGTCCCTGCCATCTTCCCGATCGATTATCAGCACACGTGTTTTTGACGTTCAAAATTTCTGGCAGCATTGTGATAAATGGAACAAGAGTTGTGGAAGGAAAAATCACGCGATGTAATCAGTTCCAGCAGGAATGAAGGAGGTTGTTTCGTGGTCTGCGGGGTTTGGAGCCGCTTCATACGTTGCCACAACTATTCCTTGAGCTTGATGCTGCAAGAGCAAACATATGGTAGTAAAGAAACAGGCAACGCGATGTGGCGTGCGCGTGGATAAGTAGTACCTAATCCACCATCATGCACATACACACCTCTAAAGCTTCACCCCTCAGACCAATGTAGTATATTCTGGTATTCTCAGCTCCGTAGTTGGTTGGGAAGAACAACAAGATGCTAGTTACTGAATTAAACCTTGCCACCCTATATGAATAAGACAGAGACTGGTTTAACCAACTGTATCCTCTGCGATAATGATAAGCCCCAGATCTCCTCCCCCCCCCCCCCCCCCCCAAAATAAATATATATATATATATAATTATACAGGATGTGTGTGCAGGTGGTGGATGGATGGAGCTCCAAACACACTTGAGTGGATATTCTATTGAACCATTGTAATCTTTGCTCAGCTCAATAGTCTGGTCCGCCTCTCCCATCACAGCATCAAAACCCAGTGGAGGTTGGTTCTTAATCTGCACCAAAGAACATAAATTACAACACTAAATTGTGTTTGAAGCACAAGAACACCACGTGATGATGCAATGATGCAAGAACACCATGTGATGATGCAATGTCTAAGACATCTCATATCCACTGCACCTCCTCCCTTCGCCACACTCCTCCTTATCCACCACCTCCTCCCTTCTCCACCACCTCCTCCCTTCTCCACCACCTCCTCCCTTCTCCACCACCTCCTCCCTTCTCCACCACCTCCTCCCCTCTTCACTTCCTCCCCTTGCCACCACCTCTCCTCTCCACCTCCTCCCCTCTCCACCACTTCCTCCCCTCACCACCACCTCCCCTCTCACCACCTCCCTCCCCTCTCCACCACCTCCTCCCCTCTCCCATCACCTCCTCCCCTCTCCACCACCTCTTATCACATTACTATAAGTACCAGCAGTGGTACTAAATTAAGATGATAAATACAATAATGATTAATAATCCATTGTTGTAACCATGCATAACTGGCCTATACCTCACATGACGCATAACAACACAGACACGTGCCTACATTTTGAGGTCCTTTGGGTGCTGTATGTCTTCTCCACCTATTACAACAATCCCTTTCAGTTTGACTGGTACGGTGAACCTATGTGCATGTTACCAAGGGTAAGTCACATGGTTACTTGCATGTTACCAAGGGCAAGTCACATGACTACTAGCATGTTACCAAGGGCAAGTCACATGGCCACTAGCATGTACCAAGGGCAAGTCACATGACCACTAGTATGTACCAAGGGCAAGTCACATGACCACTAGCATGTACCAAGGGCAAGTCACATGACCACTAGCATCATGCATGTGATGTGTGGGACACTTACGGTACATAGAACAGCAGTTCCTGGTCCACCTCACTCTCCACAAACTATGAAGGTATATCAATTGCATCATCATACCACATCATTTAACCCCTTCTTCCCTATTTATTACATCTAACTCCTTCGATGACAACACTATGCATTTCACTGTACAAACAAGTAGTTCTGTGCACATACTTGGCATTCCATCTACAGAAGGGTAAAAGCCTGGGGCCTAAGTTAGCCCTTAATTTGCATACACCAGCCTGTAAGGAGTTATGACGTGTGAAACTGTTTCTGCTAATATAACATGGTGTACGTGCACACACGCACCATAAAAATTACGTCACACACTATTGGGCTTTTTCTTTCGATACTTGTAAGAAAAAAGGAGTAATTTTTCACCTTGCTGACATCAAGCCTGTCTTCCCATGGCTTGAAAACAGTCATGCCTGAGCCATCTACGGATTCGTTCAGACACTGGACTTTCTCCGTGTCTATCCTCTGATACAGGCTGCAGTAAGCCGCGCCATAAAGCCATAAAGGTCTCGCTGAACGCACCCGCGGGGCCTATCTATTTACCTGTACAATATGGCAGGGTCTGCTGACAGCGAAGGGTCCTGTTCTTTGTGACAGCAGTGAGTATGATCCATGACATAATCTGCAAATTAAGTAGCATTTCATGATAATTAATTGTGGCCAAATAATATGCGGCTTAGATACAAATATGGCCTTCTTGCGTCGCTGCTTATGAGATGTTTGTAGCGTGTGTTGTTACTGCCGTGCTGTTTATGAGTGTGTTGCTAAGAGTCAAATGGAACAGTCACACATGACTAGGGGGCAAGCCGTGACACGAGAAGACATTCATTCGCCTGACATAGGACATATTAGTTCTGCGTAATTGTGTGGGTGAGCCACCAGATTGACTGTGGGCTTCCACACTTCAAAGCATCCCCATCGTCGGTCAGTTAGCTATTACACACCAACAGATGTTTTGTACCATGGGATAAAATACCTGCAAGCATGTCCACCAAACTTCTTCTCCTTCAACACACACACACACGAACATTATGTCTTGAGTTTTTTTATGCACTACTGACTGTGATTGATTTTCTACTAATCAGTTTCTTCACATAAAAACACCAGCAATGAAATTGACTTTTCTTATGTCACTAACAGTCTCAATACTGACCACACTGGAATGAACACTTCACTGCTGGAGATACATAGCATATGTAGTTCTAATGTCCTCAGGGCCATGGGATGCAGTCTGTGTGGGTACTTACATATATGTGTGTAGCACTTAGTCTTCCCTATGCACACCTACAGAACTTACAACAATGGCACACACACCTGTGTAGAACCATGATGCATAACTTTCACCACTGAACATTAATAAACAACAAATAATTGACTGTTGACATGATTGCTACCTGTACAGCTGTTCAGCAATGTCACAAGTTAAGTGGTGAGGAAAAAAGTGTGGCAAGTGATGATAATGCTAAACAGGTGTCCCTCGGTCATTCTTCCGTTTAGCTTCTGAGGTCTGAGACTGTAAAACAAAAAAGGAATTGCTTATGTTGAATCAAATACTGACTTGCTGCTGTATGTATCCTCGTCTTTAACAACACAGATGGTTTGCTTCAAATGACTTACTTTCAGTTTCAATGCTTCTTCTTGAGGAGGGGAAGGTTTTGAATAAAGTGTAACCTTCCTACCTGGTACGTGGACCCTGCCATCTTCCCCGAGGTATGCCCCTCCCATCCCTGCCTCCTTCAGTCTCTCCTTGCCTTCAGGGGACAACAAATAACCTCTGCAATAAAAACAAATGAAGTAACAAGCTGGCAACTGGAAAACAAGTACTAAGTAATACTGTAGATCCCACCCCAGTAACTTCACGGGTCAATCCCCAAGTAATTAATTAACTGGATTAAGTAACTACATCCATACCCTAAGTGCACTAACCAATTGATTCTATTTCTGTAAAGTAAATTATTCCACTGGTAATAAACGTCCCCACCCATCTGCACTCTGATTATAAAGGTTTCTTTTTCTGGACCACTGCTGCCTACCTCCTACCTGTTATCAGGATCAAGGTAATACGCCATTGTCTTCCTCTTGGGCAACGCCCTTCGTGGCAAGGGTCCCTCCTCAAACTTCTCTGGCTTAAGCAGTACTCTCAGTCCCAGTCTGTTGTAGTAGGCAGTGGTGACGGTGCCCCCTTGCTGCTCTATAGCATCGATGGCCGCACGAGAGGCCTTGCTCACTTCTATGTTCAGTTTAGCACCAAACCATTCTGCCCCCTGCCACATGTGTAGGTGGAAGAAAACACTTCACATATGCAGAGTAATTGTGCTGAGAAAATGTGTAGCTGCGTAACAAGCAGATACTGCATGGCATCAATGAAACCATGTAGCACTCCCCTCACATCAGCCAGCAGCTTGATGCCATGCTCAACGCGACCAACTGCTCCTGCTTGATGGAGTGCATACATGTTGATAGGCTGGGCTGCATCAATCCTCCCACTGTCCACCAACTGCTGTAGCTTTCCGAGATTCAGTGGCTCATACTTCACTTGAAATCTGCAGACACATGGCAATCAATGAGAGCTTCATCGCCAGGCAGCAACACTAACTAAATAAGGAACCGGTGGCACCATCAATCACATCTAGGCACCATTGCCACAGTACATAGACACATCAAGCATACGAGCACCATCAACAGAAGCACAGCTCTCAAGAGCACCTAACAGATGCATCACAGCACGCCACTAAACATACACCACAGGGATGCATGTGAGACAAGCAGAGTAATAACCCAGCTGCCCAAGCCAGCCCTCCCCAAGCAATAAAGAAAAATATAAAAAGGTAAAATTGACGGCATGCATCAAGAATATGTTGCCAATGAACATCTGCCACAAATTAGAGTGAGGCACTCCCAAACACCAGACTATGCTGAACACAATAAGTGCACATAAAGAACAAAGGCAGCCAAGGGTTGGAATTTTTCTTTCAGTGCATGCATCATTCATCCAAATAATGGGGGACCTAATGTAATGTTCCGTATGGCCAATTTATGTGTGGTAAAAAAAAAAGGATGGAATGGTCTGAGGAAAGGGCACCTGGAGAAGACATATGGACATATAACACTTACTTATTCTTGAAACCATGCTTTGGCACACAGCGGTAGAAAGGGGTCTGACCTCCCTCAAACCCAACTCGAACATTCATCTTGTTCCGTTGACCCTGGCCCTTGTGCCCACGACCACATGTCTTTCCTCTCCCTGAACCTGGTCCACGGCCAACACGTACTGCCTAATATACATAAGAGTTGCATACAAGAAACATTAATTTAGACGCATAAGAGTACAGTAATGTAAAATCAAGTACTATGTTGCTTCCCAATTGATACTCAAATACATTTGCTCTTGAAGAAAAAAACAAAAGAAATAAATAAAAAATACTTTGTTTCCCACGGTTGCACTCTAAATAACGCATATGAATTCTAAATGATACGCACCTAGTCTCTATCACCGGCACCTGTTTACCTTTTTTTTGGCACCAGGGAGGTCCTTTATGTTGTTCAGTTTAATCCTTGGATGCGTAGACACGTCTAGTACTTTTCTTACCCAGGTCGCCATACTGTGCAAGTTGTCAATACTTGCGCTGCGCACCGCTACACAACAAGCCGCACCCTTTTTACTTTGATCTTGCCGCAGAATGTTGGCAATCGCAGGAAGCAGCCGATATTTGATCTTTTTCAGTCGACGGCAAAGATTCTGGTTTAAACTTTTGATTGTAAGCTGCGCAGTGATTCGTTGTTTTCCTGCGCTCAGCGACCAATCGGATTCCGCGCTACGTTGACAAGGCCTGTGGAGACGTTCCTAAGCATTTTAAGTTGCAGCAGCCTTTACTAAATTTACGACTCGCAAGTGCTGTGGTGGGAAATTACTGCTCCGCTGTCACTCTGACATGGCAACTCCGCAACCTCAACTGAGCAACACTGCGGAACCAAGTTCCACAGGGAAAAAACGTCCGCCCGTCTTAATAGACGAAAACACCATTCCTCCGAACAAAAGATTACACACTCCCACTGTAAGTTTGTATACTTTTCCTCTAAGTAGAACTGAAACTACTGTAATTGTGAACCTGTTAAAACAACAGTATTATTATTATTATTATTATTATTTGTAACTAAAGGATACGAATACGGCTGTAATTGTATATTTATTGATACAGAAAGAAGAGAAGGAAACTATTATGAGAGAAAAACAGTTGCTGTACAAAAGAGTTGCAGAAGCAGAGAAAAGCCCGTTCTTCTTGCATCCGCATCAACATGCATTTATGCCGTTTTTACCGTTCAATGGAAAAGTGCCGCCTTTCTACTCCGTTGTACAAAGACCTGCACAGAAATTTCCTGGTACTCCATTTCCACATTCAGTACCAAGTCCCCCTTCTGCTCCACATCTAATGGCATCCACATCTCCTTCTCCTTCGGTTCCCTATCCCCTTGGACTTTCGCCTATGACACATCAGTACACTCCACAACTGTACCCTACATTGATAAAGTATCCTTTCTCTTCACCCACCTCTTCGGGAGGGGTCACTCCACTGGGGCTGCTTTCTCCATGGAATACTGACAGCAACCCTCAAACACCTGGCTCTGTTGCCCCTCCCCCAACATCTTCGGAGGACAGCAGCAGTAAACTTATTGAACATGTTCAGCAGACTAGTCATTCCAGGCAGCCTGCAGCCTACACTTCTGTCCTATCTCCACTCTGCCTCCACTCATCTCCAGCATCCCTGGTGTACTCCCCCTATAACAGCTCTATCTCATCCAATGCTTCTCTCAGTTCCACAAGTGGGTGCTCCAGTGATAGTGGAGATCCTCCCAGAGCCAAGCGATATGCAGCTTCTGAGTACCATGTTGGTCCCAGACCAACACTCTCTGAGAAATTAGCTGAAGAAGATAGCCAACCTGAGACCCCAAACAATTCAGGCCGTAATACCCCAGAAGATTCTGCAGAAAAGGAAGGTGTGGTCTTAGCCGAGTCTCTTCTACCGACAACATCCTTTTTAACTTCAGAATCTCAAAGTTCTATGTCATTGCTTACTGGAGAGCATGTCCCCAGTCCATTCACTATTGAGTCCCTTAGTCGCAGTGAGGCACCTTCCATTCATCCTACTTCTAAGGTGAGCTCTTTAATTCTGTTTCTTTATGTAATCAGAAACAAACATTTGTTGATATTGGATAACCAGGAATTTCTTTTAAACTGATTGTATTTTGTGCACTGTTTGTAGCTAGGTAGTTCAGTTATGAATTATTTTCTACCCTTAAAAACCCCTTTTCAGAATATACAGGTTGAGCTCAGCTGACTGTGACCATTGCAACACTGTGTTTTGTGTGGTAGTAGTGGTGTGTGTGTGTGTGTGTGTGTGTGTGTGTGTGTGTGTGTGTGTGTGTGTGTGTGTGTTATTTTGGTGCATGCTGTTTAAGGAAAAGTGTTAATGGACTTAAGTTCAGGTATGGAACTTGGCATAGATGTGAGGGTTTGGCTTGGGTGGAATGGCAATTAATCAGCTCCCAATCATCGATATTTTGTGCTAATATTTTTTTATCAACTGTGATGAGGCAGCTTTCAGTGAACCAGCCACGTATAGCAGCACCATGGGATATAGCTTTTGAAGTGGTAAAACTGTTTACACGGTTACTGCGTTGGCTTCTGGAGGATGCCTGTTGACACGAGCCTCTTGCCTTGCAGGTGACAGATAGCCCACCACAGCTAACTTATCATTTAATCTCTTTAACAGCTGTGGTGTTGAGTTCTGGCTTCTTGCCAAAAAAACAAAATATAGGTGTATGTGTGTGAATGTGATTGTGTGTGTGTCATGTATGAGGGAATGGAATTGAGATTTGCTAGTATGGCAACACACATTTCCTTTGACCTCTTTGAGGGGAGTAAACAAGGATACTACTCACGCATTAGTAGTGATTTATCAACTCCTTCAAATACCATTATTTTTTTATGCAACATAGTTGATTTGTGAAAGTGTTTGTTGGGGCTGATGCCAGAGAATTATTCTCACAAGTGGCAAAAAGATTGGCTATCCAATACAAAAAGTCCATCTTATACCAAGTTGGTTCCTCCAGAGGACCAGATGTTTATGTTGATGTGTAGCAACATAGGTTTTGCATGTGTGTTGTGTGTTGTTATGTGTTTTAAATTGATTAACTGTTCTTTGCGTATAGAAAGTTACTGGATGAAGCCTTATTAACTTCCGGGGTCTGCATAGGTCTTGTGTGCCTGCAGAGAGTGGCCCATGATGTTACATCCTGCATGTACACACATCTGCATACATTATGGAGACTTGAGCTTTTTATGTGATTTCAATGCATGCATTTTGATAACAGCACATTCAGCATAATAGGACCTTTTCAGCAAATAGTTAGAAGTGTGTAATCAAGTGAATGAAGGCATTCAGTATTTATATTTACAGCAACACAATAGAGAATTAGACCTAATACTGGGTGTCTGTGAATGAACACAACAGTCCCGATTTGCACGCATTCAAAATGGTTGCATTTGTTTGCAGACTCTTGCTATGCAGTTGGTGAACAATTGCAACTAATAGCATGACAGTCACCATGGAATAACACTATATAATAGTAGTAGAAAGTAAAGAATTGACAATGAAAGTTTGTTTAGTATGTAGTTGCAAAAAAAAAAATGTGTCCAAAGGTCAAGATGTCTGAAGCAATAGGATCTGTCATAGCCTAGCAAACACTGTGGTCAGTGCAAAGGCTTTTTTTTAATGTTCAGTACAGCCCTTGCAACAAGTTTTAGTGAATATAAACACGATTGTGGGAGCCAATTGTAAGAAGCCCATTGCATGTTGTACTCATCAGCTATTAGGTAATTGGCTCTGTGCAATTCTGAGAATTGCAACCGGATGATATTGTTCTCCATGACATACTTGCTTTGATGGGTCTCTAAAAGGCAACACAGTAATATCTTTTATTGTATCTTTTATTAGCAGTCATACTTGTAGATATATCATACACTTGTATACCATACATCATACACTGACACCGGATATATGAAGTGTTAGATTTTGCATGCACTGTGCTGCATTATATAGTACCTGGGGTTTTGTATAATGATTAACTTGCTATCAACTCCCGACAGCACTACAATGCATCAATGGAGAGACCGAGCTCTGGCATTTCTAGTATGTCATCAAGTTTGTCCAGCAGAGGTGAGGGATGTCTGTCACATTAGGTGCCAACGTAACCACCCTCATCACATCAACACATTCACACCCCAATGCCCTTTCCTGTTGTCCTGTCAATAAAAGTTTAGCCACAACATTGGAATATTATTCATTGGTCACTTTTAATTTGTTTTTTTTTTTACTTATCACAAGGAGAATTAAATATTACATTTGGTGTACTGTGTGTGATGCATAACATGACAAAACCTCAGAGCTATTAAGCCTTTGTTCATATAATGACTAAGAGCACCTCTCTCTCTCACTCCAGACTCTACCCCTGACCCAGAGGAACCAGAGGTCTATAAAGATGTTATCAAACCCACCACTACCACTATCACCTCCTCCTCTTCCTCCTCCTCCACCTCTGTTACTGGTGCTGACATATTCTGCCTTGTTCCTGGTCGTCTGTCCCTCCTCAGCTCCACGCAGAAGTACAAGGTCACAGTGGATGAGGTTCGCAGAAGGCTCTCTCCACCCGAATGTCTCAATGCTTCAGTGCTTGGGGGCATCCTTAGAAGGTGAGCACTTGGAGGGCATAGCTGCCACTATACTAAGAAGTGGAAAATATTTTTTAAGTCAGATCATAGGGTTACTGGAATGTTTAGAGACATAATGGCCTCCCTTTGCATTGTGTGTCACCTTCGGGCAGCACAACTGAGGAATGAGAAGAAGCTCTATTCAAAGGAATTGTGTCTTCTTAAGTTATAGCTAACTATTGCAGGCAGCAGGCTAATCTATACATTCACAGACTTTTGTCTCAATCCTGTATGGATATAGAAAGGCATGTAGTCAACAGTCTATGATTGCAGCAGAGAACACCTTCAGGAGCTAATGTGGGATAACGTTACACTATGAAGTACTCTTATGTATGCTCATAGTATTCAAAGTTTAATTGCACACTCTTTGACCCACTTTCAGAGCCAAGTCCAAAAATGGTGGTCATGTTCTAAGACAACGACTGGAAACCATTGGGCTGTCACTCCCTCCAGGAAGAAGGAAGGACCACAGAACTTTCCCTGCTTACTTCGCTAGTTGAAGGTAAAGATTTATAACAGGCTGATTATAGGCCACAACACAGGTAGGAAGAAGCCTGGTTTAGAGAACAATTGTTCTTGTGTAGTGTTTGCACACACAGCAAGTAGCAGCACTGAACCACATTGCAAAGATAATGTTGGTTTCACCCTTTTTTTTTGTGGCTTTAGGCGAGTCCCTCCATCTGGCTTCTGACTTCCAAAGAATCTGTGAAAACCTCTTCCCCCACACTGAGTTGGCACAGATAATTGCTAGACAACACGTGGGCACCCCTCAGGCTCAAGACAGGGTATCCATGGTCAAAGCCACTCAGTGAGTCACTCAAATCACATCTTCACTCTATCACATTCCCCATCTCTCCATAGGCTGATTTTGTTCCGAGTTCCAGGCCATGGTCAATGCAGTTGGTGGTCCAAGCAACATTCAGCCCAACGATCCACAAAACCCCTATCCTGGACTAACCAACTTTGCTCTGCATACACATGGTTTTGGTAACCCAACCATTAATGCCAGCATTTCAGTTGTGCAAACTTACCTTCAGGAATTACTGCTCTTTTATGAGGGCAGGAGGCCTGTTCAGCCTGATGGCACACAACAGCCTTATGAGACCCAACCCTTGGTGTTCAACAGACCATCAAACCAAGGCCTTAAGAAAGAACCCACAGACCTATCCACACTTGCACAGTGCACACAACTGTGACCTCCATAATCTAGCATCTGTACACACAATCTTTATCCAACTCTCTATCCTCCTACATATTCTTCATTATTATTTTGTATTTAACTTGTAAACCATGTATGGTAATTCATGCGTGTACCTATCCCACTTTTGAGGCTGATGTTAAAAGTGTGTGTCCTTGAATCAAACAGTGCCTATGACAAGTAGGGCACGAAAATGGAGTCAATGAATGAAACAGTTAAATATAATACATGCAAACGTGGAACACAAAACCAACATATTTTACACGCTCGTGTTCAACAGTGATGAACTGAAAGAGGAAATGAATGGTGAGTACTAGGAGGATGAACCAGTGCCTTCAAGCTTTTCCAATATTGCACTTGCTACCTTCTGTTTGTCATCCTAAAGTGTGCAGGTAGGCAGAACAAGTGATGAATGCCCCTCCCCCAAACCACAGGTGCTCATGCTGACACACACACACACACACACACACACACACACACACACACACACACACACACACTTGCCTCACGGATGAGGCCATTCATGAGCAAGTCACTTGCCAGGTCCTCAGGATCATCTCCTAACAACACAAAGGATATAAGTCAAACAACCTAACGTGCTGTCTTCTAACTAACCCTTGTTTAGCTGGCTCCTCATCTCTCTTACCACATGATCATCAAACTTCACCGTTACTAACAGCTCCCGCGTGTCAGCTTCTTTGTCATAGCTCAAGTCACACTCCACATGAACTATCTGCGAAACAGAACATACCGGTCAGAGGCAATTGAAAGTATAAACAAATACAAAATACTATAGAAAAATACATATGGAAAGGGCCCGCAGTTCTACCTTCCTTGCCTCCACCTGAACTGAACTCTCTCCTGCTCCATTGAGCAAAGCAGCTCTAGTGTGACAGAGACAAAGGTGATGGTGAGTGAGAAAGAATGAGACGCACCATGGTCATGCGCAGTGCACAGCTATGTGCCCCCCTCCACTGTACCACTGAGCTGCCACACATTACTCCCTAACCATGGCGCCTACACTGATGCCGTTTGATATGCTATGGCAGTAAGACTGGTATGCACGGAGGAGGGTCAGATAATTGCGGAGGCCTGGAATCTAATAAATACACAAATGAGCCGCTTTTTGACACAGCCTGCTGTACTGTACAGCAAGGGCTTCCCTGATAAAGGCACATGCATATCATGTACCCTGCCATTGACCCCTCTTACCTGGGCTGCTTCTTGGGTATCATGTGTGTTTGGCTGACAGGATCGTACAGAACATCGTGTATGGCCTCTTCAAACAGCTTGTCTAGGTCCACCCTAGCTTGAGTGGGCCTGTCAAAAATAATGGATCCTGTGTAAAGCCAATGCTACCACACGCTGTCTATTCAATGTTTGCATTTATCTGCATGATACTAACATGATTCTCCACTCATTGATTAATTGTTGGTCCTCGCTGTGTAACTCTGCTACCACACGATCGGGTTCACTTCTGTGCTGTCGGTCCCAGCGTTCTGCAGAGGTAAACATATCATGTAGGCCATGTTACTGGTTTGCTAATGGACAAACTACAGTTCAGTACTGGTTCAACTATGGGTACAATATAACTATGGGTACACGTCCAACAACTGAGTATGTTCCCAGATATGCTAAGGATGAGAGCATGGTCTTGTTGTGAGAGCACAAGTATTATACCACAATGGTGAAGGAAGGGAGGGGAATGGGAGGAGGATGATTGGGGGGGGGGGGGGGGGGGGGGGGGGGGGGGGGAGAAGGGGAGAAGGGGAGAAGGGGAGAAATGAGATAGCTCTATAGTTCACTTGAGATTATCCAGTATTGGGAGATTCAGTCTACACAAGACCTACAATGTATTGAAACCCAAGATACCATGAAAGGCTCAAGGTGTCTCTGGTACGTACTCTTGACGTGGAAAATGTTGTTCTTCCAAACTCCCACAAAGAATCAATGTTATGGTTCACTACAACTGAAAATACAAGTACATAGAAACCACACTCGTGTGTAGTACAATGTTTTTCGAAGTATTAATGTCTGAACAAACCGATCATCTTATTAAGTACAGTAATGTGCAGATGGACATGTTATTGCTACAATCACATAAGTACTACTTATTCCACACCAACTCCAGTTCCATATTCTCCACAAATCTCAATGGATGCACCCCATCTGTACGGTTACAAACTTCTTGTTGCCCTCCAAATCGAGCTAGGAGAACTGTTTACAACCCTTTAAAAAAAAGGGTCTGTTGAAAGTTTTTAAAGACACTCATGTAATAGCTAACACCTGTTAAGAGTTTATAAAAATCTATTAAATAAACAGTATTAAAGATTAATAAAGGACAACCGTGTTACATGCTGCCATGCTGCATGTTAGCACACAACACAGCACACCTACTCAACACATGCATATACATACCACACACACACACACACACACACACACACACACACACACACACACACACACACACACACACACACACACACCACACCTCACACACACTCATACATCACACATACAGTGTACCTAATTGTGTTTCCACTTCCACCTTGGACCCTATTGCCATAGCACTGAGCAGTTTTAAATTGTATACCTGTGACAATGTGAGGGATGTAGGTGATGGTGTGATAGGGAGACAATGTGAGGGATGAAGGTGATGGTGTGATAGGGAGACAATGTGAGGGATGTAGGTGATGGTGTGATAGGGAGACAATGTGAGGGATGAAGGTGATGGTGTGATAGGGAGACAATGTGAGGGATGAAGGTGATGGTGTGATAGGGAGACAATGTGAGGATGAAGGTGATGGTGTGATAGGGAGACAATGTGAGGAATGAAGGTGATGGTGTGATAGGGAGACAATGTGAGGGATGAAAGTGATGGTGTGATAGGGAAACAATGTGAGGATGAAGGTGATGGTGTGATAGGAGACAATGTGAGGATGAAGGTGATGGTGTGATAGGGAGACAATGTGAGGGATGAAGGTGATGGTGTGATAGGGAAACAATGTGAGGATGAAGGTGATGGTGTGATAGGAGACAATGTGAGGATGAAGGTGATGGTGTGATAGGGAGACAATGTGAGGGATGAAGGTGATGGTGTGATAGGGAGACAATGTGAGGGATGAAGGTGATGGTGTGATAGGGAGACAATGTGAGGGATGTAGGTGATGGTGTGATAGGGAGACAATGTGAAGACGAAGGTGATGGTGTGATAGGAGGGATGAAGGTGATGGTTGTGATAGGGAGACAATGTGAGGGATGAAGGTGATGGTGTGATAGGGAGACAATGTGAGGGATGAAGGTGATGGTGTGATAGGGAGACAATGTAAGGATGAAGGTGATGGTGTGATAGGGAGACAATGTGAGGGGGAAAAGTGATGGTACATTTTTATCCCAGTTTGAAGTGTGATTCAGGATTAGCAGGTGAAGTGGGCTAAAGGAACACAGAGCAATGACAACACACACACATACAAACATACACACACATACACACACATGTTCACACAAACATATACACACCACACGCAAACACAAACACACACACACACACAATCACGCAAACACACACACCACACACACATGTTCACACACACATATACACACCACACCAAACACACACCACACATATACACATGTTCACACAAACATATACACACCACACGCAAACACACACCACACACACACACATGTACACACAAACATTTACAAACTACACGCAACACACACCACACACACATGTTCACACAAACATATACAAACCACACGACACACACACAGACACACCAACATATACACCCACACGCAAACACACATCACACACACACATGTTCACACAAACATATACACACCACGCACACAACACACACACACACACACACACACACACACACACACACACACACACACACACACACACACACACACACACACACACACACAACGTATAACACATACATGCGACACATACAAACCCACATCTTGCAGGACTGGGTGGTTCAATATGTCGGCTGCTCTGGGTCTCTGCTCTGGAGCCTCACTAGTACACAGCTTGATGAACTGCTTCACTGGACCAGCCAGACTCTCTATGGATCTCTCGATCGCCTCCTTCCTTTCAGACTGTGGGAGTATGTCCACATTGCCCAGGAGATCTAAGTTGAGCATCTACACAAAAATGGTATGCAGCACTTTACAACTGACTACCCTACAATTGACACCTTTATGCAAACAACAGTCCAGCTGACCTTATCCAACACCCTCCAACTGACAACCCTCCAACTGACACCTTATCCAACACCCTCCAACTGACACCTTACCAACATCCTCCAACTGACACCTTATCCAACACCCTCCAACTGACACCTTACCAACATCCTCCATCTGGCATCTTATCCAACACCCTCCAACTAACACTGCGCACACTTGAAAGTGTATCCTACAGACAGCTATAGTTTACAGCTAGCTGGTATTCCGCAATAAATACAGCGATTTCAAGTTATTTGCATTCAAAATTGTTATGACCACCCAGTGAGGTCCAGAAGTCCAAGCAGTAATGACCACCCAGTGAGGCCCAGAAGTCCAAGCAGTAATGACCGCCCAGTGAGGCCCAAAAGTCCAAGCAGTAATGACCACCCAGTGAGGCCCAGAAGTCCAAGCAGTAATGACCACCCAGTGAGGTCCAGAAGTCCAAGCAGTAATGACACCCAGTGAGGTCCAGAAGTCCAAGCAGTAATGACCACCCAGTGAGGCCCAGAAGTCCAAGCAGTAATGACCACCCAGTGAGGTCCAGAAGTCCAAGCAGTAATGACCACCCAGTGAGGCCCAGAAGTCCATAGCAGTAATGACCACCCAGTGAGGCCCAGAAGTCCAAGCAGTAATGACCACCCAGTGAGGCCCAGAAGTCCAAGCAGTAATGACCACCCAGTGAGGCCCAGAAGCCAAGCAGTAATGACCACCCAGTGAGGCCCAGAAGTCCAAGCAGTAATGACCACCCAGTGAGGTCCAGAAGTCCAAGCAGTAATGACCACCCAGTGAGGTCCAGAAGTCCAAGCAGTAATGACCACCCAGTGAGGTCCAGAAGTCCAAGCAGTACAATTTGGAACCTTTGGGCTGGAGACAATGGTGGCCTGGGGACCCAAGCAAATTAAACCACTGAAGATCAATAAGGGAATGAAGTACGGACCAAGGAATGGAGGTATGGACCAAGGAATGGAGTATGGACCAAGGAATGGAGTACAGACCAAGAAATGGAGTATGGACCAAGGAATGGAGTACGGACCAAGAAATTGAGTATGGACCAAGGAATGGACTATGGACCAAGGAATAGAGTATGGACCAAGGAATGGAGTATAGACTAAGGAATGGAGTATGGGCTATGGAATGGAGTATGGACTAAGGAACGGAGTATGAACCAAGGAATGGAGTATGGACCAAGGAATGGAGTACAGACCAAGGAATGGAGTATGGACCAAGGAATGGAGGAATGGAGTACAGACTAAGGAATGGAGTATGGACTAAGGAATGGAATATGGACTAAGGAATGGAGTAGAGGAATGGAGTATGGACCATGGACTAAGGAATGGAGTACGGACCAAGGAATGGAGTACAGACTAAGGAATGGAGTATGGAATAGGAATGGAATATGGACTAAGGAATGGAGTATGGACCATGGACTAAGGAATGGAGTATGGACCTGCACTGCCAAATATAATACACAAGGCTTTCGAGAAGAATCGTGTCTTTTCATTAATGACAATGGATAGAACGCTATACTGCATGTTAGCCCCTTAGGTGTCCAGGTCAACCTTATTTTTATTCATAGTTAGCACTCATTTTAGAATGATATTAATTACTGCTAATTTCACCTTCCTACAAGAAAATGTGTTATTGCATGCCAATAGAAGCCCACCATATGGGAAACACACTCACCTCCAAGGCACATATTCCGAATGCATAGATATCGACTGGTGTCTGAACAGTTGACACTAAAGATGGCATGTGATACATAAGGATGGCATGTGATACATACAGGGGTGGCATGTGATATGTGACGAAAGACGTGACTAACATGTGACATATTCTGGAGCAGAATAGTGCAGATAAACGAGTTCTGAATCCTCCAAACGTGACTTGACATGTTCTTGAATAGCATCTGGTGAGACTGTGAAGGAAGCAAAGGAGAGAGGGAGGGGGAGGAGGAGAGGAGAGGGAGAGAGGGGAAGAGAGGACAAAGGGTTAGGAGAGGGCGGGAGGAGTGGAGGGAGGGGAAGAGAGGAACAGGGTAGATAGGGAAGCGAGAGATGGGCGGGGAAGAGAGGGAAAGGTAGGAGGTAGGGAGGGGAAGAAGGGAGAGGAGGGGTGGAGATGGAGAGGAGGAGAGAGGAGGGGAGTGGAGAGATGATGATGATTCCACATGACATAGGACAAGTACCTGAGCCAATCTTGATAAGTCCATCATGTTGGAGGAAGATGGAAGCCAATGATAGATTTCCATGCACGATGTCATTTTCATGTAGATAGCTATAAGATTAGCAGCAGTCAAATAGCTCCAATTTCCCTTCCATCTTCCCACACTGCAATTACATGCCTACAATAGAATGGATTATCCATGCTACACATACTCCTCCCCATCCCCACTCAAGACCCCTACTCTACTCTTCCCCATCCCACTCAAGACCTCTACTCTACTCTTCCCCAACCCCCACCCAAAACCTATTCTACTCTTCCCCCATCCCCAATCAAGACCCTCTCTACTCTTCCCAACCCCACCCAAGACCTATTCTACTCTTCCCCATCCCCACCCAAAACCCTACTCTTCCCCATCCCACTCAAGACCCCTATTCTACTCTTCCCCATCCCCACTCAAGACCCCACCAAGACCAAGACCCTACTCTACTCTTCCCCCTCCCCACTCAAAACCCTACTCTACTCTTCCCCATCCCCACCCAGGCCCTACTCTTCCCCATCCCCACTCAAGACCCTACTCTACGCTTCCCCAACCCCACTCAATACCCTACTCTACTCTTCCCCATCCCCACTCAATACCCTACTCTACGCTTCCCCATACCCCACTCAATACCCTACTCTACTCTTCCCCATCCCCACTCAATACCCTACTCTACTCTTCCCATTCCCACTCAAGACCCTACTCTACTCTTCCCCATCCCCACTCAAGACCCTACTCTACTCTTTCCCACTCAAGACCCCTATTCTACTCTTCCCCATCCCCACCCAAGTCCCTACTCTTCCCCACTCAAGACCCTACTCTACTCTTCCCCATCCCCACCCAAAACCCTACTGTACTCTTCCCCAACCCCACTCAAGTGTGGACACATGATGGATGGATTAGTGGACACATGATGGATGGATTAGGGACACATGATGGATGGATTAGTGGACCATGATGGATGGATTAGTGGACACATGATGGATGGATTAGTGGACACATGATGGATGGATTAGTGGGCACATGATGGATGGATTAGTGGACACATGATGGATGGATTAGTGGGCACATGATGGGGGATTAGTGGACACATGATGGATGGATTAGTGGGCACATGATGGACGGATTAGTGGACACATGATGGATGGATTAGTGGACACATGATGGATGGATTAGTGGACACATGGTGGATGGATTAGTGGACACATGGTGGATGGATTAGTGGACACTGATGGATGGATTAGTGGACACATGATGGATGGATTAGTGGACACATGATGGATGGATTAGTGGACACATGATGGATGGATAGTGGACACATGATGGATGGTTAGTGGACACATGATGGAGGATTAGTGGACACATGATGGATGGATTAGGGGCACATGGTGGATGGATTAGTGGACACATGATGGATGGATTAGTGGACACATGGTGGATGGATTAGTGGACACATGATGGATGGATTAGTGGGCACATGGTGGATGGATTAGTGGACACATGATGGATGGATTAGTGGACACATGATGGAGGATTAGTGGACACATGATGGATGGATTAGTGGACACATGATGGATGGATAGGGACACATGATGGATGGATTAGTGGACACATGGTGGATGGATTAGTGGACACATGATGGATGGATTAGTGGACACATGAGGATGGATTAGTGGACACATGATGGATGGATTAGTGGACACATGATGGAGGATTAGTGGACACATGATGGATGGATTAGTGGACACATGATGGATGGATTAGTGGACACATGATGGATGGATTAGTGGACACATGATGGATGGATAGTGGGCACATGGTGGATGGATTAGTGGACACATGATGGATGGATTAGTGGACACATGATGGATGGATTAGTGGACACATGATGGATGGATTAGTGGACACATGATGGATGGATTAGTGGACACATGATGGATGGATTAGTGGACACATGATGGATGGATTAGTGGACACATGATGGATGGATTAGTGGACACATGATGGATGGATTAGTGGACACATGATGGATGGATTAGTGGACACATGATGGATGGATTAGTGGACACATATGGATGGAGTAGTGGAAATATGGAGGGAGGGAGGGAGGAGGGAGGGAGGGACTAGGGAGGGAGGGAGGAAGGGTGCAATATATAACAGACTAACCACACCCACCTTAGCGCTGATAAATTTGTCTACACCATCTTCTCCATATCTGAAACACATAAGGCATTAATGAAACACATGAAGTTAATTAAATGCCAGGTCTGGGCACCATCAAAAATAGGTCTGGGCACCATCAAAAATAGGTCTGGGCACCATCAAAACACTGGCATGGGCACCATCAAAACATAGGCCTGAGTACCATCAAAACACTGGCTTGGACACCAAAGGCCTGTGCATTACACATGTATTGCCTATTGAGCCCAGGCCTGCACCCATGCTAACATTAGCAGGTGCCCTGTTCCCATGCTCATCCAGGTGCCCAGTCCCCATGCTCACAGGTACCCAGTTCCCATGCTCACCAGGTGCCCAGTCCCCATGCTCACCCAGGTACCCAGTTCCCATGCTCACCCAGGTGCCCAGTCCCCATGCTCACCCAGGTGCCCAGTTTCCATGCTCAACCAGGTGCCCAGTTCCCATGCTCACCCAGGTGCCCAGTTCCCATGCTCACCCAGGTGCCCAGTTCCCATGCTCACCCAGGTACCCAGTTCCCATGCTCACCCAGGTGCCCAGTTCCCATGCTCACCCGGGGATTAACGGATTCTTAGTCATCTTGAGAAATTGTAGCAATGAGCCAGATGTAATGTACTCAGTGATGAAGACCAGCTAGTGATTGAAAGAACACAATGTAAGTTATGTTTGTGGGTAAGGGGGAGGGAGGGGGTGGGAGGATGTACTTCAACTTACCCGGTCCAACTGGTTGACTTTGTCATGCCAGAAATCCACAAAGTTGATGATGTTGTAATGCTATGCAGAGGGTATGTTGATCAGTCAAACAAAAGCAAAACACCCACCCACCCACCCACCCACCCACCCAGTGGTGTTGGAACATTAAAGGATCCTCAATGGTCAACAAAATCATCCAACTGTTAGGATCTTATGGCATGGAAACCCACTTCTGCTTTAAAAATAAGATATTGTGTGCATCTCATTGCTAGAAAACGATATGGAAGTGACTGGCCAGCTGTGTTTCAAGAGCGGCAAGCATGGGGACGGGAACACAAAGCTAAGATAGGGGGACATGTAAGGTACAATGCAATGGCTGGATCACGAGAATGGACAGGAAATGAAGAATCAACCACATGAGAAGAGTAGTGGAAAGAAAGAAAACGTGGACGAGAGAAGATGGAGGAGCAAAGAAATGAAAGAAAGGTGAGTAGTGCCAAGAGGGAGGGTGAATGGTGGCTACCACACTACCTTCACTTCCGTTAGCTTCTGAAGAATTTTCGCAAGCCTCTCCTGTCATAAAAAACAATATTAAAACTGAAACTAAAATTGCATTTACACAGCACATACACCCACACAAACACACGCAAACACACGCACGCACAAAACACCGACAGTCCATATACTGCCACGAACCTTGCGATGGCCTCCTCGTGATGCTCTCCTGTTGGAATAACACACTTCGTTCCAGACCACTTCTACCCCATTCTCCGTGTCCATCGCCAGGTAGGCGGCGTCAATGCCTGGCACATCACGGGCCACCTTACAAAACACATAAGTGACTCATCATCCGTGCTAGTGTATTCACTCCCTGTACTTGTTGTTTTGTCTTCTGCCATCTTCCATTATGACTTGTCTCGAGACTCTGGTTCTCTTCTTCTCCATCGGACAACTCTCTGTCCGCGGTGTTGGGCTCAGCAGCAGGCAGACCTGCAACCACTTTCGAGCTAGTTGGAGATCTGGGCATCCCAAGGCGCCACGTAAATGACTCTTATTACGGGATAACGCTCTTAGATTAACGGTCACGCACGCGCACGGTTAAATAACCGATATTAAATAAACGATGTTAACGTACACGTCTGCCTTATATGTACCAGGTCTGTTATGACGTTCAATTCCGTCATATCAGATCTGGTACATGAAACAACTACTGTTGACTTCTTTACATGTAGTCCTCATGCGGTTTAAGAAGCAGTCGAATAGTATTTAGGCAGTAAAAGCCGATATTTGTATCAATGTCTGAGTCGGCCTGACTGTTTGAATATGGTCACTTAATTGTAACGTTTATACTTCATAGCATTATCAGAGAGTAAGCACACATCTCTGGCACTATTAACTAAATTCAAAGTGCGCAGTAGTTTTTATTTATTTATTTTCCCCTGGGAGAGAGGGGAAGACAGGACACAGCCTCTTCCAGACAATTGTAATGTCCTGCGTAGGTTGTCTTAGAACCGGGGTTTTGGTGGTACGCTATATCGCAGGTGACCTCTTAATTTAATTATCTGCATGTAAAGCTACTCATGAAGATATCTAATGAAAGCACACCCCAAGTTAAGGCAGCGTACACAACCAAAAGTTTGAGCCGAATACGGACTCACAAAAATAGCTCCGTAACACCTCCGCTGGGCAGAACTACGTTTCCGGTACTCCTGCTTATACAGTCCTGTATATGAATAAACTAAACACCTCCCAGGCGATGCCGTATTTACCATCCGTAACACCTCCGATCGGCAGCGCTCACGTTACGGACACGTAAATTTTTGGTTGTGTATCGACACACTTTTTATGACCGCTCCGTAATCTGACATACGTCAGTGTCGCGTGTCACGCAATATAAATTAATACAACAGGAGTGACGTAACCATAATTATTATGTTACGAATGTAGTTATTGAAATTTCAACCAGGTGATGTCATTTAAAACGTGCAAGTTCTTTACCGCCTTTGCTTGCTTCGGCACACTACTTGTGTTGTATTACTGTCTTTTAGTTACAGTCATCGAGAAAGAGACGCAGCAAGTTCTGCAAACTCGTAGTATCGACTCACAAACTTCCAAAAACCAAGCTGACAGCCGGCGTAGCGTAGATGTGGAACGGGCTGCAGAAAAAACCGAACGTTCTTCTGAGGATGCGTTCATTATCCCTGTTACTTCCGCCCCTTCTCAAGACGTGCACGCAGTCTCCGAATCGATTGCACGTCATCAACAGGAGTCTAAAATACAGTACAACCAAACTCACATCACTAGACAAATTCTAGTGCAGGAGAGCATACAACGCACGTGCCAGGCAATGTCCCTTATCAACTCATCGTCGGCCCTCTCATCATGGCAACTGTCATATCTCTTGAAGCACTTGATTGTGGATGACAGGACGCACCTTCTCTACTGCTATGTTCCGAAAGTAGGCTGTGCCAACTGGAAAAGGATATTCAATATTCTTTATGGTGACTATCACTCCGTTGAGAACATCTCAGCTGTGAACCATTCCTCAATGAAGCTCCTTAGTTCTTACTCCGACCAGGAGATTGCCTATCGTTTAAAGAACTACTTTAAATTCATGTTTGTTCGACATCCAATGGACAGGCTTCTCTCAGCCTTTAGGAACAAGTTTGGAGAACACTTCAAGACCTTTGAGGCAAAGTATGGTGTGCACATAGTTAGAAACTTCAGGCCAAACCCCCCTGCACACACAAAGGGGGATGATGTGACCTTTGCTGAATTCCTTTCATATGTAGCTTCGACCAGTAACAACCTGCTCAATGAACATTGGAGTCCTTACATCGATCTTTGTCAACCATGTTTTGTTGATTATGATTATGTGGGGCATTTTGAGTTTCTTGAGGAAGATGCCTCATTCCTTCTTTCTACTCTAAAGCTGGACAAATTTGTTCATTACCCACAGAAGCAAAAATACTACAACACACTGTCTGAAAAGGAGAGAGGTGCCTACCTTGAAAGTGTTCCTTCCAAAGTGTTACATGATGTGATCAACAAGTTTGCCTTGGACTTCCAACTGTTTGGATACCAACCACATTTTGTAGGAACTCCCCAAACAATATAACGAACTGGCAGAGTGACAGTTATGTGTAGAAATCCAAATCGTATGACGTAATTTGTATATATATATATGTGTGTAGGTCATCACGTGCGCGCGATAAAATATAGTTGATTAATATCTCTCCGAATGCCTGGCTGTCGTGGTCAGTTTCTTCTACTTTCCTTAGTGCTACCGGCGAGCGCGGATAAACGTACGTGAGTTATTCCCCTCTTCCACACCTGCCACTAGCAAATGTGGATTTATGGGATTGACAATGAGCGAGCACACCAAAATAACTGCATTTACCCCTTCATCAGCGTACTACGCCATTCCAGTTGCCATTTTCATCCTTGTTGCTATCCTCTTGGTGGTGTGTGTCACACTGTGGGTCGTACCGTACTGCGTGGATCACCAGAGGAAGAGGAAGAGGCAGACAGACGCGGCAAAAGGTGCCAACTTGGACGATGACGATGATGAGATTTCGACAGGTAAGAGAGGCTCTTCAAAATGCATCGCACGTTGTATTTTGGAGAACGAACTGTTGGACTGTACGCATGTACACGCGCGCAGCCGCACACACTGACTCATCATCCACAACATCATCCCCCCCCCACACACACACACAAAACACACACACAAAACACACAACACAAAACACACACACAAACACACACAAAACACACACACACACACACACACACACACACAACTTTGGGTTGGATGTACTTGCGTTGCGGGTTTTAAGTTACATAGGTGGAATGAGTGTGTAGAGATTTGGGAAGAACGTATAGCATTTCATTATCTCCGCACAGCTTACAAGGAAAAAACTGTAGAGGCTGCTGAGGATGAGGGGAAAAGCAATCCTTACATCTCACGACCTCAAGTGAACTACCCTCCTCTTCCTGAGAAAGAAGCAGTGGATTTTGCAGATGATGTTCAGCCCAACCCAGCCTATGCAACCAACACACCATACTTCTTTCCTGTAAACCCAAAGCCCCAGCCAAGCCCAGTGTACCCAAGAACAGACCAGTATGGGGTCTCTTCACAAGTAACTCCAGGAGAAGAAACTGAACTGTAAAACTCACCACTACAGCATAGATTGGTCTACAGTTAGATTCCTCTACAATTGCTGTGGTCCTTTTCACTCAAGCTTGTATTACTTTTTGTTTTTCACCATATCAGCTACACATTACTACAGACATTTTTGTATGAAAGAATATGTTTGCAATATGCAAAGTCAGCGATACATTAGTTGCATGTACACAGGCATGTATAATGAACGGACATAGATTCTACCAACAGCAAGGTGTGCAGCACACTACTACTTTACGAATGATGCAATGAGGTTATCAAAAAATGGGTCTTTGGTGTACTTCAACAGCGTGTCGTCTTCGGCAACAAGCCCAATGCCTTTAGCCCATCCGGAGGCCAGTGACTTATGAGACTTGGGTTGCTCAGTTGTTGAAGTGTCCTTGGTCTGTTCTTTTGCAGAACTGCTACTGGTAGCTCCTCTGGGGAGTTGGGGGGAGGTCTCCTCGGGGACTGCCCTGGCACTGTCCGAAACCCCCTTTGTGGACTCTTGGGTTCCAACTGGGGTCACCCTGCCCTTTGTGGACTCGTGGGTTCCAACTGGGGTCACCCTGCTCTCAGGTGCGCGCACAACTGTTGCATTGGTCTCAGAATGAGGATTCTGAGTCACTGCATCACTCTCAACTTTAGCATCCTCAGCTTCACATTGAGCTGTGCGAGGTACTGCGGGCTCAGGAATCGACTGGACAACACTTGAGAATGAAGCTGGGTGGGAAGCTACAAGATGCGGCTGCTGGTCTGGGGACTGGTGCTGCTCTGTTTGAGGTGGATCATTTGTTGGCACCTGGTGTGACCTTTGCACTCCCTGCTGGTGCATTGCCCAATCTTTCACAGCTGGTTGGCCTGAAAGACTTGGTGCAGCAGTTTGGATCTGAGGCTGGGCTGGCTGAGCCTTCTGGAGAAACTGGGTCTGTTGGATTTGCTGGGGACCAACATGCACACTCAAATTGAGACAGAAATGCTGCTGAAATCCCAGATGGAAGCATACAGAACACTGATGGTGGCCTGCAGTTGTGACAGCAGCTTTCAGAGTGATGGAAACCTTTCCTAACAGAATAGCCTGTTCAATTGACTTGGGTTTCCATTCTGGTTTCTTGGGTTGTTTAGGAAGGAATGTATCCCCTTCAATTCTGGCGATGTTGAACACAGACTTTGATTCACAGTTACACACAATACCCAAAAGAGTCTGCCAGTTCTGGATAGAAAGATACCCATGACAACAAAACTCAACAAATCCTCTCTGAGCTTTTATTTAGAGCATAAACACAGTGACATCCTGACAAAGTAGTGCACAAATAGACACATTTCTCATTGACATAATTCCAGCACATGTGCAAAGCCATTACCTCTGACAATACACTGGTACACACAGAGCAGCCAAGCAATCCAACACACCCCTGACCATATGTCAGGATCAAACACACCCCTGACCATATGTCAGGATCAAAAACACACCCCTGACCATATGTCAGGATCAAACACACCCCTGACCATATGTCAGGATCAAACACACCCCTGACCATATGTCAGGATCAAAAACACACCCCTGACCATATGTCAGGATCAAACACACCCCTAACCATATGTCAAGATCAAACACACCCCTGACCATATGTCAAGATCAAACACACCCCTAACCACATGCCTGCACACCCCTGACCATATGCCTGCATGGCAGCATACAAGACCAGCACACAATGCATACCTGGCCTTCTAGGGTGATTTGCCAGGAGAACTCCTTGCCAGACTGGACAGACACATCTAGTGGCTGACCTGACAGCATCAGCTTCATGCCATATTCAGAATCTCCCTGCAATACCAAGGTGAGGAGAAAAAATAAGCTACAAAACAAAACATCCAATGTCAACAATAGTCCACTTACATTTGCTGGCAAGACCACGCCCTCACCCTGAGGCACAATGCTTAGTGGATTCTGCTCGCCAGCTGTCTTTCTCCGCCTATGCTGGTAACGGTTTCCCCACTCAACAAACTCGTCCTCGGAGTGTGCCTTCCGACAGTTCAATCTGTCCCTGCACACATCAGATCTGGTGAGAGCATAGAGTGCAGGTAAGCAACTCATCCATCCACACACAGGCACAAGGAGCCCTATACACCAAGTGTAAGCACACTCCTGCGCCAATGCCCACAACCTGAATACACCCACCCAACCACCCACCCACCCACCTACCCACCCATGTACGCCCACCCACACACCCACCCATGTACCCCCACCCACCCACCCACCTTGGACACATGGAGAATTGTGAAGGTGTCTTGTCAAACGGAGGTGGAACATACTTCCAAATGGTTGCATAGCAACAGTCCTTCTGCACGGCACTAACGTGGTCTTCATCTTGGCAGTGCTCGGCAAGTTCCTCTGCCGATTCAAACCCCTGGTAGCAGAGAAGGCACGTGCACAACCCTTCAGCCGTTTCACCAGACCCTGCCTGGCCACCAACATGCGCAGTAGTAGTGATGTCAGTGTGAGGGGTTCCCTGCTCAGTGGAGAGAGAAGGGGAGTCTTCGATAAGAGACTGGCTTGCCACAGAGCTGAGGTCAGACTTGTGGTCCTGGGAGAGGACTCTTCCTTCAGCGCCCTCACCGCCAAATGGATCCAGCTGAGAATCTTGTGAGTAAAAGACCTCCTCCTCCACCACCTTATGCAGTGTGGTGCCCAGTCCAGAGGAGCCCTCGGAATGAGGTATTGCCAGATGTCCCTGTTGCCTGGTGCCTACTGGTCCCGCTAAAGACAGTTGTACAGAAGGGTAGCTTCCCTGTGGCCCAACATGCGTGGTCTGTCCTCTGCTGCTGAGCTGGTCTGGCTGGCTCAATGAAGGAGAGGAGACCGATGGGGGGAGAGGTGAACCGCCCATATGGGTGGAGTTTGGGTCGACCTGGGATAGGAGAGGTTGGGAGGAGCTTGGGGTCACCCCACCCGTGAGAACACGTGTGGGCAGTTGTTGTCCTAACAGGGCAGGGAACAACTCGTATTGGCTACCATCAAATCCAGTGGTAGCCGAACCGCTGTCAACTTGCACTTCCTGTGGGGCAGGCAGCTCCTCCCCTTCCTGTGGGGCAGGCAGCTCCTCCCCTTCCTGTAGGGCAGACAGCTCCTCCCCTTCCTGTAGGGCAGGCAGCTCTGCTCCGGCCCAATCACTCAGTAGCTTTCTCAGTGCTTCCGCAACATCACTGACTGGGTCAGGAGGAGGAGGCTGAACAGACTGGTCCTCTTCAGCATGGTAAGGTGGGTATTCATCACCATAAGGGTCCTCTTCAGCATGGTAAGGTGGGTATTCATCATCATACTGGTTGTCAGATAGAGAAGGGTTCTCTGACGATTGATTGTCATAGTAATCGTGCTTCGGGTACATGTAGGCAGGCTCGTCATGAAGGAACTCAGTGTATAGCTCTCCAAATGGTGTATCTAAGCGTTTGAATGGCAGCCATGGCTACGTTGTATGATGCATACATACATACACACACACATACACACCAACACACACATTTTATACATACACATTAAAATACACACGAACATACACAAAAATTAACATACACACCCTAACATACACACCCTAACACACACACACAAGCATATGCAAACAGACTTGGGTCATTCCATGTCAAATCACCACACATTTCGCCACCCATATTCTCGTCATCTTCAGTGAATCTATTTGTCCTCATGAACTTATACATGGATGTAAAATATTAAACTCCCCAAGACCTGTACTTTTGACCACTAACAGAACTAAACACATGATATCTCAGCCTGTGAGCCACAGTGAGCAATGAGGTTTTGAACTCTATTAGTACACTACACGGAGGCCATTTATTTTTAGTTTTAAGTCTTCCAACTGAAAATGAAATTTGTCATTCCTGTTTTAGTGTTGTAATAAGCACAGATTGCAGTTTATCAAAGTATTGTTTTGTTTTCCATTATAAAAACAAATTACATAAGATCCGTCTGTGACTGAGTACTATGGGAACTTTCAGAGTGGGGACGGAATGGGATTTAGTTGGAACATAAGGTTGAACCTAGAGGGTGGTCTCTGGTAAAGTTGTTTTAGGTTTGTAACCATAAGTGGGTGAAGTAGAAATTGAAGCCCTTCAACTTAAGTTTTTTTTGTTTTTATATTGCGCAGAACAGCCATCAGATACATATATAACCTTATCAGGTATTCTTGAAAACGTTGTTAAAAAGTGTATTAATTCTTCTGAAACATGTGTACTGCAGTGGTGTTATGTATTGCCCATTCAGTTATTAAAAAAAAAACATTCATTCGAAAGCTTATTCTCTGCATTCTGATAATAACACATAAATGGATGTCTTGAGTCTTTGTCCAATGGAAGGACTGAATGGCATTCTGACAAATCAATGTAAAATCTTCAGAAAAGTCACCAATAACTAACAATTTATTGTTTTTAAGAGAATCCTTCATTTCGGTTACAAACATTGCCTGCATTTTAGAAATGAAATCATGAACATGGAGTTTCTTAAGTGAGGCCATAAAACTATCTAGAAATTCATCTTTTGCTAAAACTTTAGTTTCTAAATTAGATCTATCAGCATTGTTTAAATTGTATTACTTCTACCAATATGCTATCCATGATATGTTGAAGATTTTCCTCCAATACGTCAATGCCAGGGCACTGCTTGCATCTAGCCATACACAGTAGGTGGGTTCACTGCATAGATGGGTTACACTGCATAGGTGGGTTCACTGCATAGGTGGGTTCACTGCATAGGTGGGTTCACTGCATAGGTGGGTTCACTGCATAGGTGGGTTCACTGCATAGGTGGGTTCACTGCATAGGTGGGTTACACTGCATAGATGGGTTCACTGCATAGGTGGGTTCACTGCATAGGTGGGTTACACTGCATAGGTGGGTTCACTGCATAGGTGGGTTCACTGCATAGGTGGGTTACACTGCATAGGTGGGTTACACTGCATAGGTGGGTTATACGGCATAGGTGGGTTACACTGCATAGGTGGGTTATATGGCATAGGTGGGTTCACTCCATAGCAGCCAAACAATGTCTGTAATGCGTAAACTCTCTACCACTTAGTAAATCTAAATTACAATCTACAAACATTAGTTTAACAGTTTAATGTATGGTGCACACACAAACAGAATGTGCACCAGCCAGCAAACATTCCCGTGGCCTAAGTTCACAAAAGTTAGAAGTTTCAGTCTTAAACTGTTTGTATACTTCTTTTAGATTACAAAGTACCAACCATTTCTGGTGATGTTCTCGCTTTCCATCAGCCTTCACTACTGACACGTAATCCTTCCAGGCATCATCCTACTAACATCATCAAATAAACTTTGTCTGATAACTGCAATCTGTGCTTATTACAACACTAAAACAGGAATTACAAATTTCATTTTCAGTTGGAAGACTTAAAACTAAAAATAAATGGCCTCCGTGTAGTGTACTAAAACCTCATTGCTCACTGTGGCTCACAGGCTGAGATATTATGTGTTTAGTTCTGTTAGTTTACTTTTGTGGTCAAAAGTACAGGTCTTGGGGAGTTTATTTTACATTCATGTATAAGTTCATGGGGACAAATAGATTCACAAAGATCACGAGAATTTGTGAAACATGGGTGGCAAAACGTGTGATGATTTGACATGGAATGACCCACATGCATTCCAAAGGTCAACTTTCAAAACATATCCACTTCACCACATCCATCCACTAAACCCTCCCACTAACCCCCTCCCCATTCCCACTAACCCCCTCTCCATGCCCACCTCTCTCTCTCTCAATCGTCCAAATCACCATCTCTTCCACTGTGTGTGGAAACCAAGGGTTCTCAGTGCGAGCCATCTCTAGGCAGCTGCGATGTCCATCTTTCTTGTTGCACATGGCGAAGGCGGTGTTCACCTCCTTCATGTGGGTGGGCGAGGGAAATATGGCCACCCAATCGCTCGGCCCAGCACACATTTCGCTGCGAGGAATCACACACAATGGCTTCCACACATGACCCCTGCCAGCACATACATGAGGCACAGTGGGGGACCTATCGGATAAGATCTGCCCCCTCCCCTTGTCAAAGTAGCACTGACGACAAACTGTACGACGGTCGCGATAGCACCTGGCAACGTCTGCTAGAAGGTCGCGTGGAATGGACTTTGCGTTGGCAAACAAGACATTCTCGGGGAAGTATATATTTGAAGGAGCCTGCCTAGGATGCATCACATGACTACCTGCAAGGGAGCAACGCCATTGGTCAGTTATGAAGGGATACTATTGGAGTACACAGTACATTCATTGCAAGTACACCCGCACATATATGGTCATCTCTCTTACCAGCTGCTATACTTTGATTTTCTAGACCAGCAATGAAATCCTCAAATGACCCTGGGAAAAAAGATCTGTCACATCTGCTAGAGTACAATTACACAGCATGGCTATTCTATATAATGAGCGCCTTACCATTCTCACTCTCCACAATCCAGACAACCAGGGACTCCACACTGTGGGCAAATCTCTCATCCTGCTTACCCAAGCAATTCACAAAACACTGGCGATGGTTCCTCTCCGGACAAGGCTTCAACTTAGCCATGGGTGGGGGAGGAGGTAGGGTGATGTATTCCCCCAAAGCAAAGCAGGGAGTGTTATCGCACAGGGGGGAGGGGGGCATGACCATCAAGGGGTTCGTCCACTTGTGAGCTTCAAGAAAATCACAGGTGGTGCCCTTGCGAGAGCTGATGCGACGCTCGCCATAGAAACACATACGACAGACTACAATTTTTTGTTGGTAGGATCTAGCCACTTCTTGGAGGAGGAACTGAGGGATGTCACTAACACGGGAGAATTGGCAGGACAACAGATGAAAGGCTGCAGAGGACAGAAGTTTAATGGTTAGTGTACCCTTACACCCTCACTGATATCTAGGTGCCCACAGAGCAGGTGCCCACGTATTGGAGCAGGTGCCCACAGAGCAGGTGCCCACAGAGCAGGTGCCCACGTATTGGAGCAGGTGCCCACATAAGGTACTCTACAAATGCCCTCCCACCAACTCACTTCCATTCAATGGTGCAACCTGATTTGCAGCTGAAGGGATGAAAACCACTTCATCAGTCCTTGGCTGTAGGGAACGGAAATGTGCCAGTGAAGTGTGGCCAAGGGAGGAAGGATCGCTGGATGGATCTAATGGAGGGAACATAGTGACCATGGAGCATATTGATGAACTAGTTACAAGACATTTACTTTTCAATAGAGCCTTCAGATCCCTGCGTATACAGTCACTGAATGGCATACCTGCAATGTTAGGCAGAGGTTAGCAATGGTTAAATCACCACACACAAAACACCTCATATTGTGTGATCACATGACAGACACGTGGAAACAACATACCATGCCCACAGCTACCATGGAGACAACGTACCATGCCCTCTCACATGACAGCTACCATGGAGACAACGTACCATGCCCTCTCACATGACAGCTACCATGGAGACAACGTACCATGCCCTCTCACATGACAGCTACCATGGAGACAACGTACCATGCCCTCTCACATGACAGCTACCATGGAGACAACGTACCATGCCCTCTCACATGACAGTCACCATGGAGACAACGTACCATGCCCTCTTATATGACAGCTACCATGGAGACAATGTACCATGCCCTCTCACATGACAGTCACCATGGAGACAATGTACCACATGACAGACACCATGGAGACAACATACCATACTCTCTCTCGACAGTCCATACCACCAACTCTTCCACAGAGTGCGCATACCAAAACTCATCCACACTGTACACCTTAAAGCAGCGATGGTGGTCCTCCTTCTGACAATACTCAAAGGGTGTCGCATGTGGTTTGCTTCGAGGCCAAGGGGCAACAGGAAGAAGGTTGAAGTCACCGAAATTCCAGCACCGATCGTTGGATTTGATGACAATCACGGGTTCCCAGTTGGTTTGACAACTTGAACATACTTTCCCCCCCCCAGCAACCACAATGGGTGTAGCTATTTTTGCATGGCGATAGAAGCACCATTTACAGTACTCCTTGCGGTCCTCATAACTATTGGCAACATCTCGCAGAAGGTCTCTTGGAATAGATGATGTATTCTTGAATATCACCTTGTCTGGTTGATAGACATAGTCTACATATAGAGGGTGGGGATTAATTAGATAGGATAAAAAGGTTGCTCTCAAACATTTCATGCACTACACACAACAGGGCAAACACCTACATACACACACACACAACATGTTCACACACATCTCAGTAATTATCTCACCTGACATTTCCTGAGTTGGAATGGGAGAGGAAACTTTACTGCCATGGTAATTTTTAATGTAGTCATCAAATGAGCACCCTGGGTGCATGACAAACAGAATGTGCAGTTGACTAACACTAGAAGACAATAAGAGGCTGCAAACAAAGCAATAAGAGGATTGCAAATTCTAATCACCATGGCTCAGATCTACCACTCACATGCATCACACACACACACACACACACACACACACATACACAAACACATACACATACACACACACACACACACACACACACACACCACACACACACACACACACACACACACACACACACACACACACACAAAACAAACATACATACACACACTCTGCCTTCTTGGCGAAAAGAAAAAGCTACCAGTAATGCTCTCACTCTCACCATAGTGTCTTTCTATGGTCCATATCACGAGTTCATCTATGCTGTGGGAGTACCACACTTCATTGGTTGCAGAATACTCAAAGCACTTCGGATGTCCATCTTTCTTGCAGTGCTCAAAAGGCTTGTCAGGATGAGCCATGAAGGAAGGAGGAGCTGGTGGAACAGGTATCACATTCAGGTTCAGCTCGTTTTTACACATTTTGCTGGCTGGAATCAGACGGATTATTTCATTCCTGTTACAGTGTTTACACCTGTTCGGGTGGACCAGTGGTTCCTGCCGTTTGCTGACATAGTAGCATGTTCTGCAAACACGCTTCACTTGTCTGTAACCAGTCACAATATCTTGCAGTAATCTTGTGTTAATGCTTTGTAAGCTTGTAAACCGCGTCTTCCGTGGATCAAATTTTTTTAAAGATTCTCCAACTGGATGCAGCATGTGCGTTACCAAACACCATTACTGTAAGTAAATGATATTTTAACTGACACTAACCGTCATTAGAATCCATTTTCTGTAAAGGAATGGAAAGCCATATGAAAATGAGTAACTTCTAATTAAACATTTAATAACTAGATAGGAAAACACCTGGGAAGTTCCCTAGCATGGACAGAGTATATTCACAAAGCTACGTAATAAATAAGGAAATCATTTGCTTGTCTGGCTAACTCCTAATTTGGCTATGGCCAACAATAGCACATCACCATACATTCACATTCATGTCAACCATACATTTGTCTGATGCACCTCAATGCTAAGAGCCCTCCCAGTTGTGTGCCTCCCTATATGTCCCTTATTCACCTTTGTTCCTTGAATCTGTCTGGCTCTAATGATAAGCTTCTGTGCTTCTTTGTTCAGAATTTCATTTGGAATAGTACAAACTGGAGAATGAGAAAGAAGGGGGGGGGGGGGGGGGGGATGGGGGAGGAAAGGTTAGGTGAAGGGGGGGGGGGGGGGGGGAAAGGGGGAGGAAAGGTTAGGTGAAGGGGGATGGGGGAGGAAAGGTTAGGTGGTCAAAGAAAGGACTAAGTAACTAAACATATGCCACACAGACTTCCCGTTTTCTTTACTTTATCTTACATTAAAAGCACTATTGCTATTCTTTCAAGTCACGTTTTGCTTCACTTCTAAATACCCGTTATAAAATACAAGGGAAAATAAATTACACTACACTGCAAAAACTGTACCTTCCACGATGTCAAACCATGGTTATTACACTTCACTATCCCAATCACTCACATACACACTCATCGCGTTGACACAGAACGTTCACGGTACCTTGTTCACACTCGGCGATACAACTTGATACCGGGTCTTTGACCAGTGAATTTGTATTATATTTCTTTTCTGCCTGCAAGGATACTGCACTGAAATACAAAGCTACACACACATACACCTTGGCTTTCTACATTCAACGATATATATAAATTATCTTTTACCTTACACCAAACCAATACAACGCACAAATCAAAACACACGTGCCCCCAGCCAGTTTCATAATTATTAAACCGCTTCACGTGACCCCCTATGAGAACCTACACTTGCACACACACATATACTGACTGGCCATCAAACTTTTTGTACTTGTCTTCCTTCGAAACAAACTTACTGCTATGTATAGAAGTTGTGCCCTTTTCATTCTTATGTCAGACTTAACGTCTGGATCGTCCGAAGTCAGTTTCAATGCCTCATCTGCGGCCTTTATCCCTCGCCGACAAGCTTCCTGGTCTGACTCGGCCGTCTCCAAGCAACTCTGAATCTCCTCTAAGCGGCCAAGGATGTCTGTAAGCATTCCTTCGCTTTCCTGCTCGAAGCAATGACGGTCGCTAACGTTAGTTGCTCAGTACAGCCCCAATGGTCAAAGGTTTCTTCGATTGAAATTATTGCCGATCCCGTCCCCTCTCATTCTCCACTACAGCCGCGCGCCAAACGTATCTATTAACATTAGAATGAATGTACGAACCTGGCCAGTAATACGCTGCCTTGAACGTTTTGCCTGCCTCGACATTCTTTGTCCTTTTGTACAGCTCACCCACTTTAACGAAATTTATTACGCAATTACATAAAATCATAGTTTATCATTTTTGAACAAGCCAGATGATGGACGCGAGCAGAGAACATCAGACTCCGGTTGACACAGGAGGTACCCACCTCTGTGAAAATATGAACATGAGGGGGTAGGGGAGAGAGATAGAGACGTTGTCAAGAACATACCGGTCCTGGAACTAGCTGGGTTGTCTGTGCGTGCAATCTCTTCTCAATGTTTTGTGCTAGAAATTGGCTCTGGAAGGCAAGTGATTTGGTCTTGTCTATAACTCTTTGGTAGATGGACTGTGGCTGTGTTGCCATGACAACATGACCCTGAAAAAGGAAGATAAATGCATTTTCCCATCTCCTTCAACACCAGAACATAGACTACAGGCATACTGACTAGTATGAGGGGGCAAGGCAAGAGGTTTTTAAAAATAAAATAATCGGGATTGTCCAACTGTCCGCCATGCCACGAAAGGGGAAGAGACCCCACCCCACTTCTTCAGATAGTGCTCAGTCTTGTTGACCAGCCCAACAGGGCTGAGCACAATACATACATCCCTTAGTCACCCTCCCCTCTACTGGTCATACATCCCTTAACCACCCTCCCCTCTACTGGTCATACATCCCTTAACCACCCTCCCCTCTACTGGTCATACATCCCTTAGCCACCCTCCCTCCTACTGGTCATACATCCCTTAACCACCCTCCCCTCTACTGGTCATACATCCCTTAACCACCCTCCCCTCTACTGGTACCTCTTTTGCATCTATTTTGGCATCCAATTTGGCATTTCTGATCAAATTCACAATCCAACGCTCAGCTGAATCAGGAGACATGTTGAGCTTAGTGGCCAGCATGCTGGGAGGGGAGGGAGAGGAGAGGGGAACACTTTCAAACAAAGGAAAACCCCTATGTTAGCCCTTACCTAATGCTGATGCATTGATGGATCCTGCAGAAAGTTTCAAAGATGGACAGCCTAGCATTTTCGATGAAATCAGATGCGCAAGCAACAAGAAAGAAGTCATTCTCCAACACTTTCTCACATTCCAGCAGTTTCTGCTGAGCTGCATCAAAGTCATAGTTGATGTACAAACACTCAACAAATTCTGTAATTGGATCTCGATGGGAATACGATTGCTACATGTGCACATGTGTGAGAAAAAGCAAAAGTCCAATATCACAAATATCACATGATACATAGTCCAATGTCACATGATACACTGTACACAGTACAATGTGATTGGCACATTACACACAGTCTAATATCACACGATGCACTTCAAAGTAAAAACATAAGCTATAATTGAGCACCCTGGAAAGGAGGGTGGATTTTGCAGTGTGCAGTTAAATACCATCCTGGAAAGGAGGGTGGGTTTTGCAGTGTGCAGTACCATCCACCTGCCGTTAATAGTTCCGCAGAAGACAAAAATGCTGAGTGCCTGGACCATGCTACACAACTGAACTAGCTAACATATTCCATCCTCCAGGAATTGCTTATGGAACATGTTTGGTACAGTGGCAGTAGAAACACACCCTGCCCAGCCACTAACAGCTGCCCAGCCACTAACAGCTGTTTAATAGTTTAGAGGCTTAGAATCACTAGAATAAAACACATGCTACTCCATTCAACCACATTCTAACTAGTGACCACCTCCCCCCTAATATATGGCCCTCGCCTATGTACGGTTTTTGCAACCACACCTCCAGACTCACCTGTCTTATGACCTTGACAAGATCTCTGAGGAGTGTTGGTCTCCTTTTGTTGGTGATGATGGCAGCTGTCAGGTAGCGCAGAATGTGTGGGCAAGATGTCTGTATGGCGTTGAGGTAACTAGAGAGATAGAGAGAACAGATGTCTGCATGCATGCCACTGAGACAAATACAAGTTTCATACTATTGATTTGTAATATGAATGTTTTTATACAACTGCAGCTAACTGTTTATGAAGCCTTAGCCAAAACTGTACGACATTTCCTTTGAAAGTTCTGGCTACAACCACACCAGTGGTGCTTTTAAAAGGTTCTGGCTACACCACACCAGTGGTGCTTTTAAAAGGTTCTGGCTACACCACACCAGTGGTGCTTTTAAAAGGTTCTGGCTACACCACAATAGTGGTGCTTTTAAAAGGTTCTGGCTACACCACAACAGTGCTGCTTTTAAAAGGTTCTGGCTACACCACAACAGTGGTGCTTTTAAAAGGTTCTGGCTACACCACAATAGTGGTGCTTTTAAAAGGTTCTGGCTACACCACAACAGTGGTGCTTTTAAAAGGTTCTGGCTACACCACACCAGTGGTGCTTTTAAAAGGTTCTGGCTACACCACACCAGTGGTGCTTTTAAAAGGTTCTGGCTACACCACAACAGTGGTGCTTTTAAAAGGTTCTGGCTACACCACAACAGTGGTGCTTTTACAAGGTTCTGGCTACACCACAACAGTGGTGCTTTTAAAAGGTTCTGGCTACACCACAACAGTGGTGCTTTTAAAAGATGTTGTTTTGCAGCCCTTCACAGACACAAAGTCCATATTCCACCTTCAAATAGAACACATCAAGTTTGGTGTTTGGCTATCCAGTCTGGTGTTTGCCTACGCTGGATGCTGCCTGCACCAATCACCAATGAGCATGATGTCATATATTGGGACTCAGACTGTTGCTAAGCAGCTGCAGTCACTTACTCTTGCTGGTACAGGAAGAGATTGATGATTTCATCTTGCCCCTTTGGGTGATTGAAGAAAACAAATAAGCTCCAATGGATGAGCCATGTTCTCTGCTGGAGCTTCATCAGGTGAGATATGTTGGTCTGGAGAGGAGATCAAACAGACGCCATGACAATGAAGGGCCACCTCACCTTATCCCCCAAGTTATTGCTTGCTAGACAGCTAACGACCTCATTAGAGTATATGAAGACAGCACTAAATAATGTTTAGACTGCTCCAAGCAAACATAGCAATAGACATGCTCCAATTAATGCCTTCCACTGAAAATTCTTTAGCATGTGCCACGTTGTTTGAAGTAAAACCTTAACGACAGTTCAATGTCATAGTTAGCTTATGTGGGCCCCTTCTTCATCTACTATACACCATACTCAAGGTTCTCTTATTACATAAAACAACATAAAATTCACTGTAGTTATTCAGAATAGTTCCAGTGCATACCACACACACACACACACACACACACACACACACATGCACACACACATGCACACACACACATGCACCCACACACACACACACATGCACCCACACATGCACAACACACATGCACCCACACACACACATGCACCCACACATGCACACACACACATGCACCCACACACACACACACACACATGCACCCACACATACACCCACACTCACACCCAGATCTCATACCGTATCATCAATGTCTCGCCTCAGCTTGTTCAGGTCTTCTAGGGCTGTGTCCCAATCCTGCATCAGAATCGCGCAACTCAGCTTTCCCCACATTGCACTGGTGATCTTCGGGTGATCAGGAGGGGCCTGGGGAGGAGATATAACCAGAGGATATATGGCTTAGTTATGTGGTGAGAAGAGTAGCAATCTGTGGTCTGGGGAGGGAGGAGAGACACAAGGTCTGGAAGGAGGGACAGAAGGTCTGGGAGAAGGGGGCCAATGGTTAGGGGATTGTCTGAGGGGAGAGTTGAGAGCCCATAGAATGTTCACATTGGAGGTGACGCATACGACGAGAATGGTATAGTTTCACAGATTGACCCGAGTTTGTGTGGGATAAGGAGACACTCACCAGGACTTTATAGAAGTATAAATGTTCAGAGGCCTCTGGATAATGGCCTGCTTCATACTTTAACTTTGCACACTCGTAAACGAGATCCACTGTTTTGGCATCAAGCTAGGGATAGATAATTAGAGGGTTTAAAAGTGTATCAAATCAGATAAGGATTAGAGCAGACCAATGATTGACCAGCAGTGGTACTACTGCACACAGATATGGACAGACCATAGCCCTTGGCAACACTGGTGCATTTGAATCACTCACACTGAAGTGTTCTTTGAGATAGTCAAACAAGCTCTGATCTTCCCTGTCCCTGAGAGGAACGCAAACACAACAGTGGAGGGGGATAAAAAGATGGTGTACATGGTAACCCGCACTTCTTCTGTTCGATGTACTCCGTGACCTTTGGTTCATCAAACACATTGATAATAGGTTCAATTATCTTGTCAGATTCCTCCAGCTTTGACAGAATCTCCTCCCTGCGACTGACCAGCTCTGGTGTTCAATAAAGTGGTTTAAAAACTGGACAAAACGCAAGTGGTGTATGCTCCACACCTTCTGGTGGTTCCGCGTTGTCTTCCTCATGAAGCTGTTTGTACAGGTCAATAGCACTGTCAACCTGACTCCCGGTTACGCGGATAATTGGAATAACATAAGGATAAGAGACATGTAGGTGTTATTTTCCAGGCTTTTTAGAACCCTCACCATGTTTGTTTTGCTGAGGAGATCGATTCTTGCTTGAAGCAAGTCCCTATCATCATACAACTGTGTTGTGTGACGTAAGCTATCGTTATTCCAATATTGCTACTAGTTCATTCGATGCTTAGTACAGCCATACTACTAGTGCCGGTTAAGGTCTAATTCTAACGACATACCTTCTTCTCTGAGAGGAACTCTAGCATAATGGACACCAGATGACGGTCCAGATAGTTGCCTATCTTAGACGTCAGGTCGTATTCCGCCATCTTGGTATAGTAAGTTGACCACGTGGTAAACCAGATAGTTTTAATAATTATCGCTCAGGCAAATTACCTTTTTATTTATTTTCCTTGTCTAAACTACAATCAGCATTATTATGCACAAAATAAATTGCTGAAACAAACGCAGATTGTCACTGAAATAGCATTGAATTTCGCCGCATTATCGCCGTTGTGGAGTTGCACTGCACAGAGACTGAATTCGATCTGCGGGGAATTCCGCCTGGACGTTCCATGGAATTATAACCAGAAGTAATGATGGTACTTTTACTTGATCTGGTGTCGAGGCTTGAAAACGATCCCACTGCCACGTCATCAGTGGAGTCCGCTGCAATTACGTGTAGCTGTTTTACGGCGGAAGAGCGAAGAGATGCGGGGGATAACGACTCCGCATCAGCGTCTGGAGGGGTGGGAACGAGGAGCTCCGAAGGTAATTCTGAAGTGGTGGGAACGAGAGTCTCAGGCAAAGGCTTGGCAGTCAAAAGTTCAGAAGAAGGAAATTCCATAAATGTGGGAGATAGAGGTTCCAAAGGTGACATGGAGGTGTCTGCATCACCTGACTGTGCTGCATCCGTTTGCTCTAACTGCCCTTGTCTTCCACCTGAGAAATGTAACATTTTTCTAAACCACCCCCTAACCTTATGAAAGTACGGTTTCCTTCTGTTAGGTTCAGGTATGCCACAGAAGCTGGCAGACTTGGGTATGTTGTTGCAAGTCATTGCTGCTTGATCCTCAACTACAGAAAAACATTGCAGGCTTGTGCATGCCACTGAGTGCAGCTGGCTTACCTTGATTCAGTGAGTAATGCCTGGCTGGTGGTATTCCACTGTAGACAGACAGAATCTCAAACTCCACGGGATTATTTGAGAGCCTTTTCAGCACATCCAGATTATCTCTGTTTCGAGGGGTGACTGGATTACACTCGTTTTTAAACTCAGATCGAGCATTGAAATGGTTGTCACCCTATAAGGAGATGAATACAGTGTATATCTGAGTCACTCTAATGAATGCACACCCCCAATAGTTTGAGTTGCATAATTGCACCCAATGGAATGTAGTGTGCCACTGATCGTTAAAAAAACCCTCAATGACTACCCAACCGTACATAACTTTTGAATATCATGAGCAATTTATACCTTTCTAATTAGAGCCTCTTCACCCCCAGTATTGACAGAGATTATTTTGTATTCTTCCAACTCAGCTGCATGCCTGATCACCAGGGGGATAATTGACGAGCAAGAGGTGGGCACTGCCCATGTAAGCAAAACGCAACCCTCTTCCACTGATTTCAGTATGAATGTGGATGGTTTTAGTTTCAATAGGCGTGCCATTGTGTTCTTGAGTAGGCTGAGGTCTTGCACAGTATAGAGCGTGTAGTCCTGTTCAATTTTTATGGTCAGCTCCTTGAAGTGATCTGGAAGCTTTCTAGTGAGTGCAAATTCAGGACACTGGTATGCAAAGCGATGTACCATCTTGCTTTTCATTTCTTCCTCATACGAATCCATCAGTAGCTTTCCCTGATCCCCTCCAAATGTTACAGCGAGGTATTGAATAGTGAAGTAGTTAAACCATGATGAGTATTTGTGCAGATGTCTGAAAAGCTCAGCAAGATCTGATGACTGTGATATGTCCCTGGAACAGGTTTCATTTCCCCCAAGAAATGCTAAAGCAATGCTGATGTCTTTCACTGATACCTGCTTTTCTTGCAACAAGCGATATGTGTTCAGGGCAAGAGTTGCAAAAAGGGCAGTAATTTCTTGCGAGTCCTCAATTATTTTGCAGCGTAGATCTTCAATGTTTTTTCTTTCCTCTTTACAGCATTCAGCTTCTTTATTTGGCTTGGACCTGAAATCAACTGTATGCGGGAATGAATAATGTGCATTATTAGGGGGCGGGGTACCTTATTTTAGCATATCCACTCTTTAGTGTCAGCCCAAACTGCACTTATTTACACATATACGTTTGCCACCTCCCCTTGCTCTACCTATCGGATAACTTATTCCCTTTTGTCATCATGTTCATATGGTTGTGGTGCTATATGCCCACGAGACGAAATGGATATTCTTTCTACCTATCCTTTGCACTTATAATTTTTTTTTTTTTCATATAACTTTGCACTGAAATCGTCCCTAGTCCCTGCGGGACGGGCTGAAATGTACACCACTTGTTAAAGCCGACGCCTATGGCCTGTATTTTTGACAACAAGGGGGGGGGGGGGCACCGCACAAGATAAAGACATAAAGACAACTAGCTCAGTTGTACCTTTCAGCAATTCCTCCAGCTTCGCAATTATTTCTTCGTGTCCCAGGTGGGTATCATTGATCGTCGACTGCTTTAAGGCCGACAGAAACAACCGAACGGGCGTGAGATCGCTTCCTTTGGTTTTCAGCGTCATGACCAATCTCTTGGCGGCGTTCTGCATCGTATTGTCATGACCAACGTGTAGCCGCTCCTCTTCATCATTTGTCAGCAGCTTCTCCTGTCTTAGATAGGGAATCAAGTTGGGCACGTTGAGATTGGATACCAAGAGCGGATACAACCGGTCTAGAATTTCGCTGCCCGCAGACATGACTCCCAAGTACCGATGCTGTTGTCCCCTTGCTTGAGGGTTTCAGGACTTTCTGGTATGTAAATCGTATTACAATGTCTAATTTAGACGTTGCTGTTGTGTGCACATACCATTAGCGTCACACTTACACCCCCCCCCCCCCCCCCCCCCCCCCCCCCCATCTATTTTAATACATGTACCATGCAACATATGCTTCACATCTATGTGAACACACCATGGCCACACATTACCTCTATGTGAACACTCCATGGCCACACATTACCTCTATGTGAACACTCATGGCCACACATTACCTATGTGAACATACCATGGACTATTTGTTTATTAGTTGTAGAATCTATTACAAAAGAATACTTGTTTGTTTAGGATTCCATGACATAACACAGCTATTTAAAAAAGTGAGATCAGTTGAAGAGATGTTGACTGAATGCTATTACCTCTGCTTAATTCTTCCGCAGGCAAAGCCAATTATTACGGTACACACGTTTTGCAGAAAAAGAAGTGTTGTGCGTTGCAGGAAAACGTAGTTAGCAAACAACTGACACAATATATGACCAGGAAACAACTGATCAATTTTGTTGTTGTCTGCAAAGTGTTAACTGCTTAGATAAACAGAGTGGCTTTAGTATAGCACCTGCGGCGCAATATTGCTCTGTTGCCCATGAAAGAGTTAATCCACATGTCAGTGACAGCATTGATACATTGAAAGTGCCATCTTCCATAGTTCACATGGCAAGTCTCCTCAGTGTAGCCAGGATGAAAGCCGTTCGCATATTTGCTATGAATTCCAAGAAACAGTGGTAGTAGCAGTGGCTGCATTTGCAACAGATGCTACTCGTCTAAAAGTAAGTGCCCACTATTATACTAGATTTCGTAAAGATCTTTGGTTTCGGTGTCTTCCCCAATTTGTTATAAGATAACAGTATAGTTAGAAGATGTACATATAAGTAAATCTTAGTATGACAAATATGCAACACTACACATGTGCAGATGGTGCTATTTATTTCAGTGATCATAAACTGCACTCGTTATTGTAATAATTACTTTCAAGTTTGGATGATTTTTTTTACACATACCCCGACACAGGTTCCCCACAAGTCTGTACATACCTTTGCCCAAACTCTCCCAAGTGCTCTGTGTGCTGTTGTACACTGAGAACACTGAGGAGGCCTGGAGGAAGCTTCTTATCCTGTTCCACAAATGTTGCCTTCCTGCAATTAAATGTTCTGGTCGTCACCACAAACCACTGGACTTAAACAACCTCTGTGACCTCTGGGGTGACTTGGGCAATATGGTACACACTGTTGGATATGGTCACCAAGCGTTCAACTCCTGCATCCACTGTTCCTAGAACTGAGAAGTTTCAGAAATGCATTGATTGATTCAGCCGTATCCTTTGCTCAACAAAGGCTGGTCAACTCATGAGACACTTGGAAATTAAATTCCAAGCTTCCCCTCCTCTTGTTCAATCTGATCCCATCACATTATACCAAACAGCATAAACCTGCTAGGTATAACATTCCTCCCCCGGTCCATCTTGGGCTACGTTTCTCCCCCGGTCCATCTTGGGCTACGTTCCTCCCCCGGTCCATCTTGGGCTACATTCCTCCTCGGGTCCATCTGGTATAATGGGCTACGTTTCTCCCCCGGTCCATCTGGTATGAGATTCCAGCACTTGATTGATATTGCATCAGTGCCTCTTCCCACCTCCACCTTACATCACATGGTGAACTTACTGGCAGCTGGCAAAATTCTACAACAGCTCTCCAAAGATATGGCTGGTGCCAGCGTAACTGCTCTCACCAAGAAGAAACCAAACTGTGTGCCCTATATTCATCCCATAGTTGTAGGTGAGGTTCTTGTAGGGAAGTGTCTGTGTCTCTTGTCACACAATAAGGCAGCCAATTTCTTTCAACCTTTTCAGTACGGCGTTGCTTGCCCAGGGGGAGCTGAGAAAATTATTCATAAAGTCAGACAATGTGTTGATGAACACCGGTCACATGGCAACTTTGCTCTACTCAAAGTTGATATGACCAACACCTTCAATCTGGTGTCCTGGCAGACCAATCTGGTATCCAGGCAGACCAATCTGGTGTCCAGGCAGACCAATCTGGTGTCCAGGCAGACCAATCTGGTATCCAGGCAGACCAATCTGGTGTCCAGGCAGACCAATCTGGTATCCAGGCAGACCAATCTGGTGTCCAGGCAGACCCACATTGATGAGTGCTCTAAACACTTTCCTGAGCTCCGGCCATGGTCTTTTTGGTGCTATGGTCACCACCCATCATGATGGCACTCACTCAAGGGGGGGGTGGGGGGGGGGGGGGGGGTACTATCTTCAGAGGTAGGAGTTTAACAAGAAGATCGACTTGGCCCTCTTCTCTTCTCTGTAGCTCTGCAAAAGCTGATTTTGTCCATCCACAACGATAAATCCTGCTCTGACTTGCGGCTGAATGTTTGGTACTTAGATGACAGAGTCTTGGCTAGTAACTCGACTTCTGTATCTCGAACCCTACACATCATACAAACAGATGGTCCCTCTCTAGGTCTCCACGTGAATTTGAGTTGTTCAGTTCCAATGACACATCCTTTTTTCCCACCTCTATCCCATCGTTCAACGTTCCTAACTTCAAATGTCTTGGAGCACCAATCAGTGATGCAGGAGTTGTTCATTGTGTTCTAGCTTCATTGCAAGAAAATGTTCCAGTTCTTTAGCACTTTTATCCCACCTTGAAGATAGACCCTCATGTTGCCCTCACTCTTCCCCATTATCATGCCTCTTTTTGAAAATTAATACACAAACCTTCCTCATTGGCCTTGAAGGTATTTGACCTCTTTTGCTAACTAAATGCAAAGGCTTGGACATCTCAGTAAATGCTTGGAAGCAAGCACATCTGAGCCCATGTAGAGGATGCCTAGGATTGTGCCCCGCCCCCTCTCAAGCACATCTGAGCCCATGTAGAGGAGGCCTAGTGCCCTTCCCTCATACCTCTGCCTGGCTCTCCACTCCTCTCAGTGCCCTCCCCTTCTCTGCCTGGCTCTCCACTCCTCTCAGTGCCCTCCCCTCATACCTCTGCCTGGCTCTCCACTCCTCTCAGTGCCCTCCCCTCGTACCTCTGCCTGGCTCTCCACTCCTCTCAGTGCCCTTCCCTCATACCTCTGCCTGGCTCTCCACTCCTCTCAGTGCTCTCCCCTCGTACCTCTGCCTGGCTCTCCACTCCTCTCAGTGCCCTCCCCTCGTACCTCTGCCTGGCTCTCCACTCCTCTCAGTGCCCTTCCCTCATGGCTCTCCACTCCTCTCAGTGCCCTTCCCTCATGGCTCTCCACTCCTCTCAGTGCCCTTCCCTCATACCTCTGCCTGGCTCTCCACTCCTCTCAGTGCTCTCCCCTCGTACCTCTGCCTGGCTCTCCACTCCTCTCAGTGCCCTTCCCTCATACCTCTGCCTGGCTCTCCACTCCTCTCAGTGCCCTTCCCTCATGCCTCTGCCTGGCTCTCCACTCCTCTCAGTGCTCTCCCCTCATACCTCTGCCTGGCTCTCCACTCCTCTCAGTGCCCTTCCCTCATGCCTCTGCCTGGCTCTCCACTCCTCTCAGTGCCCTTCCCTCATGCCTCTGCCTGGCTCTCCACTCCTCTCAGTGCTCTCCCCCTCCTCTGCCTGGCTCTCCACTCCTCTCAGTGCCCTCCCCTCGTACCTCTGCCTGTCTCTCCACTCCTCTCAGTGCCCTTCCCTCATACCTCTGCCTGGCTCTCCACTCCTCTCAGTGCCCTTCCCTCATACCTCTGCCTGGCTCTCCACTCCTCTCAGTGCTCTCCCCTCGTACCTCTGCCTGGCTCTCCACTCCTCTCAGTGCCCTCCCCTCGTACCTCTGCCTGGCTCTCCACTCCTCTCAGTGCCCTTCCCTCATGCCTCTGCCTGGCTCTCCACTCCTCTCAGTGCTCTCCCCTCATACCTCTGCCTGGCTCTCCACTCCTCTCAGTGCTCTCCCCTCCTCTGCCTGGCTCTCCACTCCTCTCAGTGTCCTTCCCTCATACCTCTGCCTGGCTCTCCACTCCTCTCAGTGCCCTTCCCTCATACCTCTGCCTGGCTCTCCACTCCTCTCAGTGCCCTTCCCTCATACCTCTGCCTGGCTCTCCACTCCTCTCAGTGCCCTTCCCTCATACCTCTGCCTGGCTCTCCACTCCTCTCAGTGCCCTTCCCTCATACCTCTGCCTGGCTCTCCACTCCTCTCAGTGCCCTTCCCTCATACCTCTGCCTGGCTCTCCACTCCTCTCAGTGCTCTCCCCTCGTACCTCTGCCTGGCTCTCCACTCCTCTCAGTGCCCTCCCCTCGTACCTCTGCCTGGCTCTCCACTCCTCTCAGTGCCCTTCCCTCATACCTCTGCCTGGCTCTCCACTCCTCTCAGTGCTCTCCCCTCATACCTCTGCCTGGCTCTCCACTCCTCTCAGTGCTCTCCCCTCCTCTGCCTGGCTCTCCACTCCTCTCAGTGCCCTCCCCTCCTCTGCCTGGCTCTCCACTCCTCTCAGTGCCCTCCCCTCCTCTGCCTGGCTCTCCACTCCTCTCAGTGCCCTCCCCTCCTCTGCCTGGCTCTCCACTCCTCTCAGTGCTCTCCCCTCGTACCTCTGCCTGGCTCTCCACTCCTCTCAGTGCCCTCCCCTCATACCTCTGCCTGGCTCTCCACTCCTCTTAGTGTCCTTCCCTCATACCTCTGCCTGGCTCTCCACTCCTCTCAGTGCCCTCCCCTCCTCTGCCTGGCTCTCCACTCCTCTCAGTGCCCTCCCCTCCTCTGCCTGGCTCTCCACTCCTCTTAGTGTCCTTCCCTCATACCTCTGCCTGGCTCTCCACTCCTCTCAGTGCCCTCCCCTCCTCTGCCTGGCTCTCCACTCCTCTCAGTGCCCTCCCCTCCTCTGCCTGGCTCTCCACTCCTCTCAGTGCCCTTCCCTCATACCTCTGCCTGGCTCTCCACTCCTCTCAGTGCCCTCCCCTCCTCTGCCTGGCTCTCCACTCCTCTCAGTGCCCTCCCCTCCTCTGCCTGGCTCTCCACTCCTCTCAGTGCCCTTCCCTCATACCTCTGCCTGGCTCTCCACTCCTCTTAGTGTCCTTCCCTCATACCTCTGCCTGGCTCTCCACTCCTCTCAGTGCCCTTCCCTCATACCTCTGCCTGGCTCTCCACTCCTCTCAGTGCTCTCCCCTCATACCTCTGCCTGGCTCATCCAAAGTCATGGGACTCACCTCGTGAGCTCAATGCTGCAGTCAAATGGGGGTTGGGTTTAAGTCCCCATCCTGGTAATGATGACATTCCTCAGACTGTGTCCAGAGCATGCTAGACCACCTAGTCTCATCTGGGGGGGAGGGAGGGGGGAGGAGGGGGAGGGATGGACTAACCTCCATAATCTGTTGCGCAATGCAATCTTCTATGAGGCATGACGCCTGAAAGCAGGTGGTGGTTTAGGTAAGGACATGGCTCACACACGCGTCCAGCTGACATGGTAGTCTTTAACCCAATGGCTCTGCTAGTGCTGCTTCACTGTCACCTCACTGATCAACTCATTTTGGAAGTGGGGGTCAGCTGGTACGGCAGCCAACGTAGCTGAAGTACGAAAACACTCCAACTACGATGCTAAGTGCTCTGAACTTTGATGGCATTGCCTTCCTGTAGCCATGGAGACATGCAGAGCATGGGGAGCCGAAGCATGCAACACATTTATCCAGGGTTGCCGTGCAACACATTTATCCCGGGTTGCCATCCTCACAAATAAACCCAAGTCCATGATCTTGTCCAACCTGTATGGCAAACTTGGTGTCATCCTCGTCTGGTCAAATGCCAGAGCCATAGTGATGAGATCCCTGATGCAAGCCACTGGAGATTGTTTAATAAAAAACAGTTAATTCATTGGTGTACTATATACACTATGATAACACATACATGCATAACAAATGAAACCAACAAATAAGAGATAAATGATAAAGATTTCTAAGCATGACATTCAGGCAAAGATAGTGGGCAACCCTGCTCCATCGTCCGTACCAAAGATAGTGGGCAACCCTGCTCCATCGTCCGTACCAAAGATAGTGGGCAACCCTGCTCCATCGTCCATACAAATTGCACTCCTCCATTTGGTGCGAGAGCCCCTCAGACAGAGGTTTGTTGCTCTGAGTGTAGCGAATGAAAGTCGTGCTCTCTACTTCACTGTTGGATTTTTCCCACTTATGGGCTAGTTGTTTGACTAAAAAATTGGCGCCACAATAAAGTAAGAGATGTACTGGGTGATCTGGCCTCAATAGTGTTCAATAGTGTGCTAAAAGAGCCAGTAGTGCAAGAGGCTAACACAAGCGATGGCACTCAGGACGCCTTAATTGCAGACATCAGTATCAGAGGCTATGGCAACCTCAAACAGTAGCATTGCCTGGTGGTACTGTGATGGACTTGGCTGATTCAGTTTTATTTTAGGTTGCCTAGCATTGCAATATTGCAAACCCCAAATCTTGCAACATGAAATTTTTTGCAAATCAATCCCCAACGAACTGCATCAACTAATGGCCGGTATTAAATTATTGCTCGCGTGCCATGACGTAATGTAATAGAGAATACGTCATGACGTATTCTCTATTACATTACGTCATGGCACTCGAGACTCAAACGCCATACATGTAGAGTCTATAATTATAATCTATGGTAACCTGTCTAGTGACGCCATACTAGTGGCAACAATGGTGCCTCACACTTTTGCTTGATTGCAGGATGAAAATCCTTCCAAAGCGCAGACAAGTAATTATGTCATAGTAGCGTCGATTTCAAACGCAGCCCGCGACTACAACTGTCTCTTCTAATTTGTTAACTACAATTTGCCCCATATTAAACTACATTTCATAGTTGTGTTTGTTTGATTTCGCGGTGTCTCGTATTTTATTATCACATCAAATTTCAAGTTTAATTCTTACGGGATTAATCTGTCGACGTAATTGGGAGTGTGCCTGTTGTGTGTGACTTGACTTACGTATATTGCTTACTTTATCTAATACAAGACTATACATGTATTGGCAAACTTGCCACTCAAAAAAATGGCGGAGCCAATTATTAACACCCACGCATAACAATGAACTCAATGCTAATTGGTTGGTCGGGGAACGAAAATACCAAACTCAAGATGAAAACTTACCAAACAAATACTTATTCTTTTATAACTCATTCTTAGAAGGGCTAGCTGCTAACTGGGGTGGGTGAAAGAATGTGGTCTAACTATGTAGTTCAACGTCTTGGTGGTACCCATGCAAGTGATTGCCTGAGATTAGACAAATAAATGATGAATAGAACACAATGACTGGTATTCTTGGGAAGGTGGCAGAGAGAGTATAAAAAGTGTAGTGAATACTTCAACTGCGCAGCATGGGGGGTGGGTGGGGTGGGGTGGATGTGTCATGTTGAGACCATTGGTTGGGGGACAGAGCAATCAGATGAAACTCTCTGATCTCTGACTGGGGGAACGACGAGAATTATCTCCACGTGATCCAATCGAAAGTCCTCCTCGCGAACCACTTGACTGAGCCCCCCAGGATCTTCTGTTAGATGGCTCCCTGTGATGGTAGACTCCTGAATGAGTTGGGGACACCCCAGGGGTCATTCCAGTCCACTGGGGGAGCGGGGATGCCCTCTTACTGTAGGGGTCAGGTGAGACCCCCTTTCTGAGGAGATGGGGGGATGCCCTCTTACTGTAGGGGTCAGGTGAGACCCCCTTTCTGAGGAGATGGGGGGATGCCCTCTTACTGTAGGGGTCAGGTGAGACCCCCTTTCTGAGGAGATGGGGGGATGCCCTCTTACTGTAGGGGTCGGGGGATATTCCATTTCTGAAGGGGACTGACAGTAACCTTTGGCTTGGAGGGATTGGTGACAATCCATTTCTAGGTGTGACGTGTGATGCTCTCTTATTTGTCATTGAAGAAGCTGGATACAGTCTGCTATTGGATGTGAAGGGGGACGCTTGAGTAACAGGGGGGATGGGAGACCGCGCCTTTCTTGTAGGATTTGGAGAGGCTCTGTTATGCAAAAGAGGGGGAAGGACCTTAGCTTGTAAGGAAGAGGATGGCATTAGCTGGGTCACAGAATCAGATGACATATTGGTGGTCCACTCGCAATTGGAAGGCAATCTGTGGGATGACAAGTTTCTCTCACTGGGTTTCTGAGCATGTGGGTGTGCTAGCCCCGATAGCTTTGTATCCACAGGGGGGCAATGCAGGGACCCTCTCAATGTAGCAGCATTCACAGGGGGGGCAATGCAGGGACCCTCTCAATGTAGCAGCATCCACAGGGGGACAATGCAGGGACCCTCTCAATGTAGCAGCATTCACAGGGGGACAATGCAGGGACCCTCTCAGTGTTGCAGCATCAGCCACAGAGGCATCACACATGGATCCTCTTGATGCCATTGAGTCCACAGGGGTGCAATGTAATGACCCTCTTGATGTAGCTGAGTACACAGGGACATGGCGCTGAAGGTCTCTTGAAGTGGCTCCTTGTGCGGATGGTTGCTGTGCCGTGGAGGTTGGCTGGTGGTGATGCACATAAGATGGAGGGACAGCCGCATGCAGTGGACTCCCATAGGGGGAGGCAGTACGGCTTCGTGAGCCTGGGGACCGGCTCCTGCTGCAGGCAGAAGATGGCCGACTGCTGCGACAGGGGGTACAGAACTGTGCAGGAGCCCAGCAGGAAACCCCAGGCCCTGTCGTCACCCTGAGACTGCTACCCTTTACCTCCAAGAGACGAACACGCATGCCCTTCTTCAGAAAGACTGGCTCTGTGGTGCTGCTTTCTTTGGAGATGTAGTTGTCTTCAATTACAATAAATTCACCTTGTTTGAAGGTTGGCATGGTAGCAGCCTGCTTCCGCAACAAGACGCTGGGTACAGGTTCATTGAACTTGACAACAAAGTCAGATTGAAACAATCTTTGAGGAATGATCCAGTCCTTGAATATTTCCTGCCCCTTCCTGGTGAGTCTGCAAGCTGTGCGAGGTAGGAAGCCAGTGTGGCCAGTCTGGTTGATGGCGTAGATCCATTGCTCATCGCAGTACAGAGCTCTTAGCTTGTCCCCAACAGAAGCAGACAAAGTGCCCTGATGTTCTGCCGTGTGCTCCTGAATGGCGACCATTCGTATCACTGGCAAAGACTGGACGTGTGATCTGTTGCGACTGATGTCGTCCACACCATCGGCTGACTGGAGATAGAGGTTTGTGTGTGCCAGCTTTTGGGCCTCCGTGTGTCTGTAGTGCTTCAGCGAGAGGCGACAGATGCTGTATGGCACAAAACCTTTGTTGCCATGGCAATCTATGGCGTACACCTGTTCGCCGATTCTATGCATTGCCATCAACTTCCTTCCTTTGCCCACCTTCAGGCTACCACTCCTGTTTGATGCATTTGAACCTATCGTGACAATGAACACATTAGCAGGCCACTGCTCTGAGGCTCTGGCCAGCACCCTCCAGAGGAAGCTGGAGGTTCCTCTATCAGGCTTCAGGGAAGCCCCACACTCACTGATGACCGGGAAAGGCAGGTGTGGCAATCCAACACGATTGGTCTCCGATGATGGTGTGTCATGGTGATAGTTTGAACTGTTGAGCAGCTTGCTGACATCTGAGATGCCAAAGGATGTTGGGCGGGGAGTAGCTGACTGGGGAGGAGACTTGGCTCCAGTTGGAGAGGCAGCAGACTGGGGAGGAGACTTGACCTCATTTGGAGAGACCGCTGACTGGGGAGGAGACTTGGCTCCAGTTGGAGAGGCAGCAGACTGGGGAGGAGACTTGGCTCCAGTTGGAGAGGCAGCAGACTGGGGAGGAGACTTGGCTCCAGTTGGAGAGACAGCAGACTGGGGAGGAGACTTGACCTCATTCTGATGAGGGTCATTGATTGGGCAATGCAAGGGTGTGGTTGATGCACTCAGTGTCCCCTCATCAAAAATGGATTCACTTCGAGCACGGTGCAATGTGTCATCATTGTACAGTGGCCGCAGTGAGTCGTAAGGTCCTGACAGCTGCAGATCTTCATGCATAGAGGCACCGTCGGAAAACATGGCTGGAGGTGGTACAACTTCAGAAGAGCCTAGGGCCTCGACCCAGTGTGTGTGGGAGAGATGAAGAGAGGGAGGAGTGGAGAAGTGGTGTGTGCGGGCAGTGGTGGGGGTAGGCAGTGGAGGAGGGAGGCTGTTCTCTGAAGACTGCGACTGTGTGGAGAGAGGGTTGGGTGTCGTGTGGAGCAGTTTAGCAGACTTGGATTGCAGCTGTTGCACTTTTGAGGTTGGTGTGTGTGGCTTCTGAATAGGAAGTGTTGATTCAGCGTCCGAGACAGGGAGATGGACACTGTAAGAGCTGGACCCTGGGATACCGAATGTGCTTGCTTCAGCATCAATATTGTCCCCACTGACGCCATCCACACGTGCCATCCCATGTGTGTCATTGTCGGCTCGTGTCCAAGTATGGTAGGTTCTTGGCAGGGACAGAACCTTCCCTCCCCTCACCGCACTGACATCAATGGAAGATCCAGCTCCACGACTCGATGTAGTGCCAACAGCTGCCTTACACCCAGGCCTCAATTCCCGACCCCCTCCACGACACTGATGGGGTTTTGGGTGACTCTGGTGTGGCGTGTGGGGGCCAATGGTGGCATATTCACCAAACCACTGCTGCTGGTTAAGTCTCGGGGAAAATGTCCCACTGCCTCTGTGCCCCCCACAACCCCCTGATAAAGTGGATGAGCTTGTGACAACCGGATAAGCTTCTTCGTTCATGGAGAATTGAGGGGTAGTTGGAGAAATGGTACCACGTCCCGAGTCCAGGGCTGTCCTTTGCAAGGGGTCAGAGATCACAGGCTTGTGATGAGAGTCAGTCCTTTCGCTCATCGTCGCAGTTCCCAGACCATCGGTGAAGGTGCTATCCACGGACATAGAGCGCTGAGGTCCTGAGGAGAAGCAACTGGTGCCTGGCTGGCTCTGAAGGAGAAGCATGTGTGGTGGGGGGAGGGGACAGTGGGTGAGGGACAGTGGGTGGACAGTGGTGAGTAGGGAGGGGACAGTGGGTGGGTGGGGAGGGACAGTGGGTGGGTGGGAGGGACAGTGGGTGGGTGGGAGGGACAGTGGGTGGGTGGGAGGGACAGTGGGTGGGTGGGGAGGGAACAGTGGGTGGGTGGGGAGGGAACAGTGGGTGAGTGGTTAAGAAAATGTTTATGAGGTGCTTCAGAAATGCATATGCACTGCTAATGTATTGATGACCATTAATAATATCTATTAATAATGCTGCACTATTAATAAATCCCATAGCACATTGCTTACAGCTGATTGTCCAGGACGGGGGGCTGTGACAATAGTTGTGGACCCAATCCTTAGCTGCTGTATCTGGCTGGCTCCCAACTGAGACATCCTGGTGATGGCTATGTTTATTGTGTGTTGCATAGCAACTGAAGGTACCATCCATGTCATGTGACACTGTTCCTCTTCCCCAGGCTGTATAGATCCCAGGATCATGGCCTCCTGATGCAGCTGCAACAATTCGGATAGAGCATTTTTAAGGATGTTGATATCACGAAGAGTGCAAGTCTCGTAGCTCCTTTTCACCACAACCTCCATCTTGGTGAAACCTTCAGGTATTTCCTGATTGGGCAGGGCGTCTCCATCTGTTGCTGGCCAGAAGGGTGGGCAGTGAGGAACAGGCCGCAGCAAATGATCTTGAAGACGTGCTTCGTAGGACTGGACAATACTCTTTGCTCCTTTGCCTCCAAAGTTGATGGCCAGAAGAGCAATAAGTTGGTAGTTGTACCAGGAGCTGTACGCAAGCACAGCACTAAACAGATCGTGCATATTCTTGGCCTTTCCAATGGCAGTGTTGTGATCAAGTACACACTGCAGGTCGGCTGTGTTCTTGAAGCAGGGGAGATACTGCAATGAGCTCTGGACGTTCACAAACGACACACGCTTGCAGCTAAGTTTCTTGCGGATGGTGTGGTGGAACTCCTTAAAATTCTTCTGGAGTTTCAGCATCTCCTTGTTCATCTTGCAAATCATCCTCTCCTTCTTGCGGAGATCCTTTTTGCCAAGTGAGGTTCTCAGGGTGTCAAACCTGCCAGGTGTGTTAACCGGATTTGCAGCCATACACCTGGCTGCAATAACCGGGGCTGTTACTAGCATCTCGGATGGCCCTGCGCAGATGTAAACAACAACATCACAACAACACCTGACTTTGTCAACTGCATCCCACACCAGCAGAAAAGCGTTTTGTGTAAACGGTACTACTTCCACGTGTGCGCTATACAAATAGCTAACCACAGAGCGATCCTACCATCCGAAAGAGCGATACAGTAAGTGCCTTTGAGTTGCGTATACGTGTTTGTCCGGAGCCCTGTTCCATGGTCAAACCTTCTAAAATGCATCCCCTTTGAGCTCAGCGCACGAAGTACCGTGGTCTGACTATACTAACGTAGCATTCGGAACAAATGTGTTTACGGCCTCAAACCCCTAGATACCCGACGGCGTTTATGTGTGTAGCGTGAAAGAGCCGAAGCGGAGGGAGAAAATGCAAGCATGTCGCGAAGGCACATGCACAATCAGACACGACACGAATATGCTGGCACGTCGCACACTCAAACTTACAAGGTGCAAAGATATTACGGTTCTGCTAATGGCGCGGTGAGATGAACATGATCAGCGACGACGCGAGGTTTTAAATGCAAATGGTCCGCTAATTAGACGATAAAAATATTCCCCGTTACTACCGAATTATATTATGGAAGTGAACCTTGGCTGCAATGACTGTGTGTGTTCATATGTATGTGTAAGGGCACATCCTAGATAACACCACCATTGCTGAGTTTACACTACTCCAGTTCCCTTACTTGGACATGCATTTACTATCTCTATATCACCCTCAAAACCAAAGAGCTGACTGATGGCAAACCATTATTCAATAGTTTTTGTGGCCAAGTCTACGTAAGTCAGGGAGTTTTTTTGTGACTAAGTTACGTAAGTCGGGGAGTTTTTGTGGCCAGTGCTATCTACACCAACATAGTAAGATCAATACAACGCCACATAATCTCCAGCTGCAACAGTGGTACATGTACTGTAGTTCACACTATTTAGGTACGAAGTGGGACCCTCTATGTAATCGTTCTTACGGCATTTAACATGGGCAACCGATCATGAAATGATAAAGGTTCTGGATTTTAATTAACCAACGTGGTAGGCGCAGTGCTTGTGTCGGAAAGGTAAGCGTTGTGCACATGTGGGCATTATAAAAGTGTGCTGTAACATAGCTGTCACCACAGTGAGAAACAAACAATAGACTAATCTCAGTAAGTGGTCAAACCCTTAACCAGCTGAAATCATGGACTCAATTAGCTGACCACAAAGTCCATTTGAAGGAAGCACCTGCTAGGGTGTGTACCCAAATGGTGCAGCTGCTCCTTGCCACTACATGACATTTGTGTGCATAAATGCACACACACACACACACATACACACACACACGTACACACATACACACACATACACACGTACAGACACATGCACACGTACACACATACACACATACACACATACACACACATAAACACACACACGTGCACACACATATATATACATGTATGTGAATTGACAATGATCCCCACTGGTTTATGAAGCCATTGTATGTATTTAAACGTCAACACCTTTGGCAAATTTAGTATACACACCTGTGTCCTGGCACTCTGATCATATACTTGTTTTGGACTCGATACACATTTTTTGTGCACATCACAAAACTCGACTAACCTGACAGAGGTAATCCAAGACTTCTGAGCGTCTGCAAATCTCTCTCCAAATTCCCAGCTACATTGTTCTGGCACGTATGGGGCATGCCAGCACGCATTGCTGCTAGGAGTACCCTCGCACAGTCCCCAGGCCTCTTCTGCTGAACCAGCCCCACGAGCCTCTCCACTGCCTGGCTTCTCCATAGGATCCCACCAATGTCCAGGCACTCATCGGCTGTGAGAACCCCTTCCAACATGAGGACGTGGGACACTTGTGGTACGTCGAGAGACGTCTGTAAGTCTGCCAGCAGTCTGGAGAGGATGTCCACTTCTGTGGTCATGGTTACCAGTGACTCCTGAAAGGGTAAACACATGTGCACACATGGATGTGTGGATCATTCTGGGATGTGCACACCTTATTGCATGCAGATGCACACACACACACACACACACACACACACACACACACACACACACACATACACACACAGCAACACACCAACACCAACATGCACATACACACAGCACAGCATACCAGCACACACACACACACACACACACACACACACACACACACATACACACACAGCAACACACCAACACCAACATGCACATACACACAGCACAGCATACCAGCACACACACACACACACACCACACACACACACACACATACACACACAGCATGAAGCTTTCAATGCATGTAGAGTCTACCTGTGCTCAGTGGCTTGCATACCACACCATGAATATGATGCATGTCCCTCTATTGATCAGGTATGGCACACACTATGATTATTGATGTGGACTACAGTCTCTGGCATTCTTGACACTCAATAAATAGTTGTCATATTAAACATGATCGTCTATAAGTTTGGTTGCTATACATGAGGCCTAGGGTTCAGCATTAATGCACAGCTATATTGGGAGGACATGTGCTTTATGAAAACATGAAATGGAGTGAGGGTAATCAAGTTAGCGTTACAGTACGTCAATAGCGAATTCGTACGGCTTCAAACCCGCAATAGTGGAAGCCCCGTATGGCGCACCTTGATGCGGCGATGACGTACGCTTTACAGTGGGGAACTCATGACCTCGTACAGACAGTCACTCGGTCAATTGGTCTCTCCGCAAAATACTGGTTCCTCCTTTTCTTTTCTTTTCTTTTCTTTTTTTTTTTTTGCTACTTGCAGCAAGTGTTTATTTATTACAACAAAGACTTTTAAAATAACAACATGGTCAGTGTTATTTAAAAGTAGACAGAGCAGCCGGCAATTGAAGACGGGATCACGTGCAGAATTAAGAAACATAAATATAATTATGTAAAGCAGTGCCATGGCTAATCTCTTCTTCTCTGTCTCTCTGTCAGCTCAGCTATGAGATAGAGCACCTGAATGAGTTCAGTCATGGTTTGTTTGCTGTCTATCTCAAATTTACTCTTCATAACCATGTCGACAAGTTTGACTGTGTCTGTCTCTCCTGCGGCTATCACCTCACTCAACTCGGGGCTGAACCTGTAAAAGGGCACTCTCTGATCTCTCAACCTGCTTCTTGAATTCTCTGCCACCATCTCGGATTCCAGCAGCTGAGAATCAGTCAAGGGGTGAGGCAGAGGGCGACCAAATAGGGTATTAGACTTACTGCAGTGGTCAGCAAGGTTAGAAGGTTTTGGGCCCTCTTCTTCAGCTCCGACCCAAACTTAAGCCAGTGCTTCCCAAAGAACAGGTACTCCTGGGCGTCAACTTTGCCCAGCTTCTTAGCAGGGTATATGCCTGACCCTATAGAAACCATGACTGACATGGAAAACCTCTTCTGGTGCTGTCTGTGGTAATTTTGGATGGCCGTCAGTCCATACTCTGAGGGGTTGTTGGCCAGCACCCCTCCGTCCACATAGTTCTCACATTCTGTGAAGTACATTGGAGCAGCCGAAGTGTAGCGAGCCACCTTCCACACCAGCTCTGTGCAAGATGTCATGTTGGGATGCGTAATAAATGACAGAGTACTGAAAGTGTGTCAGGTGTCTACATGTGGTTGAGCATGATAAATGCACACATGCATAACTCCTTAGACAAAAGGCTATGTGTGTGATTGTGTAATCTTACCATCACTGTATTGATCTTGAAAGCAGTTATTAAAAAAGTGCAGTTCTGGCTGTGTTGTAGACTTGTTAACAGCTGCTATGAGAACCCTAGGAAAAGAACATCACAGCTGCTACCAACAGTTCTGTACAAAGATTCAACACAGGCTGCCAGAAGCTTATGGCCGACACATTCTGTGGTTTTGGGTTATGGGTTATCAGATTTCATGCACGCATTATTTTTGGGATCAGTGTTTGTAAAGGATGTTGTCTGGTTCTCTGAAGGATTGCTGTTATAAACAAAGCTCTGCACAGCAAATAATGTATAATTGGGAAACCCACTTCTGGGAGGATTAGAGCTAGGATCTTCCATGTCCCACACACACACCTTGGAAACTTGACACTGCTCATTCTTGCTTCAGTACCAAATATGTCCTTGAGGATCTTCTCAAGAGCCTCTGTGTTGTATGCGAAGCCTAGCCGATCAGTGGAAAATACATCCTCTTTGAATTTGAAGTACAGCTGTCTTAGTTGTGTGAGGGACAGTTTGCCTGTGTGATGACAGGTCATTGTCATACCCTCATGACATCATACCCCTTATGACATCACAGTGAATTACAATGAGACTAAATCATACCCAAAGCCACATGGGTACCACGTGGGGATGGTGCATTAGGCCATCTGACATCTATCACACGAGGAATGGGGATCTTGGCTTCTTTTTTGCACAATAGGAAGGAACCAACAATACTCTGTAACTCTGCTGTGTTTCAGCCCAACAGCGCCATGCCATGCTTTCATGCTGTGTTTCAGCGCAACAGTGCCATGCCGTGCTTTCATGCAGTGTTTCAGCGCAACAGTGCCATGCCGTGCTTTCATGCTGTGTTTCAGCCCAACAGTGCCATGCCGTGCTTTCATGCAGTGTTTCAGCCCAACAGTGCCATGCCGTGCTTTCATGCTGTGTTTCAGCCCAGGAGCATGCACCATAAATATGTACAGTGTTTGCGGTACTTTCTAGGCCATGCTTTGGTGAGGACTTTCCTAACTGCTCAAAGTACTCATATTGCACAAAGCCTCCATGCCAGGTAAGCTTAGGCCTGCCACATACACAATAGCTTACCGTACACAAGTCCCAGAGCTACAATAGCCCCAGTAGATGTTGCAATGATCCAATCAAACAGCTCCGTTATCTTCCGCCCAGTTGATTGCTCTAGCTGGCTTAGCACCTCAATCTGGATTAACCCCTTCATTCCTCCCCCATCCAGGGACAGAACGCGGCTTCCTTCAGTCACATCAAACTCTGTCATGCTTCTCACGTGATTGTCATGTGACCGCTTGTATTTTAGGAGCTCCTTTTGTTGCCAGGCAACAGCGATAGCTTCATCAGTGTTGCAGCTGAATGACCCCATTGTCTCTAGCTTTGTGCTTATGTACGTTTCCATGTTTCTGCACAGAGTGGAGGCACCTGGCTTATGTTGAGGGTTCGTTGCAGCGTTTTCGTGACTCGATACTTGTATCTGCGGGCACGGAGGAGATGGAGGGCCCCCAAACGAGTCCAGCCTACGTAGCTTTGGCAGTGTCCTGCTGACCTCAGCTGGCAGGGCTCCAACAGAGGGGAGCAGAGAGAGGAGGGTGTGGCTCCGGAGCTTGATGGCTATATCAAGTGGAGTCATGTTGTCTGCGTTGATTGCATTCACGTTTGCTCCGAAGACAATCAGAAGCTGAGCCAACTGTTCATCATCATTCTGGTGTGTGTGTGTGTGTGTGTGTCGTGCAGGGATGTGGATCATTTAAATTGTAATCAGAGTGATGATGTTTAATAAAATGGGTTTATGTGGGTGCCACTCAAGCTTTGTCACTTGCAGTTCTGCTAATGCTTGGAGTGGGGAAGTTGTGCATGCACGATGGTCGTTACCTTGACCGCTAAATGGAGGGGCGTGTTCTCTGCTGCGTCAGGAATGTCCACGTCAGCACTGCTGTGAACCAGGAGGCTCGCGACGGCGTTGTAAGCATCCTTCCTGGGCAGCTGCCTCAAGATGGTGTGTATGGCAGCACTCCCTGCCACGTCTTTCAGGTTAGGGTCCACGCCTGCACTGAGGCACTCCCGCACATTCTAATTATCGCCCGGAGGGGGGGGGAGGGTGTCAGGTAATGAATAGGAGACAGATTGTGATGTTTGTGTAGGGTGATGTGAGGATGTAGGGTGATGTTTGTGTAGGGTGATGTGAGGATGTAGGGTGATGTGAGGATAATAGCTCTCTGATGATGTGAATGCACCTGGAGAATGGGTTGCCATGTGTTTGTGTTGGAATGTGTGTGCAATGTGTTTGTGTTGGAATGTGTGTGCTCGCTAGGAGTGCCCAGGACAGTTTAGTGTGTGCCTAAATAATGCCACCCAGAACTAACCTCAGATGTTTTCGCACAATGCAAAGGATAGTCAGATCCAACAGACTTCTTCTTTCTCTGTATCTATAGATGTGTTGTGTGTGTGCATGTGTGTGTGCATGTGTGTGTATGTGCATGTGTGTACGTGTATGTGTGTGTGCGTGCATGTATGTGTGCATGTGTGTGTGCGTGCATATGTGTGTGTGTGTGTGTAGTATTCATCACTCTCTAACCTCCATGAAATGTAAATAATATTACATTGATACTGTTGTGATGCACCTGATCAAAAATTAACGTAAAAAGTTCTTATATTCAGTTTCAGTAAATAATTCTAGAATGCACAACAGGTGACAGGACAGGTTTTAATAACTGCAAGTGCACCATTCAATTATTGTAGTTTTAGGCAAAAATTTTTCTTTCACATAGAGCTCATTATTTAGCTATCGTAATTATTCTGCTAACAGGAATATAGACTAAAATTCAAGAAATGATACCAGCGAATCAAACTTGAAAAGCTCCAACCAAAAACAGCACTTGAATTTATTCAGTGACCATTGCAGTTGGCTGATTTGAACCATGGATAATAGCATCTATGATTAAACTCAATCCTGGTCATTCTATTAAGAGTTATCATATATCGTATTATTGCCGAGAAAAGGGACCAGTTCTGTTTCATCAGTCCAAATTGCAGTTCCCTTGTTGCTCATTTTGTCTCCCATTAAAGAAGCATCTCTGCGTAGCTTCTGGTAGTCGAAACCAGTCGCATAACAACCGTATGATGCCCACCACCTCACCACAGGCCACTCTCTCCTGCACCCAGGGTATTTTTAGCTTGAGATGCCCAACCGTTTGGTTAATTCTGTCAAAAGCCAGGCTGGCATTTGCATGTGTTCTGTCATCAGTTCTGTTGCAAGCAGAGAACTCCATTGTTGCATGGACTAAACTGCTAATGCTTCCTAAGTGTGTTCTACCAACCTCCAAGCGTGGGGTCGATGTTTCCATACATCTATTGTGTGTCATGTGTAACCTTTACACGTCTCAGCGAAATATAACACTGTCTATGATTGTGACTAGCTTTTGTGAAAAATACAACCTTGATTCCAAGAGATGTGCAGAAGAACTTTTCTGTTTTGCAAGGGCCTACAGTAAATTTCATAGCTAGAATTGGCATGCACACAAGTGGGAGATCACAATTCTGGAAGATGATATCGAACAAGATCACAATGAAAGGGATGCGGATGAAAACTATGATGACTCCATTGAGTTAAGTGATGGTTTGAAGGAGCAGCACGATGGACATTTAGCAAATAAGAAGAACGGCATTTATGGATCATATTTTACTGGCTTTGCATATTCTATGCAATGAAGTATATCATCTTAAAGATGCGTTTCCGGAGTTGTGTACAGTGTATGGCATTATTTCTGCCATACCGATCAGGTCCTGTACTGCCATACCGATCAGGTCCTGTACTGCCATACCGATCAGGTCCTGTACTGCCATACGGATCAGGTCCTGTACTGCCATACCGATCAGGTCCTGTACTGCCATACCGATCAGGTCCTGTACTGCCATACCGATCAGGTCCTGTACTGCCGTACCGATCAGGTCCTGTACTGCCGAGCGCAGCTTTTCTGCACTAAAGCGCGTGAAAACACGATTGAGGTCTACAATGGTGCAGGAGAGGGTGCAGGAGAGGGTGCAGGAGAGGGTGCAGGAGAGGGTGCAGGAGAGGGTGCAGGAGAGGGTGCAGGAGAGGGTGCAGGAGAGGGTGCAGGAGAGGGTGCAGGAGAGGCTCGAAGGATTATTGCTTTTGTCAGTAGAACGCAAAACACTGCTAACACTGACGAAAGAATCAATAATCGATTCATTTGCACTTTCATCCTCTCACCTCTCAAGTGCGTTATTGTAGTTCCATTGTATGCATAGCAGTATACTTATATGGGTCTGAATCTGGACAGGAGCACTTACAATCTTTCTTCAATTGCATGCACGTACAATTTAAATACTTTGTGATAAACATGGTTTGCCGCAATACACGTATCAATATACGTGCATATATTTATTTATGCAAAAGGTTGTGGGAGGGGGGGGGGGGGCTGCCCCCCCCCCCCCCCCCCCAGTGGCGGGTGCGCCACAATGCCACTGCACCTATGGTTGTTGAGGCGGCATACAGCGCATAGAGGTCAGGAGGCTGTGAAGTGTTTTGTTTCTGAAGATAGATCATACAAATGATGGCGGTCTATCCATTGTAATATTGGATGCTCTTTAATTAGACATTGCTGCAATAAAATTCATAGCCCCTTTTATCAAAGAAATACCCGCCAAGGTGTAAAGGACATTTCAGACATCTAGAGTATTAAAAACTTGAAACGTTAGGTCCCTTTTCGCTGCAACGATCCCCATACATTCATTATCAACTCTTAATAGAATGACCAGGATTGAGTTCAATCATGGATGCCGTTTTACAAATTAATAACTTGTAAAAACTAGCAGTATGAATTGCATTCATTCTTTTCAACTTGTACAACAAACAGTTATTAATTGCTTTCTTGATTAACATGGTCTGTTTGGGCGATAAGAGAGGGAATGAAAGCTGGCATTCTGAATTCATTATCTACCACGTGCGTAGTTGGGCGTAGCCCGACCTTCGCGTTTTGGCGGGTTGCAAGCCTCCGACCGTAAAAGTATCAGCTCGATTATACGGAAATAAGGCATATTCATTTGGAGTTAGGCAAACTGTCAGTGTACTTTGCCCTAAGCTATCTGCACCACTAACGGAATTCATATTTACCGTAATCACATTCCCAAGCCAATGTGGTGTAGCCTCTTTCGCGGGTGTTGTGCAAAATAAAAGTGTTGCGTGTTGCAGGAAAACAAACAACTTACACTATATGACCAGGAAAAAAACTGATCAATATGTTGTTGACTGCAAAGTGTTAACTGTTTACATAAACAGAGTGGCTTTAGTATAGCACCTGCGGCGGCGCAATATTGCTCTGTTGCCCAACTAAGCTATGCTATTGAATTTTAAGAGACAGCTTTCAGCAACGCCCTTTCTTTGAGCTCTCGCGACTATGATGGTGCATGTACCTGAATGACGTGCACATACATTGTATTCATACGTGTAGCTCATGTGTGCATACATGCTTGATCATGAACATGTAGTGGTACACTGCTCTGCATCGTGTTATGTGTATCTGCAGGTCAGTGTGTTGAGTACCTTCCTTATTGATGGGAATGTGATGTACAGCAAGTGATTACTAACCTGCATGTGCTCGGTTGGTATACTTCTCTCAATGTCACATTGTGGGCACACCAACCTTGATGGCATTAAATATTACTGACTCTCAGCGTGTTCCAAAGTGCTAGCAACATGATCATGTATAAACAAAGCTTGCCTTTAAAATGCAGTTTGCGCAAGGAAGTGTCAATTGGTGAGTAGTAACTGTTTTGTACGGTGTTTGCGTGAATGCAGCTTTGCTTATACATGTTCATGTATAAGCAAAGTTAGACTCGACACACTGACCTGCAGATACACATAACACGATGCAGAGCAGTGTACCACTACATGTCCATGATCAAGCATGTATGCACACATGAGCTACACGTATGAATACAATGTATGTGCACGTCATTCAGGTACATGCACCATCATAGTCGCGAGAGCTCAAAGAAAGGGCGTTGCTTAAAGCTGTCTCTTAAAATTCAATAGCATAATAGAAGGTTACACCACATTGGCTTGGGGAATGTGATACGGTAAATATGAATTCCATTAGTGGTGCAGATAGCTTAGGGCAAAGTAGTTTGCCTAACTCCCAATGAATATGCCTTATTTTCCGTATAATCGAGCTGATACTTTTCCGTATAAACGGTCGGGCACTGTACCTGGATTTGTATCCATAGTGCATGTGGGCTATTATCGCTTGAAAAGTCGATTACTGTATAGGTCACGTGGCTGGCTATTGCAACAATAATAATGTGGACTTTAGTAATGGCACAAGCCCCTAGGCGGGGGAATGAATAGATCAGGGATGACTAGGAGTTGACGTTGTATCCGGACTTCGATGACTGAGCATGATGCTCGTGGAATGACCCAGCCCCATGGCAAAGATCCATCAGGCCGTGGTTGCTACTACAATAATCACCCAGTTAATGATCAAGCGATAATAGCCACACCCCACTATGGATACAAATCCCGACCTTCCACCAAAACGCGAAGGTTGGGCTACGCCCAACTACCACGTACGCGCGTTCTTCATCCCCCCCCCCCCCCCCCCCCCCCCCCCTTTCCGGGACAGATTCCTCGCAATAAGACTTCCTGACACTACCATATTTCGAAAGGAATCTCTTTGATTCTTTGCTATGTCATAGGGTAGAATGTGATGTTTCTATAACATCAGTGGTTTCGTCTGCATGCCGTCTACTCTGTAACAAGAACATGGCCATTCCGGTGGCTGTAACCATGACTCCAGAGGCTACAAACGGGGGTACGGAGAACGGGTCGCTGTTGCGCGACAGGGCCAAGTAAATCCCCGAGTCCTCCCGAAATCGTTACATACCCACGCATGTATGTGGCAACTTTGAGGTGCGTTTAAATTGTCGTTATACTTTTGGACTACATACTAAAAGGGATATTCTCCTTAGCAGTACGTCAGTAACTCTTGAGTGGTCCACATGCATAACTACGTAAGTGTTAGTGCGAGAATGCGTCTTGTAAGTGCAAAAATGCATCTTGTAAGTGCAAAAATGCGTCTTGTTAGTGCAAAAAAGCTGTAGTGTGCATGTAGTTTTTACTTAGCAGAGTTCCTTACATACCTGCAGGGGTGACGAAGGTTCCGACACACTGCGAGCATAACAAGCTGATTGCGAGAACTTTAATTCACTTCCCACGTCGCTCTTAACAGCGGTAGTATCCGTCTCTGACGTGCTGTTCACAATCCATTTCCGTTGAGGTGGCGGAGAGTGCTGCTTGTAAGTTGGTCCCAGTATAACTGGATACAGACTAGAGCATGCCGAGTGACTTCGGGAGATGGGAGTGCGGCTTAATTTACTTCCTTCGTCCTCTTGTTCGTCTTTAAAACCAGACGTTGCTAACGTAATTCTTGCCGCAACCAGGAGCGGTGAACCAGCCATCACTCCACACTATATACGCCTATGCAAAAATGCGCCTTTCTTTATATGCATTAGGCGTGGTACGCAATTCTGCATGCCGATGAGTATTAAGTCATTCAGGAAACCAACTTGATGGAACAAACTGAAGCTCATATATGGGAATCACTATAGGATGCGTGTTACTGAACTGTGGCACGCTATATAACTTTCTTCCGTCGTTTAGCTGCCTTTCTCTTGAAGACACTGCTTTCCTGTGCCACCAGACGCAGAAGGTCAACCACTTCTGATATGCCCTGCGTCTTTGTTTGAATCCGTGTTTCAATGATCATATCCACCAACTTTTCAAGGCCGATTTCGCCAGCTGCTATGAGGGAGCTGAGGTGTGGACTGAAACGGTAGAATTGAATTCCTTGTTCCTCACAGTAACTCCTGCAAATGTCTGCCATCGCTTCAGACTCAACAAGCTTTGTGGGGAATTTAGATATGAGGAGGAGGAGGATGATGGGGAAGAAGAGAATGTGATGATGATGAATGGAACAATTATGCTGGAATTATACACACCCTAAATGTGTAGGCATAGTGAAAAATGAACCAAGTGCAGTTGGAATGGTGGCATGCTTGCAACCCTAATGAACATGCCCACCGCATTGTTTGACTGACTAATAGACCCATCCCTGTCACAACCTAAACATCCTTGTCATAAAGCTTCACCCCACATCTTGAACAGTGATCATGCATCTTAGAGCAAAGGAGAGAGAGAGAGAGCGGGGAGAGGGAGCTGCTACCTGCTTATAACATACCATACAAGCCCAAATAGAATGCATGTTTCCCCCCTCCTCCCCCCTACATCTGATGCCAACACCCAAATACCACGTACAGCATTTGAGAGCAGTGAGATAAGATTTCCTGCTCGTGCTTTTACATGCTCAGTAAAGTCAAGCCAATGGCGCCCAAAAAATAAGAATTCTTGTGCATCAACTCTTCCAAGGGTATCAGGTGGGTAAATCCCTGTTCCTACAGAAACCACTAGTGCAATAGGAAGCTTCTTGTGTAAGTCATGGTGAAATTTTTGTATCTTTGCTAGTCCTTGATTGCAGGGGTTGTTGGCCAGCACCCCTCCGTCCACATAGTTCTCAAATTCCTTAAAAAACAGAGGTCCTGCAGACGTGCAGCGAGCCACCTTCCACACTGGCTCTGTACAAAGAAAGGAAGTGTCATATTGTAGTGCTGGTATTGTTCACATAACCACACCCACACCCACACACACACACACACACACACACACACACACACACACACACACACACACACACACACACACACACACACACACACACACACACACACACAACACAAATCTCAGCAAAGCAAAATAAGGCTTATTCCCTGATGATGGCTGGTTAAGGTCTCATTCTGCACAGATGCCTGCAAGTAAGTAAGTCGTCCATCAAAACGTTCAATACACTGTGATTAAAACCTGGCTGTTAGGAAGATTCTCATCAAGTTAAACCTGGCTGTTTTTTGCTTGTCTATTTATTTGTTTGTTTGTTTGTTATGTACTTATATAATACATAATTATAATGAAACCATCTGGCTAAACTGATTATTTCAAATTTCCAGGAACAGCAAACAATGTGACGACGCTTATGTTGAATTATATGGTTAATTAAAAGTTCAGTGCCTTATAACCTCATGGCAGGCAGTCCAATTTGCAATACGACGCAATACGACGAATCACTTTGTAGAAAACAATGCAGGCTCTAAGAACATTTACAGTTTGTGGATAATTATAAGGGATTGTTGCTGTGAACTCCATATTATAAAATTTCTAATACATGCAATAGAAACATAACGCTTCGTTAAAATGTATGGCTAATTAAAAATTCAGAGCCTTACAACTTCATGACAGATACTCCAATTCTCGGTGCGTAAGAATCACTTTCAGACTCAAAAAATTAAAATCTTGAAAAAACATGCATTAGGTCCCTTTTCACTGCAATGAGATCTCATATCACATTCATTTGCACACAAACACAAACTTGCTCACATACCCATTCCCACATACATTCATACACACATACCCATTCCCACATACGCTCATAAACACATACCCATTCCCACATACGCTCATAAACACATACCCATTCCCACATACACTCATACACACATACCCATACACACATACCCATTCCCACATACGCTCATACACACATACCCATTCCCACATACACTCATACACACATACCCATTCCCATATATGCTCATACACACATACCCATTCCCACATACGCTCATACACACATACCCATTCCCACATACACTCATACCCATTCCCACATATGTTCACATTAACTACTTACGTGTGGAGAATTCATCATCAAAACAGTTGTTGAAGAAATGAAGTTGCAAGTTTGTGGTCTTCTTGCACACAGCACCAATGAGCACCCTGATGGAGGGAAGCGGTGGGGCAGATCATTAGATAGAGGAGGTGGAGTAAAGGAAGACTGGGAGGGGCACAGGAAGAGGGGAGGGGCACAGGAAGAGGGGAGGGGCACAGGAAGAGGGGAGGGGCACAGGAAGAGGGGAGGGGCACAGGAAGAGGGGAGGGGCACAGGGAAGAGGGGAGGGGCACAGGAAGAGGGGAGGGGCACAGGAAGAGGGGAGGGGCACAGGAAGAGGGGAGGGGGCACAGGAAGAGGGGAGGGGCAACAGGAAGAGGGGAGGGGCACAGGAAGAGGGGAGGGGCACAGGAAGAGGGGAGGGGCAGAGGGAGAGGGAGGGGCACAAGGAAGAGGGAGTGGGCACAGGAAGAGGGGAGGGGCACAGGAAGAGGGGAGGGCACAGGAAGAGGGGAGGGGCACAGGAAGAGGGGAGGGGCACAGGAAGAGGGGAGGGGCACAGGAAGAGGGGAGGGGCACAGGAAGAGGGGAGGGGCACAGGAAGAGGGGAGGGGCACAGGAAGAGGGGAGGGGCACAGGAAGAGGGGAGGGGCACAGGAAGAGGGGAAGGGGCACAGAAGAGGCGAGGGCACAGGAACCATCGGAGGGCACAGGAAGAGGGGAGGGCAACAGGAGCAGGGGAGGGGCTACACGGAGAATGTATGGAGGAAAGGGAGGGCAGTAAATAGAGGACAGAAGGCATTCTTACTTTGGATGTTTGTACATCACTCATAAGAAGTGGTCCCAAACTGTTCCTTGAAATTCTTTCCAAGGCATCAGTATCTAACCAAGCCACCTCTGGAATGGGAGAACACCTCACGTCTCAGCTTGAAGTACAGCTGGCGCATCTCAAACAAACTCCTCTTGGCTGTTGTGGTGGGAAAAAGCCTTTAATGGGGAGAGAAGCCACTAAAACATGAACAGACAGTCTATTGCACTAGACGAGAATGTGTTTATGCTCTCATTAACACCTCACATGTCTAAATGCAATGAATAGGCTGACTTCCACACACCCTATCACTTTCACCTGCCTACCTACCACTTCACCCTCATTTCTTCCTTCCTACTGTCTTTGCACATAGCTTATATTGTGATATTGTGTGCTAATAATATGATCAAACAGTTGTAATGTGGTACAGAGTGGGTATGCACGTGATTATGTGGTACAGAGTGGGTATGCACTGATTATGTGGTACAGTGTGGGTATGCAGTGATTATGTGGTACAGTGTGGGTATGCACGTGATTATGTGGTACAGTGTGGGTATGCACGTGATTATGTGGTACAGTGTGGGTATGCACGTGATTATGTGGTACAGAGTGGGTATGCACGTGATTATGTGGTACAATGTGGGTATGCACGTGATTATGTGGTACAGTGTGGGTATGCAGTGATTATGTGGTACAGTGTGGGTATGCAGTGATTATGTGGTACAGAGTGGGTATGCACGTGATTATGGTGATTATGTGATATTAGTGTAAGTGCATATGATAGTGTAGCAATGTTTAAATAATCATAGAGGTCAACAGACAACACTAGATATAAAGGTTGTTATGTCATCAAAAGGCATTTCAAGTTTAAGTGAAGGAGTCACATTGTAGGAACCATCTGTATGACTTTCATCGTAAAATACATTATTTTTACAAGTGTTCATTTCATAGTCTGAAAGGGTTCCTACAATGTGACTCGCTTCACTGGAAATCAGATGCTAAAATGTAACATCTTATTGTGATCTTAGTTGACCTTAGTTGACCTTTTGGTGACAGTGTGATGTTCCCACTGGAAAGAACAATGAGAGTTCCCACTAACCAACTCACCATACACCATAGCTAGGGCGATGATAGCACCAGTTGATGTCCCCACAATCCAGTCAAACAGTTGAGTTATCTTCCTCCCAGTGGCCACTTCAAGCTGACTGAGCACTTCAATCTGGGCCAGGCCCTTCATACCACCTCCGTCCAGACACAGGATACGACTCCCACCCTTCAGGTGTGGTCCTGGTCGTTGCGCGGTGAGTCTGTACTCTCCCAGCTCTCTCTGTTGCAGCACCAAGGCCAGCGCATCGTCGTTCACCACACTCAGCCCGTTCTCCAGCTTCTTATTGATGCCATCCTCCAGCATCTCTGACAGGGTTGGGTTGGCCAGCTGGGTGAGCTTCAGACTGCGCTCCAGGTCCATTCGCACCATCTCCTCCCTGCTCAGTTCCGGGAGCTCCTCGCTGTCCACTAAGGAGACAAGGGCTGGCAGGAAGGGGAACTCCCTCCTCTCTGGCTCCATCGCCCCACTCTTACAGCCCACCTTGTACAGCAGTTGGAGCATGGCGTCAACCAAGACACAACCTCCGACCTGTTTTGCACCGTCTTGAGTGGTCATTTTAACTCCGTCGTGCCCAGCTGCAGTATGGCTGCTTGCAAAGTGGGAATTGTGGGTGGCGCTGGCTTCTTTGGCAAGCTCCACCCACATCCAAGAGGAAGAGATATCGTCGGTGTGTGCCATGCTGGACAGGAGAATCTCCTTCATAGCACTGCAGCCCTTCTTGGCACGCAACTGCGCGATGGCTAGGTCTAGAGGGGTGTGGCCATTGTTGTTTGCTGTGTTTATGTCGATGCCAAATGCAATGAGAACCTTTGCACACAGGATGTCCTCCTGCTGTAAGGTGTGTGTGTAAAGAGAGAGATACACAATGAAACCCCTAAATGTCTGGGACATGTCTTGATTATTTTTTTCAGGGGTTTGAGCTTTCCAAAGTAAGTTGTTTGGGATAGTATTGAGGTGTCCTTATTTCAGTGAGTCCATATTGAGGGGTTTCACTGTAATAAAGCGTACATATTCCAACCCTACAGAAAAATGTTTCAAAGACTTGCCAAGATCCATACGGTCTTGGCATAAAAAATTCATAGGAATGTATAAACACACACACACACACACAAGCACGCACACACACACGCGCGCACACACACACACACACACACACACACACACACACACACACACACACACACACACACACACACACACACACACACACACACACACACACACACACACACACACAATACAAGACCAATTTCTAACCAGGATTGCACAGTGCAGTGCTGTGTTCCCTTCTGTATCTTGCGCATTAAGGTCCATGGCCGTACAACTGGTCAGCAAGGTCAAAAGCATCTCTGCCTTTTCCTTCTCTCCCGCCTCTTCCAAAATACAGTGGAGCGGGGTCTGGAAAACGATACATGACAAAACGCGTGACCGTAGCGCTTTGCTGCTCGCAACCGTCGGAAAATAAAGCCCAAGCCAGGGTTACTTCCCGAGGTACACGTGATCCTCACCTCTGCGCATCGTGGAGCGGATAGGATTCTTCGGAAACCTTTTATTCCAGAGACATGCTCTAGTTCCTGAAAGGTGGTATTTGATCAAGTACTTTCGTGTGTCGGAAGTGAGTGTAGGGTGTTAATGCAACGCGTTATTCTCTCTCGCTCGTATGCATCATTAACTGGACCACCTCCGGCGCGCGCGATTTGTATGTATATGTTTAAACTCCCCCCCCCCCCCCCCCCCCCCCCCGGCGACTCACAGAAAGTTAGTCACGTCTTACTATGTACTAACCGTGCCATGTCTGTTAACTCTTCGACATACCTTCAATCTCGTAGGATCCTGCATAATTATGTTCACTTTAGCAGTCGAGAAATTGCAAATCACGTGGGCACACATCTAGACGTACTATCACCACGCACGTACTCACCAATGTTTACATAGTCGTTAGATGCTAGCCAAGCTAGCTGCCTTGTGCTCGACGTTGAGAGGTTATCGCTACATGTACTACCCCGCAGGAAAAAAAATGATAGTTTACGTCATGTTGCAAAACGCTTTTGGTTGAACTATACATATGGATATAGTATTCATGATTCTACTCATTTGTGTTCATACAGAATGTTCATAATTACGCATCATGCAGTAAAAGACATTATCATGATCTTGTGAGGACCCTGCAGGGTAGTAACAACCTCTCAATGCAGTGTACAAGGTGGCTTTGGCTAGCATCCAACAGCTATGTTGGTCAAATCTGTCAGCTAGCTTCCATTACATAACGCTAATGAACAATTATTTGCCTCCTCATTGTACACTAGATCACACACACACACACACACACACACACACACACACACACACACACACACACACACACACACACACACACACTATATATATATATATATATAATACCACATAATCCTATAATCTTCTACCCTTCGTTCTCTGATTTGCTATCAGTTCTGTGATTGCTTTGATGTCCTCCTTTGACGTCAGCACTTTGGTATCCTGGACCATGTTCACCAGTAGTTCTAGATCTGTCTCCCCTGGCTTTATCATGTATTCAAAGCTTGGACAGAAACGGTAGAAAGGTATATCTATTGCTGCACAGATGCCTCTGGATTGTTCAGTCTGGCCTTCTGTTTTCGAAAGCTATGTGATAGAGTGATGTGAAGTCATGATATGTAGTGTGGTGTGTGATGTGGTGTGTGTGATGTGGTGTGTGTGATGTGGTGTGTGTGTGTGTGTGTGTGTGGTGTATGTGATGTGGTGTGGTGTGATGTGGTAGTGTGTGAAGTGGTGTGGTATTGTGTGAAGTGGTGTAGTGTGGTGTGGTGGGATGCTGTGGGTGTGGTGTGGTGTGGTGGGTGATGTGGGTGTGGTGGTGTGATGTGGGTGTGGTGTGGTGTGGTGATAGTTTTACACCCTCCACTGGACACTCACAGCTGTGGCAAATAGCTCAATAAGGTTTTGAGTGCGTGTTAGGACATTATCCTTGACACTGAACCAATGCCTTCCAGGGGCTGCAAAGTCTTGCACATTGACACTTCCCATCTGCTTTACAGGGTATATTCCTGTTCCTATGGAAACTGCCAGTGAAAGTGGAAGCTTCATTCCCTTACTGCGATGCCATGTTTCCATCTTGGTCAGAGCAAAGCCACAGGGGTTGTTGGCCATGAGCCCTCCGTCCACATAGTTCTCAAACTCTGTGAAGAACACTGGAGCAGCCGATGTGTAGCGAGCCACCTTCCACACTGGCTCTGAGAAAGGTACAAAATAATGTTATGAGATAATGATGGCATTGATGTTTATTGTGTTGTGTTTCATGTGTGTATTTTTAATTCCCAGGAAGTGGGGGTATACCTCTTTAGTTTAACATTGTCATCTTTACCTCTTCCAACATGAAAGTGGTTATTATCTTTACCTCTTCCAACATGAAAGTGGTTATTAACTTTACCTCTTCCAACATGAAAGTGGTTATTATCTTTACAATATGATGGGTACAGTATAAAGCCTAAAATAAATGCCTCTTCCCCAGTTCTAACACATAAATGCCTCTTCCTCAGTCCTAACATATCAATGCCTCTTTCCCAGTCCTGAGACACCAATTCCTCTTCCCCAGTCCTAATACATCAACACCTCTTCCTAACACATAAATGCCAATGCATGTGACTTACGTGTGGAGAATTCATCATCAAAACAGTTGTTGAAAAAATGGAGTTGTGGGTCTGTGGTCTTCTTGCACACAGCACCAATTAGTACCCTTAAGGGGAGGGGTGATGACATATGGCCACTCCCCTAACATACATCTTACATCCAATCATTAACATTAATATTATTTCATGTGTGAATATAAAATTATATTTTTAGTGGATCATTAAGCTGGAGATCCATTGGTTACAAGTACAACAAAGCATGCATTGAAATTATCAAGTCGTGTGCACGATAAAAAAACAGCATCACTAAGAGTCAACATTTAACTCATTAAAAGTTAATTAACTTTGGCTCACTTTGGATGGTGCACATCATTCATACACATGGTGGTACCAAAGTTCTCCTTCAGAAGTTCTTCAAGTGCTTCTGTGTCATAGTTCATACCCCGTGGGTTTGCAAATACCTTTTCTCTAAGTCTGAAGTATAGCTGTCTCAGCTCTTTCAGACTTTTCTTTGCTTTAAGAGATTATAATGTGAAGGGAATGAATACTATTCACACGGGCACAGGACCACTAGCACATGTGCACACCCATGCACATGTACGCACACACCCACACGCACACACGCACACGCACATGCACACACACACACACACACGTACACACACACACACGTACACACACACACACATGCACACACACACACACACACACACATGCAACACAAAAAGTACCATATACAATGGCGAGAGCAAGAATGCCTCCAGTTGATGTTCCTACAATCCAATCAAAGAGCTCCGGGATGGTTTGGTTATTGCTGGCCTCTAGCTGGGTCAACACCTCAATCTGCACAAGGCCCTTGATCCCACCTCCATCCAAAGAGAGCACACGATCTCCCAACTTGACAGGAGGTGGCAACGTTTCCTTGTACCTCTTGAGTTCCCGGGATTGCAAGGTCACAGCGAAGGCCTCACTCACGTCATTCATGGTTTGGCCGCCATGTAGCCTGTGGTTAATCTCCTCCTCCAGCTTGTCGCAGATGTCTACGCTGGACAGCCCACTGAACAGGTCAATCAGCCTTAAACTGTGGGGTGGGGTCTCGTAGGCACCCTCTTCATCACCAAGCGCCACGTCCATGGACATCTGTCGTGATGGTAGCAGCGACTCGTAGTACTCCCTCCACTTCTGGTTGGTAAGGGCACCTGATGCTTGGAGCAGTTTCAAAATGGAGGATGCATTCCCAATGACGTCCTTGACTTGGCTAGCGTGATTTCAGGGGAGGATGGAGGATTGGAAGCCACCATTTCTGTGGCTAGGTCCAGAGGAGTCTTGTTGTTGCCATTACAAGCATTTATGTTGGCATCGAAGGCCAGAAACAGCTTGGTACACAGCAGGTCACCGTCCTATTGTATGGGATGAGCACGCCTACGTGTATTATATGCGACATGATGTGTGGGGGTGTGAGCATTGTCACGCATATGTGCGGATGCGTCGAGTGTAAGCATGCGGCACGCCAGCCAGCGGCACGCCAGCCAGCGGCACGCCAGCCAGCGGCACGCCAGCCAGCGGCACGCCAGCCAGCGGCACGTTGAAACATTGCGACTTGAATGTTCCAAAAGCCACATACCACCACCGCGGCCCGTCTAGCCCTCACATTAACGAACGTACCCGCACGGCGTAATGCAGGGGTGTGTCTCCGTTATTGTCCGGTTGGTTGATCTTTGCGCTCGAATTGGCGAGGAGGGTTGTAAGGATCTCTCCCTTGTCCTTTCTCCCCCTCTTCAAGATGGTGTGCAGCGGGGTGAGCCCGGCATCGTTCCTGACGTTCACGTCCACCTCGACATCTGTCCTGCGGAGAAGCTCCAACAAAGCCTGAGATGAGCGGGGTACGTGTGAGCGTGTATGTGTGCGTGCGTGCGAGTAAGCCGATCACATGTCTGGACGAGGTTAGTACTGTACTTCCATCGCAAAGCACCTTTGAGTCCTTTGGATCGAACAGTCTATCTGACAAATCCTTGGAATCCTAATGTAATAGCAGCGAAAGTAATATCGTTAGGAACTGACCAGCCATACACTAGCTATTGATCAATGCCACCAGGTTCCGAAATCCGTTACCTTTGTACGAATAGCCATCCTGTCCCAGTAGCCCTTCTAGTTAACTAGATTATCTAACTAGATTGGTTTGTCGTGGAATGAATTCGATTTTTTTTATTATTATTTTTAAATTTTTTTGCTTGTAATATACTTGTACCATTCATGGAGAGGCACATCAGCAAAGAAGAACACACACACACACACACACACACACACACACACACACACACACACACACACACACACACACACACACACACACACACACACAATCATCACGAGAACACAGCAGTAGAGTCAACTATTTGACAATCTTCAGTACAACAAGAACGACAACCAGAACCGTCACTAGCACAATCACCAACACTGTCACCACAACGTAGACGATGCAGCAGGTTAGTCGATTGGAGCATTTCTATTTGTAATGAAGACAACACGATGAGATCACATGACCGAAATCATGTGACTACTAATGCACATTGCAATGATGAGGTAACATGTTGCAATATGAGATCATGCAACGTGCTGGACACACCTTATATTTAGTGGCTTGTACAAGTTCCTGATTTCCACTTTCAACATGATTTGCAGCTATTTCAGTTTTCTCACCAATTTGCTCTAATATAAGTCCATGCCATAGAGAAATAGATACCAACTGACCTCAGAGTACTTTGGATCGGATGCTTCTTTACCCTCTCCCTCCCCTTCCCTCACCTCCCTTCCCTCCTCACCTCCGGTTGACATCATTGTTGGGCAAATGAGGCACCTCCCCTCACCCCTCCACACCCCACCCCATCACATACCTACCACCTCTCCTTGCTCGGCAACCATTGCTGCGAGGTCATCAAAAATAGTTTTCATATCATTAATATTGCTCTGACAAAAAAAAGTGACATCCTTGAAAATGGAAATAGAAAGTCACATGCATCCATGTATCCCCATAGGCAGGTCCAGATTAAGGCAAACATGGGCCTGAGCAACACAGTCAGAATCCCATCCCCCTCTTCCCCCTTCCCATTCCCATTCCCATCCCCCCCTCCCATTCCCATTCCCAATTGCCTTTGAGTTGTAGTTATTGAAATACAGGCTTGTCATACATGGTCATACAATGGTCAAAAATGGTCACACATGGTCACACAATGGTCAAAAATGGTCAGACATGGTCATACAATGGTCACAAATGGTCACACATGGTCATACAATGGTCACAAATGGTCAGACATGGTCATACAATGGTCACAAATGGTCACACATGGTCATACAATGGTCAAAAATGGTCACACATGGTCAAACATGGTCACAAATTCACACATGGTCACAAATAGTCATACATGGTCATACAATGGAGTCATACATGGTCATACAATGGTCAAAAATGGTCACACATGGTCACACATGGTCACACATGGTCATACAATGGTCACACATGGTCATACAATAGTCACACATGGTCACAAATAGTCATACATGGTCATACAATGGTCACAAATGGTCACACATGGTCATACAATGGTTACACATGGTCATACAATGGTTAAAAATGGTCACACATGGTCATACAATGGTCACAAATGGTCACACATGGTCATACAATGGTTAAAAATGGTCACACATGGTCATACAATGGTCACAAATGGTCACACATGGTCATACAATGGTGTAAAAATGGTCACACATGGTCATACAATGGTCACAAATGGTCACACAGTATGGTCATACAATGGTCACACATGGTCATACAATGGTCACACAATGGTCACACATGGTCACACATGGTCATACAGAAGCATGCACAGAAATTGTGAGACAATACACATGGGTGCAAAGCTGAATCAAAAATTACATAATACTTAGAGCGAAATAGTGACTGAAATGATCACACGTCACAGCTGGAACGTTTGAGACTAATATCTGTCACGGGTTTACTGTGTCACTCCGATCATAAGTTTAATTTGTACAACTTTAATGCATGTCAGAAATGATTGCTCTTAATGATGAATGCACTAAGGCTAACCCTATCAATGCTATCTTGCAGTGATAGACCCTCTCAATCATCTCACTACAAGCATGAATGCACTAAGGCTAACCCTATCAATGCTATCTTGCAGTGATAGACCCTCTCAATCATCTCACTACAAGCATGAATCCACTAAGGCTAACCCTATCAATGCTATCTTGCAGTGATAGACCCTCTCAATCATCTCACTACAAGCATGAATCCCTAGCATACAATACATGTGATAACCTTAAGTACTAAATAGAGCACACCTCCACAACTGGCTCTTCCTCTCTCACTCCACCCTCTTCCCTCCCTCCTCCTAACCTCCAGCTGTCTGATGGCTGCTGCACTCTCATTTGCTTCACTTGTACTAGCCTGGACCTGCCGATAGGCCTGTGGAGTGAAACTGACACGCCCACGCACTTCATTTATTAAATCCACCAATGAAATCATGTAGTGATGTACATAGCTATTGCATTACCACTGTGAAGTGGTGATACTGACATTATGTTAGCCTGATTACAATTGTGTCATCATAACACTATCTGGTTCACTCTTGTCGCTATGTATACTATTGTGTTATCTGGTCACCCAAGGTGTTATCTGGTCACCCAAGGTGTTATTAGGTCTTTGTTGGTGTTATCTGGTCACCATGGTGTTATGCATAATGGTATTATCAGCTAATAAGGTAGATTCATTATAGTTGTGACCGGTCAGCATGTATATGGTGACAACTATATTGTGGGCAATACTGTGTGTGTGTGTGTGTGTGTGCGTACGTATGTGCGTACGTGTGTGTGTGTATGTGTGTGCGTGCTGCGTACGTGTGTGTGTGTGTGTGTGTGCGTATGTGTGTGCGTGTGTGCATACGTGTGTGTGTACGTACGTGTGTGTGTGTATGTGTGTGCGTGTGTACGTGTGTGTGTGTGTGCGTACGTGTGTGTGCGTACGTGTGTGTGTATGTGTGTGCGTGCTGCGTACGTGTGTGTGTGTGTGCGTATGTGTGTGCGTGCATGCATACGTGTGTGTGTGCGTACGTGTGTGTGTATGTGTGTGCGTGTGTACGTGTGTGTGTGTGTGTGTGCATGTTTAATTATCAACCCATGCAGTACTTCACCACTATGCTAGACTCCCATGCTGTAGAGTCCTAACACAGCTACCTTACCTATCAATCAGTAATGCCCAAAACTAAGCCTATGTGTGCTATACTGTAGGTGTGATGCAATGTTACTGACTGGTTTGGCAACAACGGGGGCAAGGGTTAAGAGTATCCCACGAGCCTGTGTAACGTTTCCCAACCCCCAGCTGTGGTGGCACCATGCAGCTAGTGCCGCTAACCACAAGCCAGGTGGCCAGTGTAGCAAGCAAGGGACGCTGGTCCAGGCTTGGCTGCAAGGCCAGTATAATTGGGAAAGCCCTCCGGCTAAGACAGGTACCAGGGTGACGCAGGCCACCAACTGGGTGACCTGTGTACCAAGCCAGGACGCTGGTCCAGGCTTGGCTAGCCAGGTTAGTAGGGACAAGCCCGTAGGGCTCTGCCCTGCCAGATTGTAATTGAAATGAATAAACAATAGCAAAGTACAACACAGCAATGCACAAAGGGAGTGGAGGGAGGGAAGCGTGAACAGTCAGGACTGTGTCTGGTGAATAGTGCCAGGGTATTGTCGTATGCATGCTACTATACCCCATTGGTTAGCCCTCCTTTAGAATCTGCTAACAAAGGCGACGCACATGAATCGGCAGCGCCCCCTTTGGCGGGAGCTTTACTCATGCAACTAACAAAGCGAGCCACCATTGGTGCCATAGTGAGGGAGGCGCGGTGTGAGGCTAGGCTAAGGCTTACTAATTATAAGTCTGGTGTTAAGATGTGGTTACATGTAGCATGAATTACTGGTGCCCAATTAAACTCTGTTTAGATACCTAAACAGTACCTTGTGTGTGTGTGCGTGTGTGTTTGTGTGTTTGTGCGTGTGTGTGTGTGTGAATGTGTGTGTGTGGGTGTGTGTGCGTGTGTGTTTGTGTGTTTGTGCGTGTGTGTGTGTGTGCATGTGTGTGTGTGTGTGTGTGTGCGTGTGTGTGTGTGTGTGTGTGTGTGTGTGTGTGTGATTGTTGTCACGTTAATGGTCAGTGTGTCACATAAGGTAAACGTTTACCTTGGTGGGCGTGGCTCTTCTCTGGTTGCTTCTCGGATAGGAGATGGATATGCAATAGGCTGGTACCAGAAAAGACAGGTTATGTGTGAGGCACAATCCAATCCCCATGTCCTCATGTCCCCTCCAATCCCCATGTCCCCATGTCCCCCTCCAATCCCCATGTTCCATCAATTACAACCCATGTCCCAATTTGTCTACTACATTCCATAATGTCCCCATACATCCTCATGGTCCCCATGTCCCCCACACACCCCTCCAATATGCGTGTTGTATGTGTGAACAACACTTCCTGCAGCACTGGTTCTGTCGAAAGCTTCCTGTTCCATCTCTGCAGTAGTCTGCATGTTAGGATGTACACCACCCACACACACACCACACACACACACACACACCCACATTGCCATACACCACACACATCACCATACACACACAGAAAACATCAATAATTGTGTCTGTTTACATTACATGTCATCATTATCACACAATCCCAATTAAGTAGCTCTGAATAGTAACTTAAATTGGCTATCCCATAGGACTGATGTGGAGCTTTACAGTCATTAACCCTTAAGCATTGAACACGTCACACACACACACCACACGTCACACACACACGTCACACACACACACACACACACACACACACACACACACACACACACACACACACACACACCACACACACACACACACACCCACACACACACCACGGCACACACACACACGACAACCTGTTGAAGAGACTGGAATCTTGTCATGATGTCCTTGAATGCCTTCATGAGGCACCATACTGCACTGCAGCGCCCTCTGTATGCACAGACGACCAACATATCCTGATGAGACTGTGTCAGTACGCTTTATAACATAACTACAAACTACAAATATGCACCATGGCACATATAGACTCACACCTAAATGCATCACACACACATTCCAACACGTCCTACACACCCCACATACACCCACATACCCCACATACATCACTTACACACTCTCGCACACTTACATCACTCAAGTCTGTCGGGTCCACCTTCCTGCAAGATGTCTCAGTTATTCTAGCTAGCGCTGTGTTGTCGTCCACCAGTTGAAGTCTGAGGGGAGTGTTGGCATCAGAGGTCACCTCTTTGCAGCACATCCCCTTCACATACTACAACCCCCTCACATACACACAACACCCTCACATACACACAACACACACTGTGTGACATGTGAGGGTATACTGCTGCAATGTGCATTACACATTAGCCCAATGCACTACTACACACACAACCACAACAATCACACACAACACATCACACACACATGCGCACACACATGTACAACGCACACATACACACACACGTAACAC
>JABACO010000023.1:611774-624274 GCA_013339895.1 Ephydatia muelleri
ACCCAAGACCTATTCTACTCTTCCCCATCCCCACCCAAAACCCTACTCTTCCCATCCCACTCAAGACCCCTATTCTACTCTTCCCCATCCACTCAAGACCCCACCAAGACCAAGACCCTACTCTACTCTTCCCCCTCCCCACTCAAAACCCTACTCTACTCTTCCCCATCCCCACCCAGGCCCTACTCTTCCCCATCCCCACTCAAGACCCTACTCTACGCTTCCCCAACCCCACTCAATACCCTACTCTACTCTTCCCCATCCCCACTCAATACCCTACTCTACGCTTCCCCAACCCCACTCAATACCCTACTCTACTCTTCCCCATCCCCACTCAATACCCTACTCTACTCTTCCCATTCCCACTCAAGACCCTACTCTACTCTTCCCCATCCCCACTCAAGACCCTACTCTACTCTTTCCCACTCAAGACCCCTATTCTACTCTTCCCATCCCCACCCAAGTCCCTACTCTTCCCACTCAAGACCCTACTCTACTCTTCCCCATCCCCACCCAAAACCCTACTGTACTCTTCCCCAACCCCACTCAAGTGTGGACACATGATGGATGGATTAGTGGACACATGATGGATGGATTAGTGGACACATGGTGGATGGATTAGTGGACACATGATGGATGGATTAGTGGACACATGATGGATGGATTAGTGGACACATGATGGATGGATTAGTGGACACATGATGGATGGATTAGTGGACACATGATGGATGGATTAGTGGACACATGAGGATGGATTAGTGGACACATGGTGGATGGATTAGTGGACACATGATGGATGGATTAGTGGACACATGATGGATGGATTAGTGGACACATGATGGATGGATTAGTGGACACATGGTGGATGGATTAGTGGACACATGATGGATGGATTAGTGGACACATGATGGATGGATTAGTGGACACATGATGGATGGATTAGTGGACACATGATGGATGGATTAGTGGACACATGGTGGATGGATTAGTGGACACATGATGGATGGATTAGTGGACACATGATGGATGGATTAGTGGACACATGATGGATGATTAGTGGGCACATGATGATGGATTAGTGGACACATGATGGATGGATTAGTGGACACATGATGGATGGATTAGTGGACACATGATGGATGGATTAGTGGACACATGATGGATGGATTAGTGGACCCATGATGGATGGATTAGTGGACACATGGTGGATGGATTAGTGGACACATGATGGATGGATTAGTGGACACATGATGGATGGATTAGTGGACACCTGATGGATGGATTAGTGGACACATGCTGATGGATTAGTGGACACATGATGGATGGATTAGTGGACACATGATGGATGGATTAGTGGACACATGATGGATGGATTAGTGGACACATGATGGATGGATTAGTGGACACATGATGGATGGATTAGTGGGACACATGATGGAGGATTAGTGGAAATATGGAGGGAGGGAGGGAGGAGGGAGGGAGGGACTAGGGAGGGAGGGAGGAAGGGTGCCATATATAACAGACTAACCACACCCACCTGAGCGCTGATAAAATTTGTCTACACCATCTTCTCCATATCTGAAACACATAAGGCATTAATGAAACACATGAAGTTAATTAAATGCCAGGTCTGGGCACCATCAAAAAATAGGTCTGGGCACCATCAAAACACTGGCATGGGCACCATCAAAACATAGGCCTGAGTACCATCAAAACACTGGCTTGGACACCAAAGGCCTGTGCATTACACATGTATTGCCTATTGAGCCCAGGCCTGCACCCATGCTAACATTAGCAGGTGCCCTGTTCCCATGCTCATCCAGGTGCCCAGTCCCCATGCTCACCAGGTACCCAGTTCCCATGCTCAACCAGGTGCCAGTTCCCATGCTCACCCAGGTGCCCAGTTCCCATGCTCACCCAGGTGCCCAGTTCCCATGCTCACCCAGGTGCCCAGTTCCCATGCTCACCCGGGGATTAACGGATTTCTTAGTCATCTTGAGAAATTGTAGCAATGAGCCAGATGTAATGTACTCAGTGATGAAGACCAGCTAGTGATTGAAAGAACACAATGTAAGTTATGTTTGGGGTAAGGGGGAGGGAGGGACAGGGTGGGGGGAGGGAGGGACAGGGTGGGGGGAGGGAGGGACAGGGGGGGGGAGGGAGGGACAGGGTGGGGGGAGGGAGGGAGGGTAAGGGGGAGGGAGGGACAGGGTGGGGGGAGGGAGGGACAGGGTGGGGGGAGGGAGGGACAGGGTGGGGGGAGGGAGGGACAGGGTGGGGGGAGGGAGGGACAGGGTGGGGGGAGGGAGGGACAGGGTGGGGGGAGGAGGGACAGGGTAAGGGGGAGGGAGGGACAGGGTGGGGGGAGGAGGTAAGGGGGAGGGAGGGACAGGGTGGGAGGATGTACTTCAACTTACCCGGTCCAACTGGTTGACTTTGTCATGCCAGAATCCACAAAGTTGATGATGTTGTAATGCTATGCAGAGGGTATGTTGATCAGTCAAACAAAAGCCAAAACACCCACCCACCCACCACACCACCCCACCCAGTGGTGTTGGAACATTAAAGGATCCCCAATGGTCAACAAAATCATCCAACTGTTAGGATCTTATGGCATGGAACCCACTTCTGCTTTAAAAATAAGATATTGTGTGCATCTCATTGCTAGAAAACGATATGGAAGTGACTGGCCAGCTGTGTTTCAAGAGCGGCAAGCATGGGGACGGGGAACACAAAGCTAAGATAGGGGGACATGTAAGGTACAATGCAATGGCTGGATCACGAGAATGGACAGGAAATGAAGAATCAACCACATGAGAAGAGTAGTGGAAAGAAAGAAAACGTGGACGAGAGAAGATGGAGGAGCAAAGAAATGAAAGAAAGGTGAGTAGTGCCAAGAGGGAGGGTGAATGGTGGCTACCACACTACCTTCACTTCCGTTAGCTTCTGAAGAATTTTCGCAAGCCTCTCCTGTCATAAAAAACAATATTAAAACTGAAACTAAAATTGCATTTACACAGCACATACACCCACAACAAACACACGCAAACACACGCACGCACAAAACACCGACAGTCCATATACTGCCACGAACCTTGCGATGGCCTCCTCGTGATGCTCTCTGTTGGAATAACACACTTCGTTCCAGACCACTTCTACCCCATTCTCCGTGTCCATCGCCAGGTAGGCGGCGTCAATGCCTGGCACATCACGGGCCACCTTACAAAACACAGAAGTGACTCATCATCCGTGCTAGTGTATTCACTCCCCTGTACTTGTTGTTTTTGTCTTCTGCCATCTTCCATTATGACTTGTCTCGAGACTCTGGTTCTCTTCTTCTCCATCGGACAACTCTCTGTCCGCGGTGTTGGGCTCAGAGCAGGCAGACCTGCAACCACTTTCGAGCTAGTTGGAGATCTGGGCATCCCAAGGCGCCACGTAAATGACTCTTATTACGGGATAACGCTCTTAGATTAACGGTCACGCACGCGCACGGTTAAATAACCGATATTAAATAAACGATGTTTAACGTACACGTCTGCCTTATATGTACCAGGTCTGTTATGACGTTCAATTCCGTCATATCAGATCTGGTACATGAAACAACCACTGTTGACTTCTTTACATGTAGTCCTCATGCGGTTTAAGAAGCAGTCGAATAGTATTTAGGCAGTAAAAGCCGATATTTGTATCAATGTCTGAGTCGGCCTGACTGTTTGAATATGGTCACTTAATTGTAACGTTTATACTTCATAGCATTATCAGAGAGTAAGCACACATCTCTGGCACTATTAACTAATTCAAAGTGCGCAGTAGTTTTTATTTATTTATTTTCCCCTGGGAGAGAGGGGAAGACAGGACACAGCCTCTTCCAGACAATTGTAATGTCCTGCGTAGGTTGTCTTAGAACCGGGGTTTTGGTGGTACGCTATATCGCAGGTGACCTCTTAATTTAATTATCTGCATGTAAAGCTACTCATGAAGATATCTAATGAAAGTACACCCCAAGTTGAGGCAGCGTACACAACCAAAAGTTTGAGCCGAATACGGACTCGCAAAAATAGCTCCGTAACACCTCCGCTGGGCAGAACTACGTTTCCGGTACTCCTGCTTATACAGTCCGCTACGCTCCTGTATATGAATAAACTAAACGATGCCGTATTGACCATCCGTAACACCTCCGATCGGCAGCGCTCACGTTACGGACACGTAAATTTTTGGTTGTGTATCGACACCCTTTTTATGACCGCTCCGTAATCTGACATACGTCAGTGTCGCGTGTCACGCAATATAAATTAATACAACAGGAGTGACGTAACCATAATTATTATGTTACGAATGTAGTTATTGAAATTTCAACCAGGTGATGTCATTTAAAACGTGCAAGTTCTTTACCGCCTTTGCTTGCTTCGGCACACTACTTGTGTTGTATTACTGTCTTTTAGTTACAGTCATCGAGAAAGAGACGCAGCAAGTTCTGCAAACTCGTAGTATCGACTCACAAACTTCCAAAAACCAAGCTGACAGCCGGCGTAGCGTAGATGTGGAACGGGCTGCAGAAAAAACCGAACGTTCTTCTGAGGATGCGTTCATTATCCCTGTTACTTCCGCCCCTTCTCAAGACGTGCACGCAGTCTCCGAATCGATTGCACGTCATCAACAGGAGTCTAAAATACAGTACAACCAAACTCACATCACTAGACAAATTCTAGTGCAGGAGAGCATACAACGCACGTGCCAGGCAATGTCCCTTATCAACTCATCGTCGGCCCTCTCATCATGGCAACTGTCATATCTCTTGAAGCACTTGATTGTGGATGACAGGACGCACCTTCTCTACTGCTATGTTCCGAAAGTAGGCTGTGCCAACTGGAAAAGGATATTCAATATTCTTTATGGTGACTATCACTCCGTTGAGAACATCTCAGCTGTGAACCATTCCTCAATGAAGCTCCTTAGTTCTTACTCCGACCAGGAGATTGCCTATCGTTTAAAGAACTACTTTAAATTCATGTTTGTTCGACATCCAATGGACAGGCTTCTCTCAGCCTTTAGGAACAAGTTTGGAGAACACTTCAAGACCTTTGAGGCAAAGTATGGTGTGCACATAGTTAGAAACTTCAGGCCAAACCCCCCTGCACACACAAAGGGGGATGATGTGACCTTTGCTGAATTCCTTTCATATGTAGCTTCGACCAGTAACAACCTGCTCAATGAACATTGGAGTCCTTACATCGATCTTTGTCAACCATGTTTTGTTGATTATGATTATGTGGGGCATTTTGAGTTTCTTGAGGAAGATGCCTCATTCCTTCTTTCTACTCTAAAGCTGGACAAATTTGTTCATTACCCACAGAAGCAAAAATACTACAACACACTGTCTGAAAGGAGAGAGGTGCCTACCTTGAAAGTGTTCCTTCCAAAGTGTTACATGATGTGATCAACAAGTTTGCCTTGGACTTCCAACTGTTTGGATACCAACCACATTTTGTAGGAACTCCCCAAACAATATAACGAACTGGCAGAGTGACAGTTATGTGTAGAAATCCAAATCGTATGACGTAATTTGTATATATATATATATGTGTGTAGGTCATCACGTGCGCGCGATAAAATATAGTTGATTAATATCTCTCCGAATGCCTGGCTGTCGTGGTCAGTTTCTTCTACTTTCCTTAGTGCTACCGGCGAGCGCGGATAAACGTACGTGAGTTATTCCCCTCTTCCACACCTGCCACTAGCAAATGTGGATTTATGGGATTGACAATGAGCGAGCACACCAAAATAACTGCATTTACCCCTTCATCAGCGTACTACGCCATTCCAGTTGCCATTTTCATCCTTGTTGCTATCCTCTTGGTGGTATGTGTCACACTGTGGGTCGTACCGTACTGCGTGGATCACCAGAGGAAGAGGAAGAGGCAGACAGACGCGGCAAAAGGTGCCAACTTGGACGATGACGATGATGAGATTTCGACAGGTAAGAGAGGCTCTTCAAAATGCATCGCACGTTGTATTTTGGAGAACGAACTGTTGGACTGTACGCATGTACACGCGCGCAGCCGCACACACTGACTCATCATCCACAACATCATCCCCCCCACACACACACACACAAAACACACACACAAAACACACAACACAAAACACACACACAAACACACACAAAACACACACACACACACACACACACACACACAACTTTGGGTTGGATGTACTTGCGTTGCGGGTTTTAAGTTACATAGGTGGAATGAGTGTGTAGAGATTTGGGAAGAACGTATAGCATTTCATTATCTCCGCACAGCTTACAAGGAAAAAACTGTAGAGGCTGCTGAGGATGAGGGGAAAAGCAATCCTTACATCTCACGACCTCAAGTGAACTACCCTCCTCTTCCTGAGAAAGAAGCAGTGGATTTTGCAGATGATGTTCAGCCCAACCCAACCTATGCAACCAACACACCATACTTCTTTCCTGTAAACCCAAAGCCCCAGCCAAGCCCAGTGTACCCAAGAACAGACCAGTATGGGGTCTCTTCACAAGTAACTCCAGGAGAAGAAACTGAACTGTAAAACTCACCACTACAGCATAGATTGGTCTACAGTTAGATTCCTCTACAATTGCTGTGGTCCTTTTCACTCAAGCTTGTATTACTTTTTGTTTTTCACCATATCAGCTACACATTACTACAGACATTTTGTATGAAAGAATATGTTTGCAATATGCAAAGTCAGCAATACATTAGTTGCATGTACACAGGCATGTATAATGAACGGACATAGATTCTACCAACAGCAAGGTGTGCAGCACACTACTACTTTACGAATGATGCAATGAGGTTATCAAAAAATGGGTCTTTGGTGTACTTCAACAGCGTGTCGTCTTCGGCAACAAGCCCAATGCCTTTAGCCCATCCGGAGGCCAGTGACTTATGAGACTTGGGTTGCTCAGTTGTTGAAGTGTCCTTGGTCTGTTCTTTTGCAGAACTGCTACTGGTAGCTCCTCTGGGGAGTTGGGGGGAGGTCTCCTCGGGGACTGCCCTGGCACTGTCCGAAACCCCCTTTGTGGACTCTTGGGTTCCAACTGGGGTCACCCTGCCCTTTGTGGACTCGTGGGTTCCAACTGGGGTCACCCTGCTCTCAGGTGCGCGCACAACTGTTGCATTGGTCTCAGAATGAGGATTCTGAGTCACTGCATCACTCTCAACTTTAGCATCCTCAGCTTCACATTGAGCTGTGCGAGGTACTGCGGGCTCAGGAATCGACTGGACAACACTTGAGAATGAAGCTGGGTGGGAAGCTACAAGATGCGGCTGCTGGTCTGGGGACTGGTGCTGCTCTGTTTGAGGTGGATCATTTGTTGGCACCTGGTGTGACCTTTGCACTCCCTGCTGGTGCATTGCCCAATCTTTCACAGCTGGTTGGCCTGAAAGACTTGGTGCAGCAGTTTGGATCTGAGGCTGGGCTGGCTGAGCCTTCTGGAGAAACTGGGTCTGTTGGATTTGCTGGGGACCAACATGCACACTCAAATTGAGACAGAAATGCTGCTGAAATCCCAGATGGAAGCATACAGAACACTGATGGTGGCCTGCAGTTGTGACAGCAGCTTTCAGAGTGATGGAAACCTTTCCTAACAGAATAGCCTGTTCAATTGACTTGGGTTTCCATTCTGGTTTCTTGGGTTGTTTAGGAAGGAATGTATCCCCTTCAATTCTGGCGATGTTGAACACAGACTTTGATTCACAGTTACACACAATACCCAAAAGAGTCTGCCAGTTCTGGATAGAAAGATACCCATGACAACAAAACTCAACAAATCCTCTCTGAGCTTTTATTTAGAGCATAAACACAGTGACATCCTGACAAAGTAGTGCACAAATAGACACATTTCTCATTGACATAATTCCAGCACATGTGCAAAGCCATTACCCTCTGACAATACACTGGTACACACAGAGCAGCCAAGCAATCCAACACACCCCTGACCATATGTCAGGATCAAACACACCCCTGACCATATGTCAGGATCAAAAACACACCCCTGACCATATGTCAGGATCAAAACACACCCCTGACCATATGTCAGGATCAAACACACCCCTGACCATATGTCAGGATCAAAAACACACCCCTGACCATATGTCAGGATCAAACACACCCCTAACCATATGTCAAGATCAAACACACCCCTGACCATATGTCAAGATCAAACACACCCCTAACCACATGCCTGCACACCCCTGACCATATGCCTGCATGGCAGCATACAAGACCAGCACACAATGCATACCTGGCCTTCTAGGGTGATTTGCCAGGAGAACTCCTTGCCAGACTGGACAGACACATCTAGTGGCTGACCTGACAGCATCAGCTTCATGCCATATTCAGAATCTCCCTGCAATACCAAGGTGAGGAGAAAAAATAAGCTACAAAACAAAACATCCAATGTCAACAATAGTCCACTTACATTTGCTGGCAAGACCACGCCCTCACCCTGAGGCACAATGCTTAGTGGATTCTGCTCGCCAGCTGTCTTTCTCCGCCTATGCTGGTAACGGTTTCCCCACTCAACAAACTCGTCCTCGGAGTGTGCCTTCCGACAGTTCAATCTGTCCCTGCACACATCAGATCTGGTGAGAGCATAGAGTGCAGGTAAGCAACTCATCCATCCACACACAGGCACAAGGAGCCCTATACACCAAGTGTAAGCACACTCCTGCGCCAATGCCCACAACCTGAATACACCCACCCAACCACCCACCCACCCACCTACCCACCCATGTACGCCCACCCACACACCCACCCATGTACCCCCACCCACCCACCCACCTTGGACACATGGAGAATTGTGAAGGTGTCTTGTCAAACGGAGGTGGAACATACTTCCAAATGGTTGCATAGCAACAGTCCTTCTGCACGGCACTAACGTGGTCTTCATCTTGGCAGTGCTCGGCAAGTTCCTCTGCCGATTCAAACCCCTGGTAGCAGAGAAGGCACGTGCACAACCCTTCAGCCGTTTCACCAGACCCTGCCTGGCCACCAACATGCGCAGTAGTAGTGATGTCAGTGTGAGGGGTTCCCTGCTCAGTGGAGAGAGAAGGGGAGTCTTCGATAAGAGACTGGCTTGCCACAGAGCTGAGGTCAGACTTGTGGTCCTGGGAGAGGACTCTTCCTTCAGCGCCCTCACCGCCAAATGGATCCAGCTGAGAATCTTGTGAGTAAAAGACCTCCTCCTCCACCACCTTATGCAGTGTGGTGCCCAGTCCAGAGGAGCCCTCGGAATGAGGTATTGCCAGATGTCCCTGTTGCCTGGTGCCTACTGGTCCCGCTAAAGACAGTTGTACAGAAGGGTAGCTTCCCTGTGGCCCAACATGCGTGGTCTGTCCTCTGCTGCTGAGCTGGTCTGGCTGGCTCAATGAAGGAGAGGAGACCGATGGGGGGAGAGGTGAACCGCCCATATGGGTGGAGTTTGGGTCGACCTGGGATAGGAGAGGTTGGGAGGAGCTTGGGGTCACCCCACCCGTGAGAACACGTGTGGGCAGTTGTTGTCCTAACAGGGCAGGGAACAACTCGTATTGGCTACCATCAAATCCAGTGGTAGCCGAACCGCTGTCAACTTGCACTTCCTGTGGGGCAGGCAGCTCCTCCCCTTCCTGTGGGGCAGGCAGCTCCTCCCCTTCCTGTAGGGCAGACAGCTCCTCCCCTTCCTGTAGGGCAGGCAGCTCTGCTCCGGCCCAATCACTCAGTAGCTTTCTCAGTGCTTCCGCAACATCACTGACTGGGTCAGGAGGAGGAGGCTGAACAGACTGGTCCTCTTCAGCATGGTAAGGTGGGTATTCATCACCATAAGGGTCCTCTTCAGCATGGTAAGGTGGGTATTCATCATCATACTGGTTGTCAGATAGAGAAGGGTTCTCTGACGATTGATTGTCATAGTAATCGTGCTTCGGGTACATGTAGGCAGGCTCGTCATGAAGGAACTCAGTGTATAGCTCTCCAAATGGTGTATCTAAGCGTTTGAATGGCAGCCATGGCTACGTTGTATGATGCATACATACATACACACACACATACACACCAACACACACATTTTATACATACACATTAAAATACACACGAACATACACAAAAATTAACATACACACCCTAACATACACACCCTAACACACACACACAAGCATATGCAAACAGACTTGGGTCATTCCATGTCAAATCACCACACATTTCGCCACCCATATTCTCGTCATCTTCAGTGAATCTATTTGTCCTCATGAACTTATACATGGATGTAAAATATTAAACTCCCCAAGACCTGTACTTTTGACCACTAACAGAACTAAACACATGATATCTCAGCCTGTGAGCCACAGTGAGCAATGAGGTTTTGAACTCTATTAGTACACTACACGGAGGCCATTTATTTTTAGTTTTAAGTCTTCCAACTGAAAATGAAATTTGTCATTCCTGTTTTAGTGTTGTAATAAGCACAGATTGCAGTTTATCAAAGTATTGTTTTGTTTTCCATTATAAAAACAAATTACATAAGATCCGTCTGTGACTGAGTACTATGGGAACTTTCAGAGTGGGGACGGAATGGGATTTAGTTGGAACATAAGGTTGAACCTAGAGGGTGGTCTCTGGTAAAGTTGTTTTAGGTTTGTAACCATAAGTGGGTGAAGTAGAAATTGAAGCCCTTCAACTTAAGTTTTTTTTGTTTTTATATTGCGCAGAACAGCCATCAGATACATATATAACCTTATCAGGTATTCTTGAAAACGTTGTTAAAAAGTGTATTAATTCTTCTGAAACATGTGTACTGCAGTGGTGTTATGTATTGCCCATTCAGTTATTAAAAAAAAACATTCATTCGAAAGCTTATTCTCTGCATTCTGATAATAACACATAAATGGATGTCTTGAGTCTTTGTCCAATGGAAGGACTGAATGGCATTCTGACAAATCAATGTAAAATCTTCAGAAAAGTCACCAATAACTAACAATTTATTGTTTTTAAGAGAATCCTTCATTTCGGTTACAAACATTGCCTGCATTTTAGAAATGAAATCATGAACATGGAGTTTCTTAAGTGAGGCCATAAAACTATCTAGAAATTCATCTTTTGCTAAAACTTTAGTTTCTAAATTAGATCTATCAGCATTGTTTAAATTGTATTACTTCTACCAATATGCTATCCATGATATGTTGAAGATTTTCCTCCAATACGTCAATGCCAGGGCACTGCTTGCATCTAGCCATACACAGTAGGTGGGTTCACTGCATAGATGGGTTACACTGCATAGGTGGGTTCACTGCATAGGTGGGTTCACTGCATAGGTGGGTTCACTGCATAGGTGGGTTCACTGCATAGGTGGGTTCACTGCATAGGTGGGTTCACTGCATAGGTGGGTTACACTGCATAGATGGGTTCACTGCATAGGTGGGTTCACTGCATAGGTGGGTTACACTGCATAGGTGGGTTCACTGCATAGGTGGGTTCACTGCATAGGTGGGTTACACTGCATAGGTGGGTTACACTGCATAGGTGGGTTATACGGCATAGGTGGGTTACACTGCATAGGTGGGTTATATGGCATAGGTGGGTTCACTCCATAGCAGCCAAACAATGTCTGTAATGCGTAAACTCTCTACCACTTAGTAAATCTAAATTACAATCTACAAACATTAGTTTAACAGTTTAATGTATGGTGCACACACAAACAGAATGTGCACCAGCCAGCAAACATTCCCGTGGCCTAAGTTCACAAAAGTTAGAAGTTTCAGTCTTAAACTGTTTGTATACTTCTTTTAGATTACAAAGTACCAACCATTTCTGGTGATGTTCTCGCTTTCCATCAGCCTTCACTACTGACACGTAATCCTTCCAGGCATCATCCTACTAACATCATCAAATAAACTTTGTCTGATAACTGCAATCTGTGCTTATTACAACACTAAAACAGGAATTACAAATTTCATTTTCAGTTGGAAGACTTAAAACTAAAAATAAATGGCCTCCGTGTAGTGTACTAAAACCTCATTGCTCACTGTGGCTCACAGGCTGAGATATTATGTGTTTAGTTCTGTTAGTTTACTTTTGTGGTCAAAAGTACAGGTCTTGGGGAGTTTATTTTACATTCATGTATAAGTTCATGGGGACAAATAGATTCACAAAGATCACGAGAATTTGTGAAACATGGGTGGCAAAACGTGTGATGATTTGACATGGAATGACCCACATGCATTCCAAAGGTCAACTTTCAAAACATATCCACTTCACCACATCCATCCACTAAACCCTCCCACTAACCCCCTCCCCATTCCCACTAACCCCCTCTCCATGCCCACCTCTCTCTCTCTCAATCGTCCAAATCACCATCTCTTCCACTGTGTGTGGAAACCAAGGGTTCTCAGTGCGAGCCATCTCTAGGCAGCTGCGATGTCCATCTTTCTTGTTGCACATGGCGAAGGCGGTGTTCACCTCCTTCATGTGGGTGGGCGAGGGAA